>OY482674.1:20365685-20885685 GCA_960531455.1 Urophora cardui | reverse complement strand
CTTCTTGATTGGCGCTTAACCGTCTAGACGATTCTGGCCGAGTCCAACAGAGCGCGCCAATTGCTTCTGTTTCGTGCAGCATGGCGCCACTTGGGAACACCTAGGGAGGCAGCATCGCTGTCCACCTGATTTTCCCAACGCAGTGGAGATCTCCCTTTTCTTTTGCGTTCAGCGGGTTTCGATAGAAATGCTTTCTTGACCGGAGCGCCTTCGTCCATTCTCACGACATGACCTGCCCAACGCAGCCGCTGGATCTTTATTCGCTGAACAATGTCGATGTCTGTGTAAAGCTCGTACAGCTCATCGTTAAATCTCCGTCGATACTCGCCCACGCCAACGCGCAAAGGTCCATAAATCTTACGAAGAACTTTTCTCTCGAATACTCCAAGTGCCATCTCATCTGATTTTGAAATTGTCCATGCTTCTGCGCCGTACATGAGGACTGGAACGATGAGCGTCCTGTAGAGTGTGATTTTTGTTTGTAGAGAGAGGACTTTACTTTTCAGTTGCCTACTTAGTCCGAAGTAGCATTTATTGGCAAGCGTGATTCTTCGTTGGATCTCCGTGCTGACATCATTCTTGGTGTTAATGCTGGTTCCCAGATAGACGAAGTCCTTAACAATTTCGAATTTGTAGCTATCAACATTGACGTGGCTGCCGAGGCGTGCTGTTTCTTTGTGTGGTGACAGGAGGTACTTCGTCTTGTCCTCGTTGACCGCCAAACCCATTTTCTTAGCCTCTTTATCCAGCTTGGAGAAGGCAGAACATACGGCGCGCGTGTTAGTGCCAATGATATCGATGTCATCGGCGTACGCCAGCAGTTGCACACTCTTGTGATATAAGATGCTTCCTGTATGGTTAAGTTCTGCAGCTCGTATTATCTTTTCCAGCATCAAATTGAAGAAGTCGCACGAAAGAGAGTCACCTTGTCTGAAACCTCGTTTGGTCTCGAACGGCTCGGAGAGGTCCTTCCCAATTCTGACGGAGCTGGTGGTGTTAGTCAATGTCATTTGGCATATCCGTATAAGTTTAGCAGGGAAACCAAATTCAGACATTGCGGCATACAGGCAATTCCTATTCGTGCTATCAAAAGCGGCTTTAAAATCGACAAAGAGATGGTGTGTGTCGGATCCTTTTTCATGGGTTTTTTCCAGTATTTGTCGTATTGTGAAGATCTGGTCGATGGTAGATTTACCAGGTCTGAAGCCACACTGATAAGGTCCAATCAGATTGTTGACGATAGGCTTCAGTCTTTCGCACAATACACTTGCTAAGACCTTATATGCGATATTCAGGAGGCTTATCCCACGATAATTGGCGCGTACTGTGGAGTCTCCTTTTTTGTGGATTGGGCAGAGCACACTTAAGTTCCTAATTATAATTAGGGTTAAAGAGGGAAAAAAGGGACATTTTGTTGTCGTCCATATAAAAAAAGGGATTTTTTGGTTGCAGAACTGTTTACATACCTACATATGTATAATTTATTGTATAACTTAAATTAATCACCTCTCACACTGAATAACCCCCATTCAGTGTATGATCACACACGCCTTCGCCTTAACTTATGCAATGCAAAAAGGAGTCGGTTACATACATGCGTACAAGTAAACATACAGTGAACTACACTGCGTATACGTAACTTGTTTACATAAATACATATATACAGGTGAAACTAATAAAAGCGTGGTAATAATCGCCACTCTTAGGTAATTTATTTTTCATTGTGCACATTCGTACTGTATTGTGAATAATCGAAAGAATTTGGAGAATTGGGAGCCACTTAAAAGCTATTTTCGCCTGGCCTCATTTGAAGATAAGTGTAAAAAAGCAGAGACTATTTATGAAGAATTGAAAAGAACGAAACACGGCTTATTTTAGATTTTTGAAGTACGTTGTTAACTTTTTCAATGAATTTAACGCATTGTTCCAAAGCAGAAATGTACTTATACACCGACTAGGGTTAGAAGCTGAGACACTTGTGTTGAAAATTGCAAGAAATTTCTTAAAACCCGACTTTTTTACAATTCCGTGGGAATTACAGCTAAAAGTTTTGGAACTTCCAACTCCATATTTACTTGAAATTGTACTCACGTTACCCCATTGAAATGCTGAATCAGAAAGAATATTTTCAATTGAAACGGATGTTAAATGTAAAAAGCGAAACAAACTTTCTAGTGATATGTTAAATAGTATAAGTAAAGTATGAATAGCCTTTCAAAAACTGTATTTGCCTGTTATATATTCTTATATTACTGAAATAAATGCTATAAATTCGGTGGGAATTTTGTGGGATTTTTTTTATTTAAAATGTGGGAAATTAGGGATTTTTTCCAATTTCTGTGGGAATTTTAGCTGAGATTATCTGGCATCACTGTTCCTATTTTAGATTTATTTTAAACAGATTAAGGTAATAGGTATGGCTATTTTGAGTCACACCATGACGCTGAAGTTATCAATAGCCGCAATTGAAATGACAAAACGCTTAGAGAGACAGTGTAACATTTTAGAGTCAAATTAGTTAATTTTTTTATACTCAGCTGTACTAGTACACAGAGTATTATAATTTTGATTTCATAACGGTGGATTGTAACATAATGAAATAATCGAGATAGATATGGACTTATATATATCAAAATGATCAGGGTGAAAAGAGAAATCGATTGAGCCATGTCCGTCCGTCCGTCCGTCCGTCCGTCCGTCCGTCCGTCCGTCCGTCCGTCCGTCCGTCCGTCCGTCCGTCCGTCCGTCCGTCCGTCCGTACGCAGGATAACTCGCGTAAAAATTGAGATATTTTGATGAAATTTGAAATGCAAGTTGGTATCGAGACTGGGACGGTTGGTATTGAAAATGGGCGAAATCGGACCATGACCACGCCCACTTTTCCTATATAGAAAAAATCGAAAATTTGGTATCTCAGCCACTAATATAGGTAGAGCGATGAAATTTTACCCAAGTATTGAGCTCAGGCCCCTAGGAAGAAATTTGGTGAAATTTTGGAAAATGGGCGGTGCCACGCCCACTTATTAAGGGTCAAACATTGAAAGTTTTATATGTCATAACTCAGAAACCGTTGAAGATATATCGATGAAATTTGGTATGCGTAATTTGCTTGCTTAGACAAATGTTTCGGCGAAAAATTATCAAAATCGGTTGACGGCCACGCCCACTTTTATATATGGGAACTATAAAGGGGCCTAATAAAAACATTTTAAGCGATATCTCTGTCAAATATAAAGATCTATCACTGAAATTTTGTGACATGAGTTCTACAATAGACCGGAAACAAAAAATAAAAAAAGTTTGGAAAATGGGCGTGGCACCGCCTCTTTTTATACAAAGGAATCTACGAGCCTATTACTCGACAAACAACTGAGATATTATGACGAAACTTGGTTTATACACTTTTATAACATGTGTTAATAGACACGCAAAAATTTATTGAAATCGGTTTATGACCACGCCTACTTTTTAACAAAGATATTTCTTGAACACCCTTTTGGAATTTGTAACGTAAGTCTTTGGAACTAAAAGTCATTTTGCACTAACAATAATATTTATATGCTTATTTGGATGATTGATACAAATTTTGAAAATGGGCGTGGCTGCGCCCTGTTTATGCAGCACTCGTGTCATATAAAATACACCCTATATCGAATAAACGCAAACAAACAATGAAAGCATACAGCTGAGTATCTAATGTTCGATTCCACTCGAACTTAGGCTTCCTTACTTGTTTTTATTAAAAAGTTTAGCTTAGTATTAAGTGGAGATATTTTTGAATGTAGCTCTCACCATATACGGTGAATAGCAGCTTTTAATATATTCAGTTCATTGATTGAATTGAAATTACAAACAGTTTAAGAGGCAGTGTACTGTAACATATACAAATTGTTTCCATTTTTCCCTTAACAAATAAGAAAATTACAGTACTTAGCTTAACAATTTACTCACTATAAGAGAAGAAGATGAGAATGCTTGACTATATTCAGTTTGGCGGGAAAGATTGAAAACAGTTTGAGAGCAAGTGTGGCCTCTTGCTAATGATTTGCCAATTAAGTAAATATTTGAAGTAAAACAATAAGATTTGAAATGGCTTTGAACATAGGCTTACTCTCAATGGCGAAGAAATTTTAAGACACCATGGCGTATGAGTAACAAAATTTACTATGCGGCCACTGCTTGCGATAGCATTTTTATACTCAGCTGTACTAGTACACAGAGTATTATAGTTTTAATCACATAACGGTGGATTGTAACAGAATGAAATAATCGAGATAGATATAGACTTATATATATCAAAATGATCAGGGTGAAAAGAGAAATCGATTGAGCCATGTCCGTCCGTCCGTCTGTAAACACTCTAACTCGCGCAAAAATTTAGATATTTTGATGAAATTTTAAATGCAAGTTGGTATCGGCACTAGGACGGTTGGTATTGAAAATGGGCGAAATCGGACCATGACCACGCCCACTTTTCCTATATAGAAAAAATCGGAAATTTGGTATCTCAGCCACTAATACAGCTAGAGTGATGAAATTTTACCCACGTGTTGAGCTCAGGCCCCTAAGAATAAATTTGATGGAATTTTGGAAAATGGGCGGTGCCACGCCCACTCATTAAGGAGCAAACATTGAAAGCTTTATGAGTCATAACTCAGAAACTGTTGAAGATATATCGATGAAATTTGGTAGGCGTGATTTACTTACTCAGGCAAACATTTTGATAGAAAATTGTTAAAATCGGGTGACAGCCACGCCCACTTTTATATATGTGAACTATAAAGGGGCCTAATAAAAACATTTTAAGCGATATTTCTGTCAAATATAAAGATATATCATTGAAATTTTATAGCAGCAGCCCACCTGTGAACATAAAACGAAAAACACAAAAATTTTGGAAAATGGGCGGTGCCACGCCCACTTATTAAGGGGCAAATATTGAAAGTTTTATAAGCTATAACTCAGAAACCGTTAGAGATATATCGATGAAAGTTGGTACGCGTGATATATTTACTTAGGCAAATGTGTGGACGAAAGATTACCAAAATCTGTTGACGACCACGCCCACTTTCATATATGTGTATTATAAAGTGACCTAATAAAAACATTTTAAGCGATATCTCTGTCAAATATAAAGATAATTCATTGAAATTTCATGACATGAGTTCCACAATAGACCGAAAACATAAAATGGACAAATTTTGGAAAATGGGTGTGGCACCGCCTCCTTTTGGACAAAGGGATATACGAAATTTCTTAGCCTTTTACCCGACAAATAATGGAGATATTATGACGAAACTTGGTTTATACACTTTTATAACTTGTGTTAATAGACACGCAAAAAATTTATTGAAATCGGTCTATGACCACGCCTACTTTTTAACAAAGATATTTCTGGATTACCCTTTGGGAATTTGTAATGTGACATCTTTGTAACTGGAAGTCATAAAGGAATGAATTTTTGCACAAAGAATAATATTGATATGCTTAGTGGGATGATTGATAAAAATTAAGAAAATGGGCGCTCGTTTTATATAAAATACACCCTATATCGAACAAACGCAAACAAACAATGAAAGCATACAGCTGAGTATCTAATGTTCGATTCCACTCGAACTTAGGCTTCCTTACTTGTTTTTGTTCTTTTGTAAGTAGTTTCTGTGGGCTTTAACGCTCCTTTTATGAAGATTTTGTCTGAGAGTTTCCCTAGTGAAATTTTCTAGCCAGCAATTTTCTAGAATATTTTAACCCTGAAAAGTTGCCAAAAGCACCTTTTTTGAGCGATTTAATGCATTAAAATATTTTAAGAAATTATACCGCACAGAATTTTACTATAAGTTCCCAAACTTTGCATTACTATTCAATATGAATCTCATTTTTTCTTTAACTTTTTGCAAACACTCGTTACTCAGTAAATGTAAAACTTAAAATCAGTATTCATCTTTGCCTGCAGCATTGCTTATTTAACCGTCACATATAAGCTCGCTTTTGGCGATAATCGTTATTTGCTAAGACATTTAACATTTAATACTACGAAATTACGCAACATGTGCATGTGCTCTCATGTTGTCACGTTCATTGTTGTGGAAAAGAAACAAAATTGTCGCAAATGGCACTGCTTTTGTTTTCTCGATTCTTTGGGTATTGCTTTCATTTCGCAATAAATGCAAAATACTTTGCTTCTACCAATTTCCGCTTCAACTTGCACTTGTTTTGTAGTATACACATGCAAGTGTTCCTTTAAGTAAATCTAACGATATATATTTAATACCAAATAACCCAGCAAACCTATAAGAAATATCTCTAAAAGCTTGGCGAGAGAGTTGCACAAACTATCATATTTCTGCGTCAAATTCAAGCATGAACGGGGTCAATATGAGAACTCAAGTTGCGCACAAGTTCCAACTCAAAAATGTTTACTGGATTACGTAAATTTTAGTTAACCAATTTAATATCGTCTCGCATGCCAAAACTAAGCACACTGAGCGTAAACTGCGTGGATTAGGGCGTGCGTTGATGAAATCAATTGATGCAATCAAGAGCGCTGCTATCAAGTATGTCGATTTAAAGGAATGCTTTGTTGTGCTGCATTGCACTCCACTGATTGTATGAGGGAAGGAAATGAGACGGCAGATTGGCAGCTCAATTGCATTCTTTGGCGCATTCTTACGGCAATACGTAAATATTTCAATATGTTTGTAATAAAATTGAATGAAAATAAATGGAAAAAGCAAACATACATTTTACGCAACGATGCGAGTGTTGCGTTGTGTTGTCTAGTCACAGCTTGTTGCACTTTTATTTTCAGTACATTTTGCCAATTGACAATGCAATTTGTTGCCAAATAGTTATTGAAAGTGTTATTAGCAAAATTAAGTTTAAGCAAATATTTAAAACCAGCAAGAAAATGTGACACGCTAAAAATGCTAGAATACTAAAAAATCACGTAGTAAAAATCACGCGCAATATGTTGCCAGCGATCATATCTCAGCAACATTATTTTTCCTGCTGCTTAAAATGTGGTATGTCATTGTATAAATGTTATAGATGGAGCATCTCATTTACATCGGAAAAATACTTATGGTGAATAGGTTAAAAAAAAAAAAACTTAAAGCGTGAATAACGAGTATTCATGAACATTGATGTGTAAACAGTTTCGAAATCGGATATTTATTCCCTTTTCCTTATTCCTTTTTTTCCTGGTTTTCTATGGATTAAAATGCGTCTATCGTTTTTGTAATTTTTTATTGTCATTGTGACTGTTACTATTTTGTTGTTTTTGTTTGTTTTGGTTTTTAATTTTTAATTTTTAAATTTTGATTTTTTATTTTCTTTTGTTTTGTATTACTCAGAAACATGCAAGATCGTCAGAGTCCACGTTTGACCCATATCCGGAGACCCGGCCTAGGAATCATAAAGAGTAGAGCTCCGTGTAGAAGTCCTGCTCAACACTTTTCATTTGATACCAATATTGCACAGAAACATTCCGGGTTAATCCGGGGTCACATTTTAATCCATATTTGGGGACCCGTCCTAGGACTCATAAAATGAATAGAGCTCTATGTGAAAGCCCTGCTCAACACCTTTTATTTGATACCAATATTGCTCAGAAACATTCAAGGATCATCCAGTCCTAATTCTGGCCCATATCTCGGGACTCGACCTAGACATCATAAAGAATAGACACCCATGTAGTATCCCTGCTCAACACTCATTCATTTGATACCAATATTGCTCAGAAACATTCAAGGATCATCCGGGTCCTCGTTTTGGTCCATATCTCGGGACCCGAACTAGGAATCATAAAGAGTAGAGCTCCCTGTAGAAGCCTTGCTCAAAACATTTCATTTGATACCAATTTTGCTCAGAAACATTCAAGGATCATCCGGTCCTCGTTTAGATCCATATCTGGAGACCCGGCCTAGGGGTCACTATTAAAAGAGATTCATATCGAAGTCCTGCTCAAAACCTTTCATTTGATACCAATATTGCTCAGAAACATGCAAGATCATCCGGGTCCTCGTTTTGACCCATATCTCCGGACCCGACCTAGGAACCATAAAGAATAGAGCTCCCTGTAGAAGGCCTTCTCAAAACCTTTCATTTGATACCAATATTGCTCAGAAAATTAGATAGGTAGATGAGGTATGCATATCTATACATTTGCATACATGTTCAAACACGATGGTCCTTTTTATTTTGCCTATTTGTCGCATTGTTGCTGAAAACAACAGCAACAACAGCAACGAAGCGAAGCGAATATTTGCATTTGCACGACTATGCATGCAAGCATTTGTAAGTACATGCCTAGCCACCTACCTACCACTGACAATGCCAAGGTCATTTACGGTTTACGCATTTACATGTTTACTCGTTTACGCATTTACATGTTTACGCGTAAATTTTACCTGTTTTTCGAAATTACTCGTAGCTACAGCAAAGATGTTTACACATCAAAAAGTTATGAAGCATACTTTTGGGGTTTTAAAATTAAAGTCGATAGTTTAACAGCCAATGTTGCATTTTTTTACTTTTTAATTACTGAGTGTATATGAAGTCTACTCCAAATCTTCCACTTATCATAACATAGTAATTCACTATTGGCATAGTGGTTATATGTAAGTGCTTGTCATGCGACAAGTTTGCTGTTCAAGGTTCAAATCCTAAACTATAACATTCGCTTGGCAAGTTTGGCTAAATAGTGAATTTTGTTACTCATACGCCATGGTGTCTCAAAATTGAGCCTAAGTTCAAACCCTGCTAGAATTGTGTGACCGAAAGTACTAACACTATTACAAAAATATAATATTACCACCACATTTGCACTCGTATGTGTTTCTAGCCAAGTTCAAAACCAAAGAGATGGATAAGGATGAAATGGAATTTGAAAATACACATACGGGAACGTGATAAATGAAACGGTCACAAAAGTTCCCGATGCCATTAAGAATGTGATAGGAAATATCCCAAAACTTTGGTCATTCCTGCCGGTCATATGACCGGTCAATTCACCTACACAGTTCTTGCAGGGAAGCCTTTACAAATCTTATCATTTTACTTCAATTATTTACCTAATTTGAAAATTTATCAGCAATAGACTACACTTTCTCTCAAACTGTTTTCTATATTTCTCGCCAAACTGAAGCTAGTAAAGCATTCTCATCTTCTTCTCTTATAGCGAGGAACTTGGCATCACTGCACTTTTCTTTTTTAAGTGCAAAATGGCAGCAATTTGTACATGTTACAATACACTGTCTTTAAAACTGTTTTGTAGTTTCAATTAAATCAATTCAAGTTATTAAAGACCTCTATTAAGTTTACGGATATATGAGTTCATGGTTAACTGGCTGCACTGTCTCCTCCGATACAGGGAGATAACAGTTGCGACATCGACATCGAGTGTTATGGTGCAATCCCAATTGGGCTGAGTGGTTACCAAGAGCCCAATAGCCTATGTATACCGCAGTTAAGCGGAAAGTGTGCCTCCTCTCCATCTTTAGAATGGCTGTGGATCCACAACTTATTGCATGACCTGCAGCAACCATTTAAATATGATTCAAGCCTCCTTCAGTCAGTGCCGAGAGATTTGGAAACCCATGACCTCAATAACCACCTACGCCTCTGCGACATCAAAAGCCGAAGCTTGCCTTGCTAGCTCATCAGCCATTTCATTTTCCTGAATATCGCCATACCCCGGCAAAGAGATCAGATATGCACTATGTCGACTTGCCAAGCCCATGACCCACTCTCTACACTGCCTGTGTAGGCTTGTTGATACTGTTGCAGATCTCAGATCCTTCAGAGCCAACTGACTATCCGAGCAAATTCCTATCCTGTTTCCTGCATCGGCACTTTCCATTGCAAGTATAGTCTTGCAGGCGTCCTGTATGACGAAAAGTTCTCATTGAAAAACGGTTACCGTTTTCCGGAGCCTAATTGATATGGAGGTATCCGTATGAGTAGCGAAGATACCCGCTCTCACCCCAGAAACCATCTTTGACCCGTCCATGAAAACTCAAGCATGTAGTTTCTGAGCGAGTTTACTATCTCCCAAGTCCTTCCTAGATGCAAAGACAATATCATAACCTGTATCGAAGTCTATTATAGAACATATATAATCTGTTTTCGTATTGATGTCGGACACGGTTATGTGGAACAGTGCGCTCTTTCCAGAGCACCAACTCTCGCAACCTTAGGCCAACCTGAGATGCCTTTTCCTTCCCTTGGCAAAAAGATCAATGGGCATAATATTGCAGATCAACGACATGCTAATTAAATACTTCTTGCTTCAGCTTTAATTTGCTGCTAATTTTCTCCGTCAAATATTTCGCACCTCTTTTTTTTGTCAAATAACAAAACAAACCAACAAACAAACATCAAAATAAAAAAAAAACCTCACATTTTCTTTTTCACAGTTTTTCCGTTATTCTTTTCCATTCAAATTCGCCAGCTTTACACACAATTTCCGCTTACTTTCAACATTTTGTGTTTTGCTTTAATTAATTCTCATTGTTCTTCAACACACACCCAAATGTTTTGTATAGTTTTTGCACTGCATTTTGTTCTCTTTTACAGATTTGCGTTGTTGGGGCTTTGCTTAACATTTGACACTCATTAACAATGTTGCAAGTTGTCATGAACTATGTACAAGTAGTTATGTTTGCATATTGAACAAAAAAAAAAACGCTTCAAAGCTCTCACTCATTTCCTCTCACAATCCTTCCAAATTCCAAATCGTTTGTCACAATTTTGTAACTTTCGTAGCTTTGGTTGTTGTGTTTGTTGGTTGATGAGTCACGCAATCACCTAAGTTAAACCTTATGCGCCAATAATTGTTTTTTTTTTTTTCTTTTTTTCTACATTTATTTTGTCCATTAATGAAGTGTTGTGCAATTTGACTTTTGTAGCTTGGCATGGCTTTTTGAAGTGCTCCAACTACCAAAAAAAAAAAAAAAAAAAAAAAAAAAAAACAAACATTTACATACAACAATGTCATGTCAATTCGGTTTAATGTCACATTGTTCTTGTTGTCGATTTCTTTTTCCTGGTCACCACCCAAACAATCGTGCCAAATATTTGAACAACTAAATATTTATAACGCCTCGCAAAAACAAAAAAAAAAAAACAAACAAAAAAAAAACAAAAAAAAACGAAAAAAATAAAAAAAAAAAAACAAAAAAAAAAAAAAAAAAATTTAATAAAATAAAGGCGTAAAAAAGTAAGAAAAAATTCTTAATGTTGACACACCTTAAGTAGGCAGCACTAGTTAAGTGGATTGTAATATGTGCCGTGTTGCTTAGTTCAATCCTTTCGCGTTTACAGGCATATTAACTGCTATGAGGTATGGGTAATTAACACGCAACAAAATAAGTAGTGGGCAGTTTTGGAATAAATTTTTTTAGCCACATAATTTTTTTCTATGAAACACAATTTTTCATAGAATTTGTTTGCCAAGCTCACATAAAATCGCAGCAAGTACTGCGAGTTACTCGTTATACAAACTGTATTTGATTTTTGTAATGCCCATCTCTGCATACGTAGCGTCTTATCTTAATTGAAATCTCGTGATAATGTCAACGTTAGGTAATTAATGACTTTTGATGAATTTGGCGTTATTTTTTATGGCGTAGCATTTTCTGGCAGGTAGTATGTGGGTTTTAGTTTTCGGTAGGGATTTTAATAAGCGGTACCAAGAGTCATACAAAAACAACTACATACAAGTACTTTTCTAAAAGATTTTTAATGCAGAAAAATTTTTAAAATAGCATTTGTATGCTATTTTGTGTATGCCACGTATTTTATGATCAAGTATATACATATATATTAGGGTGGGGCGATTTGTATTAAGGGAAATTAATCGATACCGCGCCATCGAAATTCGGATTCCTCTCATCTTTCTGAGTAGAAAACTCCTCCACGAAATTTGCCTAAAATTAATTTTGATGTTCCGGAATTTGGTTTTTATGGACCAAGACGAATTTTTGAAAATAAAAATTGGGCAAAAATCGACAAAAAAATATCCAGGCCAATATGCACATCGAGTTGAAGCAGAATTTTATGCTGAATCCAGTTATGAAATCGGAACTAAAATCGGATGATTCGTTTTCGAGATATATCCTGATTTCCGGTTATGGAGGCTGAATGCCGAAAATCGCATATTTTCGCGATTATCTCTTGCTGTGTACAATATATCTTAAATTTTTTGCAAATTTCTTAAAGATAGGTCAATAAAATATATGAGCAATATTTTATAATATTAATTTATCTTCCTGTATAGGAAAACTAGAATGCACTCTTTTTTCCTTAGCCCAAAATCGCGGTATGGGATCTCCATGTTATAGTCATCCGATACCGATGATTTTCTCCGACAGCACTTTGTGTACAATAAATGCTCTAAATACAAAATTTCAGAATTTTAGCTGCAAAAATTGAGGAGTTCTAACCCAAAACGTAGACGTATGCTGTTTGGACTTGTTTTTTTTACTTTAGTCAACTCTAAAAAAAACTCAAGGTTACTCATACGCCATAGCGTACTATTGGAAGCAAAAAACAAATTTCAGAAGCATAAGTATACGTTTTAGGGAATAACTCTTCAATTTTTGCAGCTAAAATTCTGAAATTTTGTATTTAGAGCATTTATTGTACACAAAGCGCTGTCGGCAAAAATCATCGGTATCGGATGACTATAACATAGAGAACCCATACCGTGCTTTTGGGCCAAGGAAAAAAGAGTGCCTTCTAGTTTTCCTATACTGGAAGATAAATTAATATTTTAAAATACTGTTCATATATTGTATTGACTTATCTGTAAAAATTTTGCAAAAAAAATTAAGATGTATTATACACAACAAGAGATAATCGCGAAAATATGCGATTTTGGGCATTCAGCCTCCATAACCGGAAATCACGCTATATCTCGAAAACGGATCATCCGATTTTAGTTTCGATTTCATATTTGGATTCAGCATAAAATTCTGCTTCACTTCGATGTGCATATTGGCCTGGATATTTTTTTGTCGATTTTTGCCAAATTTTTATTTTCAAAAATTCGTCTTGGTTCATAAAAACCAAATTCCGGAACATCAAAATTAATTTTAGACAAATGTCGTGGAGGAGTTTTCTACTCAGAAAAATGAGAGGAATCCAAATTTCGATCGCGCGATATAGATTAATAAATCGCCCCACCCTAATATACATACATATGTATTTAGTTTAAAATTTTTGAAAAAGTGGCAACCCTAACAAACTATTTTCATCGATCAGATTTCTTAAAGAACAAAATTTCTACATCTTCTTTTTCGAAAAAGTACAGTATATCTCATAATACTTTCATTGTATTAATTTAATTAATCGACTTTTTTTAATCTGGCAACCCTCGTAAAAAAGAAATTTTTGCAAAAAGATTTTCTAGATTTTTCAAAAAAAATACACAGTATGCTATTTTAAATTTATTTTATTAATTTATCCTATCGAAATTTTTTAAGAAGGTGGCAACCTTATTGAAAATATGTTCAGCGATTAGCTTTTATTCGTCATTGTAATCATTAACCCATATTCTAATATTTAATTTATTTTAAAAAATTTTATTGAGCTAAAAAAAATGAAAACAGATGGCAACTCTAAAAAAAAAATTTGGGAAAATGTTTGTTTCTTTGTTATTCCATTATAAATTTATTTTATTAATTTACAAAATCGAAATTTTTAAGGTGGCAACCCTCGGAAAAAATTTGTATCCGTTATTGTAATAATTATCCCATACTGTGATATGTATTTAATTCATTTTTACAAATTTTATTGAGCTAAAAAAAATCAAACAGCTGGCAACTCTCAAAAAAAAATTTTTAGGAAAATCTTTATATTTCTTCGATATGCCATGATAAATTTATTTTATATAAAATTATATAACCGAAATTTTTAGGCAGGTGGCAACCCTCGAAATAATTTTTTATCCGTCATTGTAATCATTATCCCATATTGTAATATTTAATTCATTATTACTAATTTTATTGAGCTAAAAAATTCAAGCAGCTGGCAACTCACAAAATGCAATTTTTTTAGGGAAAATGTTTATGTTTCTTCGATATCCTATAATAAATTTATTTTATTAAATTACAAAATCGAAGTAAATAAGCAGGTGGCAACCCTCGAAAATTTTTTTGGAGAAAATTTTCTAAATTTTTCAAAAAAATACACAATATGCTATTTGAAAATTATTTCATTATTAATTTACCTTATGGAAATTTTTTAAAAAGTTGGTAACCCTAACGAAAATATTTCCAGCTATCAGATTTCTCTAACACATTCAATTTGATACCCATATTGCGATATTTAATTGATTCTCACAAATTTTATTGAGCTAAATTAAACATGTGACAACCCTCAAAAAAAATTGTCTTCAATTTTTTCGCAAAAATACACGATATGGCAAATTACTTTCATGTTATTAATATATGTACCTAATCGGAATATTTGTAATTGTAAATGTAGATTATACATTACTTTCTTAATATTGCAGCTGGCTTGCAATGCATCCGAATTAATATTATCTATAGTCGTAAGGAAAAGTCTGAAACAATGTTGCGTGTTTTACTGAGATCGCAAATTTCCAAACATATCTATGTACATATGTACATACGTTCATTCCACTTTTTCTAACTACACATTTAAATAAATATGTTCTAATGAAAGGCTGGTGGTGCTTTGGTGGTTTTTGGTGAACTGGCGCTCAATTTATTTATTTCCATGCTTCTTTTGGCAATTATTTCAACATTTCGCTTTTATCTGATTAAAGAGAAATCTTTTGCTTATCTGCGCTGACAATCTCCCCATTAGTTTTGGTGTCTTATTTGCTCATTCAGCCTAAAGTTTTAGCGCATTTCATTATGCCTTTCCCTTGTATTTAACTTTGAACATTCGCCGTCCTTTTCCACCCCGACTGCTGACTCAAACTGCTACTCAGCTACAACTTTACTTTTAGTTACACTTACAATCAAAGACAACGACAATTTGGTATATAAGTTTGCACGTATGAATACTTATACATAGAATATATGGAACTGTCGCCGCATTGTGTTAATTAGCATTTGAGCTTCCATACATATGTAGACTTGTATCTATTCCCTGCAGTAAATCGCGCTAGCGCGGAACTAGCACATCAGGAGACAGGTTTGGTTCCCATCTCAACCCAAAGCAATGCTTTCAACTGTCTTTTTACCAGACCTGTTAAATTCCGATTAAAATTAATAATGATTAATTTTTTTGGATTTTTTAATTTTAATGATTACTTTAATTGTCTTACATTAACCGGACAATTAATAATCGATTAAATTAAAAAATTTTTAAAAAAAAATCATGATTACTAACCATTAAAAAAATAATCGGAAATAATCATATAATCACAAAATTTTTTTTAATCGCGAGATTATTTTTAATTGCCCAATTATTTTTAATTGTATTATTAATTTTTATTGCTCAATTATTTTTAATTGTATGATTATTTTTAATTGCTCGATTATTTTTAATTGTGCGATTATTTCTTTTGATATGATTATTTTAAATTATTTTTGAAAATAGGTATGTGTAGATATGTTCATATATGTATATATGCATGTATGTGTGCGTGAATATGTGTATGGATGTATGTTTTTTTGTTTTTTTTTTTTTAACAAGGAGGAAGCATCGAAAGCCTTTACCACGTCAGTGCGGGACTCTAACCGTACTAAACCTCCTACTGTCATCGTACCGAACCCCGCGGTACCACCGCCAGGCTACCGTTTGAGGTGGGTTGAGCACTAGGCTGGAAAGTCCGTAATAGTCGCGTTATTGCCTTCAGTCTGCCTTAAAATGTTTCACCCAATTATTTTTTTATAAAAGTGGTCAGTGTTAGGTGGTCTGTGGAGGCCAAAGCTCCGTACCACGCGCAATGATGCATGCAGGAAGCCGAGCTCCTGTACGTATCCGTTCCACTTGAGCTGGTCATTTTGCCTTGCTTTCTAGCATAAGCTTCACGAACGACTCAGGTGTATAGTCTCCTCCAAATATTCTACGGAGCTTGTTTCTAGATTCGTAAAATCTTGCACAACCAAAGAATACGTGGTATGCATCGTCTATTGCTTGCCTCCCGCAGTGATCGCACGTTGGGTTCGACTCGTGCTTAAAGCAAAAGAGATTGGCCTTGAAACAACCGTGTCGAGATAGGAACTGCGTCAGGTAGAAATCGACTTCGCCTTGTGCTCGTTCCAACCAGCATCTCAAATCTGGTATACATCTATGGGTCCAGCGTCCCTTCGTCGAGTTACCCCATCTAAGCTGCCAGCTATGCATGCTTGCCTCTCTCGCGACGGAACGCTCGACATCGTTCTGTGCAATAATTGCAGCTTCTTTTGCTAAGTAGTAGGTCTATAGTCTATAACTGGCAATTACTAGTGCGCCCTCATCCCATACGGGTATAAACTCACAGCATACTCTCAGCACATGTATGTATGGATGTGCATATGTATGTATGTTTTGTTCACAAGAAAATTT
Organism: Urophora cardui; assembly: GCA_960531455.1. Lineage (NCBI taxonomy): Eukaryota > Metazoa > Arthropoda > Insecta > Diptera > Tephritidae > Urophora > Urophora cardui. The sequence continues at coordinate 20,869,161 of OY482674.1, read as the reverse complement.
GAAAAAAAAACCAAAAAATTAAAAATAATTAATCGATTAATTAATTAATCATGCAATTATAAAAATCATAGATAATTTGAAATAATCAAATAATTTTATTAATCATGCAATTAAAAAACAATCTAAAAAAATTTAAAATAAACAAGTAATTGTGTTAATCATGCAATTAAAAATAATTGAAAATAATCTAAATAATCATGCAATTAAAAATAATTAATCGATTAATTATTTTTTTTATATAATTTAATTATTTTTTAATCATTAAAAAGGTGAAAATAATCGTAATTAATCATTAAAGAGTTACAACAACAAAACATGCTTTAATTAATAATCATTAAAATTTTTAATCATTAAATAACAGGTCTGCTTTTTACCACCGTTATGTCCTACTAAGTGGCTATTGCTTCACTGTGCAGAACTAGAGAACCCGCTATGTTCTATTGAGGAGTTCTGTTGTAGTTTAAAAATTAATAGTTCGTAGATAATGTAAACCATAGCAGTTTTTTTACTTTTATTCAATTTAAAAAAAAAATTTCCTTTTTGGGAAATTTTGATAATTAGTAAAATTGCGTTAAATTTATTATTATGACTCACTAAAGTTTACAGCAAACCATTTTATAAAATTTTCTAAAATTTCTTTTTTTTTGGAAAATTTTATAAATTAGTACATTTGTGTGAAACGATTTTACCTTATTTAAAAAAATTCCCTTTTTTGGAAATTTCGGTAATTATTGAAAATTCGTTAAATTAATCATTATGAATCACTGAAGTTTACGGCAGACCATTTTATAAAATTTTTTTTAATTTCCCTTTTTGGGAAATTTTGGTAATTAGTAAAATTAACAGTTCGCAGATAGCTTAAACCTTAATATTAACCTTTTTTACTTTTATTCAATTTTAAAAAAAATTTCCCTTTTTGGGAAATTTTGGTAATTAGTTAAATTAATTATTATGTCTCACTGAAGTTTACAGCAAACCATTTTATAAAATTTTCTAAAATTTCCTTTTTTTTGGGAAATTTTATAAGTAAATTTGTATGAAATTTATTATTTTGACTCAGCAAAACTCAACAAAAACAGATCTTATTTAAAAAAATTCCCTTTTTCGAAAATTTTGGTAATTAGTAAAATTAATAGTTCACAGATAGTTTAAACCTTAATATTAACCTTTTTCACTTTTATTCAATTTTCAAAAAATTCCCTTTTTGGGAAATTTCGGTAATTATTGAAAATTCGTTAAATTAATCATTATGAATCACTGAAGTTTATGGCAGACCATTTTATTCAATTTTTTTTAAAAATTCCCTTTTTTGGGAAATTTTATAAATTAGTACATTTGTGTGAAATTTATTGTTTTGACTCAGCAAAACTCAACAAAAACGATTTTATCTTATTAAAAAAAAAATCTTTTTTTGTTAAATTTCGGTAATTATTGAAAATTCGTTAAATTAATTATTATGAACCACTGGAGTTTATGACAGACCATTTTATTACATTTTTTAAAAATTTCCCTTTTTTGGAAATTTTGGTAATTAGTAAAATTGTGTGAAATTTACCATTTTCACGCAGAAAAGTTTAAGAGCAACGATTTTATCTAATTTGAGAAAATTCCCTTTTTGGGAAATTTTAATTTAGGCATTTTTTTCTCAATTTCGTCACTATGACTCATTTAAGCATTTAGGCAAGCAATATTAGCTATTTTTAGAAAAATTTCCCCTTGTGGGAAATTTTATAAACCAGTGCAATTGTGTGAAATTTGCCATATTTATGCCAACTGTCCCGATCGCCATGCTTTTAGAACCAGTTCTAAGCTAGTTATGAGCACTCTAGTTAGCAGGAGTCTAAAGCTTTATGTGACTGTGCCCTATACATATTTGCTGCAGGGTACATATATACACACATAGATCATACATACTCGTCGTATATTCTTCTGTAACTCGTAGAATTAATGTCATTGTCTCTGCTTTTTTGGCTTGCTGCGTCTGTTTCTGATATACATCTTGGTGCCATATGATTTATAAGCGTGACATGAACGCAAGACCACATGCAAATATACACACATACATGTGGATATACTTAGTACATTTGTATAAATGTACATAGTTTTTATTGTTAAGCGCTACGCAAAAACATGTTGAAAGTATTAAAATGTGAAGGGGAAAACGCTGTAATAAATGGCAACAAAGTAGCATGTACTTAATAATAAATTTGGAATGTGTGGAACTAAAAAGGCGGAAAAAAGTGTGTAAGTGAGGAAGTGCAAGCGTTAAACTCCAAAATAAGAAATGCATTGTATGTATTGGGAGGAAAAAGTGGGCTGGCTAATGAAGTAGGACAAAAAACGGATGAAATTCTCCTCAGTCCAGAAGTCAAATATTTGCCTTGCTACTCAAAGCTAGGCAAGTATGTTGATATAAAACATATGAAGGTAGTGGAGAATGCTCTCCGATTCTGTTCGTGTTTGGCAGGTATGTTTAATATGTGATAAAAAAATCTCTAGATGACAACGAAGTCGAGATATTCAGAAAATCCGCGTTTTATGCTCCGTTTCTGTTAATTTTTTCACTTGTGTTTGTTATGTAATGGGGAAATTGGTTTCAAGGGAGTAGAAGGTTTCAAAACATTGCTCATTTTATGGTGACGACTAAGTCGTGATCCGCGATATGGGTCAAAACGTGAAGCTCAATGAGCCCGGAATGTTCCTGAGCGAAATTTATCTTATAGATATCGGATTCCAATGGAAATGGAAGGAGAAAGAGAAGGAGAAAAGGTGGCGGAAGGGTAAGATAAATAGGAAAGGGAAATGAAAAGGAATGAAAAAGGCAGTGGAAAAAGCATACCAAAAGGTAATGGATGGCGGAAAGGAAAATAGAAAGGGAAAGGTTGAGGCAGAGGTAGAGGTAGAGGTTGAGGCAAAGGCTCCGTATAGCATAAAAAACGTTTTCGTCGCGGCGAAGCCGTACGGGCATTTACCAGTTAATTACATTCTGGCGTGATTGAAATGTTGCTGTCATCATGTTGCTAACATGTTGCACGGTGTTTTCAAGGCATGGAGCACCGCCTGAGAACCAACTTTCAAATTTTGGCAAGAAAATCACGATTTAATACAAAATATAAATGCCAACTACAACAAGTGTCACTTTTCGCTGGAAATTTAATTTAAATTGGCATGAAAAATGTTGCTGCCATAATGTTGCTAGCATGTTGCGCCGCAACGTTTTCATGGTAGGAGCTCAGTACAATCAGTATTTTTGTATGGATTTTGACAGCAATTTCACATGAAACTTGAACTTCGTATGTACTATGCTTAATCAAAAATATGTATATAAAATATTTACCTTTTCTTAAAAATAAATTATTGTTTATTGATTTGGAAGAAAATGAGCGCTGTCGCAATCAAATACATTTCAATGAAGTGTTTGGGTTGTGCGCATTTTGTTTTTTTTTTTTTTTTTGAGCCTCCACATCGTTCTATTGTTGTCATGTTTTTTACCTTTTTTATTTTTCTGTACTTTTTGTTCTTCTCCAATATTTTTTTTTTTTTTGGCTTTAAGGCACACTGTGATTTACTGACAAGTCATTTCAAAAGCTTTTGAATTTGCTTTGTTTGTTGTAAACGGTCTTTGTTAGCGTAAATGATGCATCCATCAGCGTTGATGATGAAGCCTCTGGTAATGACAGTGATGATGATTATGATAATGATGATGATGACTGTGATAATAAAGAGAAAGAGGATGGAGGGATGGAGATAAAGAGGAAGGGAACATGAAGGGGAAGAGGATGAGGATGAGGAATAGGAAGATGAAAAGGAAGATGAAGGAAAGAGGAAAGATGGAAAGATAAAATTGAAATTTTTAAATTGGAAAGAAAAAAATGGAAAGGAGAGAAGTGTGCACGAATGAAACGGTAGAGCTCTTGGCTTGTGCTGCCGATGAAAACGCTCTTAATGGCTTGCTATAGAAATCACTTTTGGTGGTTCAATGATTCGCTGCTGCCTCTTCTTCTTCAGCTACACTTCTGCCTTTGACACGTGACATGTATGGTGCGCCATTAAATGCTCTGACAGTTGTGACGAAAATCGCTTTTTTTACATTTTTAAATCATTATGCCAATTCACTTAATGTTGAGTTAAATGCTTTCAATTTACGTGTGCGTACCTACGCTGTCTTTTTTGATTGTTTTTTTGTAGCTTTTTTTTTTTGTTTTTTTCTGCTTTTTTGTTTGCAGCCATCAATTTTGCATACCTTTTTAACGCTTTTAATTTATGCATGATGCGTGTAAAAGTAATGCCATGTTGCTGTTTCTGAGGGGGATGAGTAGAGTAGTAGATAATTATGCAAAATGCTGGAGTCGAAGTGTTGAACGCGCAATTGAATTGAATAAATAAATGTCGGAATAGACAATTAGATGTCAAGTTGCTTAAGTGGTTTTGATATTTTTCAAACAAAAAAAAATAAAAAAAAAAAAACATTTTAATGGTGCCACGAGCCGGATAAATTACTGCGCCGCAAAAAAGTATAGTTAAAAAAAAATTGATGGCAAATCGACAGGCAATGAATTTGCATATATGTATGCAAAGGAAAATGTGGTGGCAAAAGTGGGAGGGGAAAGGTTCACACATATGTTTATATGTATATACGTTAGGGTGGTCCCCAAATGTTTAGAGATAAATTTGATATCATATTTCTTCAACTTCACCTCCTGGGTCGATGCTAATCAAAAATACCATATATAAATTTTGGTGACGATCGGAGATAGTTAAGGGCTTTCGCACAGGGATCAAAGTTCAGAGAATTCTATGTAGACTGAAAAAATTGTATTTGATTTTTTGTAGATAATAATAATATTATAATACAATGGCGCTATTATAACTCTGACGAGTTTTATGGCCGAGCTCTCTCCCAATTCGAGGTGTGCTCCTTTTTGTTTTTCCTACTAATTGGGTGGACCTACAGTTTTATGCCGGCTCCGAACGGCGAATGCATTTTTTGTGAGTAGCTTTTTCATGGCAGAAATACATGCTGAGGTTATGCCGCTCACTGTCGAGAGGTGACCGCTGCTCTCGAAAAACCCAATAATTGGATTTTTACTAATTAGAAAAATTGTTTTGGTGTTTTGCTCGGACCGTGGTTTGAACCCGAGTCCTCTGGCATAGCAGGCGAGCACTCTACCCACTGCACAACAGCGGCCACATTTTTTTGTAGATCCTTGTAGATCCAATGCACAAAATCGAGAGTCCTGCACTCAAGGATACCAATTATAAATTTTGGTGCCGATCGAAGACGATTAAGGGTGCCGGACAGGGGTCAAAGTTCATATTACCATAAGTGAACCCTGTGCGACAACCTTTAGCCGTCTCTGGTTGGGACCAAAAATTATATGTGATATCTTTTACCATGTTGTAGGAGGTGAGACCTAAGAAAATCGATAATTTAAGTTTAAGTACTACCCTAATGTAGGTACATACAACCTAATAGAATCGACCATTTAAATTGAAGGACTACAAGCAAACTGGAATTAATAATTTTTCATTCAATTCCGCAAACTATCACTATGAGTAAACAAAAAAATCTTAAGACAATATTGATGCACTAAATATCTATGCACTAATATAAACTTCCACTTGCAAACTGGGGAAATATAAGATAAAGAATAATAAGAAAGAAGAAGCAGAAGATGAATTAGTACTACATTTACTATTAAAAGCACTTTAAATGTGTAGAATTTTTGGAGCCATTCAATCGATTGAGATTTGCGGTCTATCCGTCACACTTCATCACCTTAATTTATTCACCATCTCCAAGTCACCAATAACCATTAGTAGCACCACCACCGCGTATACGTAACATAAGCAAATTGACTCCGCTCCGACACAGTACATTGCCCCGTCCGTCATTGTCATTTCGATGCGCCGCGGCTGATTATGTATGCAGCGCCAAGCTTATTGACGCACTTTTTATTGCTTTTATTGCCTTTTTTGGTTTTTTTTTCTTTTGTTTCTTATTGCCTTTTTGTCTATGTTGTTTTGCTTTATATTTTGCTTTTATTGCCTATTTTTTTTTTTTTTCTTACTGCCTGTTTTGTCTATTTTGTTTTGCTTTTTATTGCTTTTATTGTTCCTCGGCGCTCGTTTTTTACATTTCTTTATCTACACTCATTTGGTTTATGCGTCATTGCGGTGCCTCGGCAGCGGCAAGTGCCTGCGGTTTCAACGCTCATTATTTATGCAAACACAAACATATTTTTTAACCTTTTTTTCCTTCAATGATTTTTTTTTTTGTTTTTTTTTTTGTTTGTTTTTTTTTTTGCTTTTTTGGTTTTTTTCTGTTTCGTTTGCCAGCGCGTGCGTATCGTTAGTAAATCGATTGAAGTACCATATATAAAGCAATTAATGGCGATTCGTTGTGCATTGTGAATTGCTGTTCCTAAATTTTATGTTTTATTTTTCTATTTTGTGCTTTTGTTTTTGTTTTTTTTTTTCTATTTTTTGTTTGTTTTTGTTTTTTTGTTTTTTCTATTCTTTGTTTGTTTTTGTTTTTTGCTTTTTGTTTTTGTTTTTATTTTTGTTTTTTTTTTTTGTTTTTGTGTTTTTTTTTGTGTTTGTTTTAGTTTTTATTTTTGTTTTTGTTTTTATTATTGTTTGTATGTATTTTTTTTTGTTTTTGTTATTGTTTTTATTTTTGTTTCTGTTTTTTGTTTTTTGTTTTTGTTCTAATTTTCGTTTTTATTTTTGTTGTAATTTTTATTTTTGTTTTTATTTTTGTTTCTGTTTTTTGTTTTTGTTTTCGTTTTTATTTTTGTTTTCGATTTTGTTTTTGTTTTTGTTTTTATTTTTGTTTTTATTTTTATTTTTGTTTCTGTTTTTGTTTTTATTTTTGTTTTTTGTTTTTGTTTTTGTTATGTTTTTGTTTCTGTTTGTATTTTTGTTTTTGTTTTTTGTTTTTTTTTTGTTTTTGTTTTTGTTTTTATTTTTATTTTTATTTTTGTTTCTGTTTTTTGTTTTTATTTTTATTTTTGTTTTTTTTTTGTTTGTTTTGTCTTTGTTTTTATTTTTGTTTCTGATTTTTGTTTTTGTTTTTGTTTTCATTTTTGTTTTTATTTTTGTTTTTGTTTTTGTTTTTATTTTTTTGTTTTTATTTTTGTTTTTATTTTTATTTTTGTTTTTGTTTTTGCTTTTGTTTGAGTTACTAAAATAATCAATATAGAGAAGTTTAGGAGAGACCAGTTGGACAAAAAGCCCTTATTGTCCTTGGCTGGACGTAATTACGGGTCGTTCCAGCACTATCCCCTACTTTACATAACCACTAGTTTTGTTTGTATTCCCATTTATGTTCATTAACATATTAGGTTTTCTATACCTCACCTGAAACTGAACTGCGTCAACTCGTCCGATGTCAGTATCTACAAAAGTAAAAACCAAATAAAGCTATTTACATCATAACTAGCAATTTAGACGCGCCCAGCCAGCAATGAAAGCGCTATAAATGTTAAGTAAATTACATTACCAAACATGGCCATTTTTCTTCTTCTCCTTCCATTTCTTCTCGCGTTCCTTTAGCATAATAAATCTTTTTGACTGACCAGCATAGAAATTACTTTTTATTACCTTGAATGCAACGAAGTATAAAAATGCAATAAGCAATTTCTCTCATGTACAAATACTTACATCGCAGTTGCTTTGGTCGATTACTGGATACATACACTCAGGGAAAAAAAATTATAAAAACATATGAAAACGTGCTTAAAATGGGCAAAAACGTTTTTAAAAGTGATGTATATATATTTTTATTTTAAAAATGTTCATTGTAAAATTTTTAAATCAAGAAAAAATATTTTAAATTTAAAAATGTTTATTTTTAAATTTTGAAAAGAGCTTTTCGGCCGATGAAAATTAAAAGGCAAATTTACATTCCCTTCATTCTCCTACGCGTTTCGACGGTATTCTCGTCTTCATCAGGGAGTCTAATTTTTTATTTGGAAAGACATTAAAAAAATATACATACACAACATATTATTATAACGAAATTAACAATCACATTATGAGTTATACATAAATTACATACTTAAATTGTATAAAATTTATAAAAACTGTTCACTTACAGACATTCAAAGATTTTAAACGAAAAATTTATCACAACACATCTATCTTTTTACATTATTTTCGCGCAACTACATATTTATACATATACATACATACATACATACATACATATATATGTAATTATTTTTGACATTTATTTTGTTTCTTTATTATGTTTCTGTAGGCGCAATTAATGTTGTCAACATCTTCTTTAAAATTCATAGCGTCCTGTATTCGTTGTTGTATGCGCAAACTCTCCAGTGTCAGCCTTGTTTTTGTTCGTCTCTCTATGTCTAATATTTTCGCGTTGTCAAAGTCCGCTGTGTGACCATTGTTTGTCAAGTGTTGTGCTAATGCTGTTGTTGTCTTTTTGTTTCTAGCGTCTGTTTTATGCTCTCCTAATCTAATGCCTAGTGCTCGTTTCGTGGTACCTATATATGTTTTGTTGCATCGCTCGTCATTGTTGCCTTTACATTTGATTTCGTAAACTACGTTGTGTTGTTGCTCTTTGGTCACTTTGTCTTTTGTCTTACTGAATATTTGGTTAAACCCAATCGCACACTTAACCAAATATTCAGTAAGACAAAAGACAAAGTGACCAAAGAGCAACAACACAACGTAGTTTACGAAATCAAATGTAAAGGCAACAATGACGAGCGATGCAACAAAACATATATAGGTACCACGAAACGAGCACTAGGCATTAGATTAGGAGAGCATAAAACAGACGCTAGAAACAAAAAGACAACAACAGCATTAGCACAACACTTGACAAACAATGGTCACACAGCGGACTTTGACAACGCGAAAATATTAGACATAGAGAGACGAACAAAAACAAGGCTGACACTGGAGAGTTTGCGCATACAACAACGAATACAGGACGCTATGAATTTTAAAGAAGATGTTGACAACATTAATTGCGCCTACAGAAACATAATAAAGAAACAAAATAAATGTCAAAAATAATTACATATATATGTATGTATGTATGTATGTATGTATATGTATAAATATGTAGTTGCGCGAAAATAATGTAAAAAGATAGATGTGTTGTGATAAATTTTTCGTTTAAAATCTTTGAATGTCTGTAAGTGAACAGTTTTTATAAATTTTATACAATTTAAGTATGTAATTTATGTATAACTCATAATGTGATTGTTAATTTCGTTATAATAATATGTTGTGTATGTATATTTTTTTAATGTCTTTCCAAATAAAAAATTAGACTCCCTGATGAAGACGAGAATACCGTCGAAACGCGTAGGAGAATGAAGGGAATGTAAATTTGCCTTTTAATTTTCATCGGCCGAAAAGCTCTTTTCAAAATTTAAATAATTATTGAAATCTATGGCCTATTACTAATACAATGTTTATTTTTATTTTACACACTATGAGAAAAAAACGCTGCAGTGTTCTCTATATCATTTTCTCTTCCGGATACGAAATTGTATCCAATGGCATTCTCTTTATTTTCTCTCAATCCGAGTCCCAACTACAAAAATATAGCCTCCGCTTGTTCTTCTCTTCTTTCCTACTTCGCCTTAACTATTTGCTATCTTTTTTTCTTATTCTCCTTATTCTCCTTTTTCTTCTTTACTTTATATTCTCCTCCGTATTCGAACTATGATACCAACCTGAAATTCTATCCAATCAACACATAGTGGAACATTAAATATTATATCGAATTGTAGTAACCTATTTATAATTTCCTTTTCCTAAAAAAAAATCCATGAATTATATGAATCATTGTAAAAACAAAACAAAAAAAAAAAATCGGTTCTCATTATTGGTTTTGTTGGATTTCTCACAAAAAAATATTTTCTCACAAAAAAATTTTGAACAAAGAGCGAGTTTTTGAATCAACATTTATTTTTCATATTTAATTTAAGTATGTTTCTTTTTAAATCCAAAATGTATTTTTACCTCAAAAATTTCATTGGGTACGTTCAGAAGGCGCAACGGTGGTGCACAACTGTTGTGTAGATATCAGTAATCGGAAAGTGATACAATTTTCGCCTTCTGAACGAGCTGATATATTAAATAAACAAATTAGTATTTTAATTATCCCCAACGTAATTGCCAATAATTTCGCGGCTTTGAAACATTTTTATTACATTCCAAAATTCATAAACACTATTTATATTTTTATACATATGTCAAAATCGTAAGCTCAACATGTTGTGTAAAGTGAGCGTAAAAAATTTATGATGGAAAAAAGTCTCCAAAATCACAACATGTTGTGTTGATCAGAAATACTCAACGTTGCGTTCAGAACATAAAACACAACAGTTGCGCAACTGTTGCGCCACGGTTGCGCCTTCTGAACGTAGCCATTCTTAATTCAAAAATTTCACTTTCAATTTAAAAATTTTCATTGTTAAAATAAAAATGGTTTGGTTTAAAACGTGTATTATGAAAACAAAAATTTCATTTTTGATTTTAAAATGCTGTTTTTTCCCTGAGTGTATCTACATTCATTCTCAGCGGTTATGAAAAAAAAAAATAAATGAATAAAAGCAATAAACTCCTACAACCATAGCCAGTGCGATGAACAAAACAATAAGCTCAGCTGTTATTAACTTTAGCGGCTCCTTCTTATGTAAGCATGTAAATATGGCTTGCCAACCAATAACAGTGAGCTAAGGCTTCGGTTTTATTTATTGCTTTAATTTCTTGAAATTTTGCTACTTTATTAGTTTGCGTTTTATTTAAGATTTTTGTTTTTTTTGCTATTTGTAATGCTTGTTATAGGTTTTTATCTTGCTTCTTGCAAATTTTCCTTCATTTTCTTTATGATCTGTCAGCGGACAACATGTGTCCAGTGGTTTGTTGCGCAACACGCAGCGCCACAGCAACACGCGTTCGAGCTTGTGTTTTACCTTTGCTTCAGCGCTCGCGCTCATCACGTCATGCAAAACACAGCTATCGCAAGGGAATTGTTTTTGTCTGTAAGAGAATAAAGTGAAATTAAGTTTTTTGTGTTATTAAATAACAACAAAAAAAATAAATAAAAAGAAGTAGAAGTAGAAAAATGCGAAAAAGCGTAATAAAATCTTCTACTTGTATGCTAAAGAGAAGAGCAGATAATAAATGTAAAAAAGAGCGTAACAGCTCGAGATTTAAGCTACTGCCCAACTAGCACCTAAGTAACAATGACGGATACGGGAACCTTAGGTGTGTAGCAATTACGGAGCATTCACTAAATGTACGACTTCGGTGAGAAATTAACTTTGTTTGACAAATTCCCAGTCGCTCCGTGGTAATTTCTACCTATAATTGGTACCTTAAAGTTAAGTGGATTTTTAGTGACATTACCGGTAGTAGAAACGTCGTGGTTACTAGTAAAAGTACCTCGAAGTTTTTAAAACTTATACATGGCAAATAATGGTAGCGGCGACAAATTCATGTTACTTAAATGCAACTTTAAAGTGCCAGCTACTGTATAGCAACAGTAATAGTTTCGCTGACGTTTTCGGGACGTTAATTGCCCGCTTAATGTCACGGAACTTGTAGGTAATATTCAGTAGTCATAATAATGTATCCATTACCTATAGATCACGACGTAATTGCCAATGGCTACTACAAAGTACATGTTACTTCTCTAGCTCACCATGAAGTAAAAAATTCTATCTAGTGCCAAGTATTACAAACTAAATTGATCTAGTAATGCCGTCTGTTTAATCGCAGTTGCCACACTGCAATTAACATCCAAAATAGGTATTTTTTCGCCGTTGGAAACAAGAATGTTAACATAATATTCAATGGAAAAGCTTTTTCTGCATATTTTTTTTGTAAAGAAAAAATTTGTGAAGGTTTATTTATACATATATTTTTTTATTTAATCCGGGCTTCGCTCTTGCGCCCATTCTTAATAATAACTCTTATTTGTTAACTCCTGCTAAGTATACTAATTTACCTTCCACGTCAAAGTTCTTGTTTATTTACAGTAAAACGTAAAACCCGCTTTTTCAAGAGAATAACGATATGCTCAATTTTTTTTTGTTTGTTATTTTTGACATCAATTTATACAAAAATTTTATGAAAATTATACTTCTACGGTACAATTTAGTCCCGAATTTTCTATAAATTTTTATATGGTAGTTATGTGATCCTATCAATTTGACGTTTGAGAGGGATATAGTTACAAACAGATATGTAGAATAATTATTATTTCATTTTGAAATTATAAAAAAGTCTTACAAATTTTCTTCAGGTTCATAAAAGTCTTTTGATAATATTTGTTTCCTGATGAAAATGATAGAAATCTTCTATAATTATTATTCAGAAACTTATATTTTAAAAATCTTTCCATAATAGTTATTTCAAATATATATTTTTTAAGTCTTCAAAGACTTTTATATTGAGACAAATTTGAAAAAAGTCTTTGCGTAATAATTATCAGTAACAAATTGTTTTTTATATCTTCAAAGACTTTTTCATTGGGACAAAGTTCAAAAAAGTCTCAGAAAATTTCCAATAACTTTCATATAAGTATAAAATAAAAATAACTTTCATATAAGTACTTCAAAATTCAAGCAAATTTCCAATTTGAAATTGTATGAAAGATTTTTATCGAAGATATAAAAACTAAATTTGTCACTCAAAATAATTACTTAAAGATATTTTTGAAATTCGTCTCAATGAAAAAGTCTTTGAAGACTTAAAAACAATTTGTTACGGATAATAATTACTCAAAGACTTTTTTCAAATTTGTCTCAATATAAAAGTCTTTGAAGATCTCATTTATAATAATTACAAAACGACTTAAAAAAAATATCTCAGAAATAACTATTATGGAAATACTTTTAAAATATGTTTCTTTTAATAATAATTATTTTTTGATTTTTATTTTTTCTCTTATAATAATTACAACTCTGGTCACAAACTTAACCAATTTTCGTAGAATCTTTTTTAAATTGTTTAAGTATCAAAAGACGTACAAGTATTTTGGAAAAAAACTCGTATTTTTATAAATTTTCAGATTTGACCTTAAAATTAATAAAAAAGTATGGGCGAAAAAGTGTGCTCACCTACATATACAAGAGATAATTTTATTGCTTAAATTTTAAGCATAATTATTGCTGATTGTACATGAATATTTACAATCAAAAGTACAACAATAAATTTACAATGCTATGTGTATTGGTTTTTAAATCAATAACTGCATTTTGAACCTCTCGGTAAATTTTGGATATTTTATTCTGGATTATAGTAATATTTCTGCAAGGTTTGTGACAACCGTGTACCAAAAAAATAAGTACAGGGTTGATTTAAGCAAGTTCCAATTAGGTATTTATAACTTTTCCAGTACTTTAAAGTGACATTATAGTGGCATCTGTTACTTTATGGAAAATATAACTTTGAAGTTACATATTTCCAGTAGTCGTCACTATCGTCAAGTTTTAGCAACTTTGAGGTCGTGCTTTTTGGTTAATGTGACTGCAAAGTTATTTGTTATAAAATGCGCCATATTTGTTTGTAAATATGACGCAGTCACTAAATTAATAAATTGAAAAATGCGATGTTATTATAATTTATGCACCGAAATTACTAGGTTAATAAATAATATTTATTTTCGAGTACCAAAGAACCACTAAACAGTGTTTTGGCATCTAGGTATGCGATTTTTTTGCATTCTGGTGGATGTCAATAAAATAAAAATTTTCATAAAAATGAAAATTCGAATGGCGCGTGAAAAATTTAAACCTATCTCACCATATTTCACAATAGATTTTCATTCGCCTTAGTTTTTTCATGCAAATTGTCGCAAAACTATTCCTTTCATTATCATTATTATTAATACGAATTTATTATGTTGCCATTTTAGTTTCCAAATTAAAGAATGGACAAGTTTTACATACGTGTATCTGAATATAAAATGAAACAAATATAAAATAAGCCGAAAGATGCAGCAAACCATAAGTTAAAAAGAGAAGAATATATGTGAAGTTCCCTGAAAGTGGTACTAACCATGCTGTCACGTCGCCACTACGTATCCAAAACGACAATGGAACGTTGCCGAACACGTTGTGGCGACGACTCTGGAACGTTGTGGTTACCGGAAAATCATTCCCCATTTTGGGCGTAAACACGTAATAAGAACGTTCCTATTACGTGCCTATGGCTAGTGCCACAACACTTTAAAGTAAAAACATTGGTCGTAGCTACGTTTCAACGACTATTTGTGCTAGTTGGGTGTTTCCTTTTTTTTATTTAAAATTTAAATCTCAAAAATCAGCGCTTTTATATATACAAGATTGATTTAAAGGCAAAGCAAATGCAAATTTCTTTAAAATTTGACTACGCTCACATCACAATTCTTCTTATTCACTTTGCAGCAGTGCGCGCGCCAAATTCAGTTGAATGCTGTCCGTTGTGTCCACCAAGGCATATTATTATATTGTTCTCATTCTCGCTTTCATTGCGTGCGACAATGTTGAGTGCGAATTGTGCTGCAAACTCCCGCGGGCATTATTGCAAATCCCACTTCAGTTCCATTACACTTCAACTTCAACAAAATCTTTTTCTTTGCTTTTTTTGCTTGCGATTTTCAAGAGATTTGCATTTTTATGCAAAGAGAACACAATCGAGGTAAGGCGAGCGGATAGGCAGCCGGGAAGGCGGGCGGGCAGGCGGGCTGTTGGGCAGGCAAGCAGGCAGGCAGAAGCGCAGGTATAAATGCTGATGCAGATGCAGGTGCTGGACTTCCCAAGAAATTCCTACGTGCTTTTATTTAATAGAATGATGAACGGTAGAACATGTTTGTATTTGCCGTAAAAGCACTTCGACTATTTTTAAGAAGTTTGTTAAATTCAATCGCCCTTTTGCTTTTAAGCATGTACTCTCAATCGAATTACTGCAAATTTGCAAAAAAAAAAAAATGACTAATTCTTTTTCATACAAATATTTATTAAACAAATTTGCTTTATTTCTATTCCAAAGTCAAAGAGTCCATTAATTCATTAATTCGCTCAAAATTGCTTGCTGATTCGCTGCTATGGCTTTCGCTAAATTGGTCTGTGGCCAAAAAATTTCCTGTCACATAATTTTTGACTTCATTATTTCAATGCGGTCTTCCGGCATCAATTCTTGACTACAAAAAGAAAGTGGCAAAGGAATCAGGAGAAAGGAATACAATAATACAGTAGAAGAATATAAAATTACGCATAAGAAAGTGATAGAGAAAGAGGAGAAAAGAAAAACAAGTGAGGAAGCCTAAGTTCGAGTGGAATCGAACATTAGATACTCAGCTGTATGCTTCCATTGTTTGTTTGCCTTTGATGGAATCACGGTGTATTTTATATAAAGCGAGTGCTGCATAAAGTGGGCGTAGCCACGCCCATTTTCAACATTTTTATCAGTCATCCAACTAAGCATATCAATATTATACTTTGTGCAAAATTTCATTCCTTTATGACTTCTAGTTACAAAGATGTCACGTTACAAATTCCCAAAGGGTGTTCCAGAAATATCTTTCTTAAAAAGTAGGCGTGGTCATAAACCGATTCCAATAAATTTTTGCGTGTCTATTAACACAAGTTATAAAAGTGTATAAACCAGCATTCGTCATAATATCCCAAATATTTGTCAATTTATGGGATCCGAAATCTCGTAGATTCCTTTGTCTAAAAAGAGGCGGTGCCACGCCCATTTTCCAAAATTTTTATATTTTTTGTTTCCGGTCTATTGTGGAACTCATGCCACAAAATTTCAATGCATAATATTTATATTTGACAAAGATATCGCTTAAAATGTTTATATTAGGTCACTTTATAATACACATATATAAAAGTGGGCGTGGTCGTCAACCGATTTTGGCAATTTTTCGTCCAAACATTTGCCTAAGTAAGTAAATCACGCATACCAAATTTCATCGATATAGCTGCTACGGTTTCTGAGTTATGACATATAAAACTTTCAATGTTTGACCCTTAATAAGTGGGCGTGGCACCGCCCATTTTCCAAAATTTCATCAAATTTCTTCCTAGGGGCCTGAGCTCAACACGTGGGTAAAATTTCATCGCTCCAGCTATATTAGTGACTGAGATACCAAATTTACGATTTTTTCTATATAGGAAAAGTGGGTGTGGTCATGGTCCGATTTCGCCCATTTTCAATACCAACCGTCCCAGTCTCGATACCAACTTGCGTTCCAAATTTCATCAAAATATCTCAATTTTTGCGCGAGTTAGAGTGCTCACAGACGGACAGACGGACGGACATGGCTCAATCGATTTCTCTTTTCACCCTGATCATTTTGATTTATATAAGTCTATATCTATCTCGATTATTTCATTCTGTTACAACCCACCGTTATGTGATTAAAACTATAATAATCTGTGTACTAGTACATCTGAGTATAACAAAAATCTTGACGAACGAAAATGTTAATAAGAATGGTCTGAGTAAGAGGAATAGAAACAAGAGGAAGGAAAAAAGAATAAAAACAGTAGAAAAATGAGAGGAAGAAGAAAAAGGAGATAATAGTGGTTTGAAAGATCTCGCATTAAGGATTTTCCTACTCAAAAATAAAAAAAAACAATCTAGCACCCCTAAGAAAGGTTTATTTTGACCCTTTTTTATGCAGTCAGGAAATAGTATTTTTAAGGTCGCTAGGGGGCTAAAATGTTCTAGAAAATTATTCGCCATAAAATTTCAGTAGGAGTGTTTTCAGAAAAAATGAGTTTTAGCGACATCTAGCGGCGTCTAAAAAAAGATAAAACATTTTTCCAGAAATGTTTTCGAAAAAGAAATCATATGGCCACCCCATACGTACGGTGGTTTTTTTTGGTCCATATAAAGTGAGACGGCCTACTGACCATTTAATGAGCTTTATCATCGTCACGGTTACCGTGTTCATCAAAATCACAACACAAAATCACATCACACAAAATCACTATGACAAAATGTGCGCATTGCCTAATTAGTTCAGTTCAAAAAAAAAAAAAAAAAAGAAAAAAAAAACTTGATGAAATACAGTATTAACAGCATTACATTGCGGGGCTCCTTTTATTTGGCTTTTGGTCAGCTGCACTAAATGATATCAACCGCGCCGAATGGTTGTCATAGCCATCACAACAATCTCCACTCATCCATTCAAACACGCTGCCTTTTGTAGTATAATTAGCTGTGCGGTCATGACAACTCAGTGTAATTAATTTTTGCTTGTTTTTTTTTTCTCCTCACAAGCTACAACATTTATTATTTAATTAATTTTCTACTTTTTTTGCGAGAAACTTTTTACGCTCGGTTTGTTATTTTGAATTGGCGCTTTTTAATTTCTTTCTTTTGATAATTACCAATTTTTTTAATAATTTTTTTTCTCAGCAATTTTGTTTTAGTTCACATTGCTTGAGTAATGGGCGTTTGTTTGTTGTTTCATTCGTTTCTTCCGCTTGTTCAAACATTTCGAATTCTCCGCTGATTTTCATTCGTATTCGAGTTCAGCTGCGATTAACCGTCAGTCAAAGCAATAGTTAAAACATCTTGGACTTGCCAACGATTCATCTCGCTTTCAAAGCAATCGTCGGCCATCACTAATGGAAACAACCTTCGACTCGAAACAATCGCCAAAATATCTCGATTGTGTGATCGTGGAGCGAATCAACTTCTAACTCGATTGTGACTTTGCTACGATAACGAATCTCTCGATTATATAAATACTAGTAAACTTGAACACGCGATGCTGTGGCTTTAAATTACACTGTGCGATAATTTGAGGGTGGAAGACCCAATTATTGCTACATTTAACAATTTTTTTTTTGATTTTAAATTTGACTTCCCCTTAAAAATGGTAGAATATATATCGGCTTTAAGCCCATAGATTCTTATTAATAAAATATAAAATTAAGCATATACATACATAATTACTGGTTATTTTTATTTTCCGTCGACCTAGATTTTGTATAAAAATTTTTTGTCCGAGGGGTCCCATAGTGAAGTTTTAATGCGAATAATTTTCTACAATATTTTATCCATATAGCTATGTACCTACAAAAGGTCATTTGTCGTACGTCTCTTTCTCTTCCCCTTTCCCTTTTATTTGCGCTTCCTCTTCCCTGCCCTCTTTAGCTTCCTTTCCTTCGCCATTTCCGTTCCTTTAATTTTCCCCTCCCCTTTATTTTTATTACAGGGCCAGACCTACATATAATGACATTTAAAATTTGAAAACCGGACAAACTGTAGCGTAACAAGTAAGGAAGCCTAAGTTCGAGTGGAATCGAACATTAGATACTCAGCTGTATGCTTTCATTGTTTGTTTGCGTCTGATAGAATCACGGTGTATTTTATATAAAGCGAGTGCCGCATAAAGTGGGCGTAGCCACGCCCATTTTCAACATTTTTATCAGTCATCCAACTAAGCATATTAATATTATTCTTTGTGCAAAATTTCATTCTTTATGACTTCCAGTTACAAAGATGTCACGTTACAAATTCCCAAAGGGTGTTCCAGAAATATCTTTGTTAAAAAGTAGGCGTGGTCATAAACCGATTTCAATAAATTTGTGCGTGTCTATTAACACAAGTTATAAAAGTGTATAAACCAAGTTTCGTCATAATATCTCAATTATTTGTCGAGTTATGGGCTCCGAAATCTCGTTGATTCCTTTGTCTTAAAAGAGGCGGTGCCACGCCCATTTTCCGAAATTTTTCTATTTTTTGTTTCCGATCTATTGTAGAACTCATGCCACAAAATTTCAATGAATTATCTTTATATTTGACAAAGATATCGCTCAAAATGTTTTTATTAGGCCACTTTACGATACCCAGATATAAAAGTGGGCGTGGTCGTCAACCGATTTCGCTAAAATTTTGAACATGTATTACTACAAGTAGTGAAAGTGTATACACCAAGTTTCGTCATAATATATCGATTATTTGTCGAGTTATGGGCTCAGAAATCTCGTATATTCCTGCTTCTAAAAGGAGGCGGTGCCACGCCCATTTTCCAAAATTTTTTTGTAGTTTTTGTTTTATGTCCATAGTTGGACACCTTCCATAAAATTTCAATGATATATCTTTATATTTGACAGAGATATCGCTTAAAATGTTTTTATTAGGCCACTTTATAATACCCATATATAAAAGTGGGCGTGGTCGTCAACGGATTTTGGCAATTTTTCGTCCAAACATTTGCCTAAGTAAGTATATCACGCCTACGAAATTTCATCGATATATCTTCAACGGTTTCTGAGTTATGACTCATAAAACTTTCAATGTTTGCCCCTTAATAAGTGGGCGTGGCACCGCCCATTTTCCAAAATTTCACCATATTTCTTCATAAGGGCCTGAGCTCAATACGTGTGGGAAATTTTATCACTCTAGCTCTATTAGTGACTGAGATACAAAATTTCCGATTTTTACTATATAGGGGAGGTGGGCGTGGTCATGGTCCGATTTCGCCCATTTTCAATACCATCCGTTCCTGTCTTGATACCATTTCAAATTTCATCAAAATATCTCAATTTTTGCGCGAGTTATCGCGCTCACAGACGGACAGACGGACGGACATGGCTCAATCGATTTCTCTTTTCACCCTGATCATTTTGATATACATAAGTCTATATCTATCTCGATTATTTCATTCTGTTACAGTCCACCGTTAGGAAATCAAAACTATAATACTCTGTGTACTAGTACAGCTGAGTATAAAAATAAATTTTTGAACAGGTGGCAAATCGTTTTGTAAAGTCGTAATAAATGATGTATGTACTAATTTTCAGGCCTAAAATTTTTATATGACACTTTAAATTTCAAAAACTGGAGTAAAAATAAATTTTGGAACAGATGGCAACCCTCTTTGTAAAAATTATTATAATCTACTCATTTTGAGGCAAAGCACTTTCATATGACACCTCAAATCTAAAAATCAAACCTACTACAGCGTAAAAATTAAATTTCAACAGGTGGCAACCCTTTTTATAAAAAATATAAGTTACTTATTTTCACGCAGGGCCCTTTCGTATGACACCTCAAATTTAAAAATCAAATAAACTATAGCGTGAAACTGAATTTTTGAACAGGTGGTAACACTTTTTGTAAAATTGGTAATAAATTACTCAATTTCAGACCAAGCATTTTCATATGCCCGGCAAAGCTATTTCATATGACACTTTAAATTTAAAAATCAAACTGTGCAGTAAAAATAAAATTTGGAACAGGTGGCAACCCTCTTTGTAAAAATTATGATAAATTGCTCATTTTGAAGCAAAGCACCTTCATATGACACCTCAAATCTAAAAATCAAACCGACTACAGCATAAAAATTTAATTTTGAACAGCTGGCAACCCTTTCTGTAAAATTTTTAGTAAATTACTCATTTTCACGCAAAGCCCTTTGATACGACACCTCAAATTTAAAAATCAAATAAACTATAGCGCAAAACTGAATTTTTGAATAGGTGGCAACGCTTTTTGTAAAAATTTTAATAGATTACTCATTTCCAGCTCAATACATTTGATATGGTACCTGAAATTTATAAATCAAGCAATCTATACAGGAGAATTAAATTTTTAAACAGGTGGCAACCTTTTTCAGAAATATTGAACCTTCCTGCACATCTACAGGTCATTGGACACCCTCTTTTCGAAAATCGGCATAACGGTGTAAAAGATATGGTGCTTACAAAAAATCGCTTAGTGTAATATATATAAAGATATCGAACACGCCCATCACTAACCTTTGCCTCTGCAACTTTAAACCATCAACTCACTCACACTAAACTCACCATCACCGCCGTGTTTATTTCTTGTCATTTAAGAACGTCGCCTGTTCCCCTTTCCCACTGTTTTCTTATTGCAATCTCGTTCTCCCACTTCAACTTCTCACAAATCCACATTTCATTTCTTTTATCTTGTTTTTTTTTTATTACAATTTGCTTAACCTCATTTTTACTTCAACGGCCTCTCTGGCATAACACAATTTCCACAGGCCATCACAGTCATCTGTCTTTTTTTTGTTTTTTTCTTCTGCTCTGCGTTTTTTAATAAATGTATCTTGCTTTGTAGCTCATTTGCACCGTGTGGCAGGCAATCTTTTGGGAAATCTTTGTGACAAGTAGCGCTACGCAACACGAGACAGCAGCAGCAATGGTGGCGTCCAGCCATGTTGTGCGAAAGTGCCTCCTAAATGTACACTCACATGTATGAATGCATGTGTTTGCCTTACAATCGCCCTACATTCGCTTGGTTGGCCAGCTTTAGCTCCAGCTCCGACACAGCTCTAGTTATTCTCTCACTCGTGTGCTTAAGTTGCATATTTTATCCGTGTTTTTCTGTTAATTTGACTATTTCAATTTATGGCGCGAAATGTTGTTGTTACTTTGATAATCTCGTTTTTTTTTTCTTGTCCAACAATACACAAGACAATCGTCACTGTTTTTTTTTTTTTTTTGTTTCTGCTTATCTTTGCTCTATTTGTCCGCAACATCGTTAATTTTATAAAAAAAAAATTTCCAAATACAAAAAACATCCCAGAGTCTCTCTGATGGTTTAGTAGATGTTTTTTTTTTTTTACGAGGAGGAAGCATCGAAAGCCTTTACCCCGTCAGTGTGGGACTCTAACCCGAACTAAACCTCCTACTGTCATCGTACCGAACCCCCCGGTACTACCGTCAAGCTACCGTCGGGAGGTGGGTTGAGCACTAGGCTCGCAGTCCGTAATGGTCGCGTTATTGCCCTCAGTCTGCCTTAGAAGGCTTCACCCTTATTTTTTTTTTTATAAAAGTTCACAATATTAGGTGGTCTGCGGAGGCCAAAGCTCCGTACCACGCGCATTGACGGATGCAGGAGGCCTAGCTCCTGTACGTATCCGTAACGGATGCAAGAGGCCGAGCTCCTGTACGTATCCGTTTCATTCAAAGTTCACAATATTAGGTGGTCTGCGGAGGCCAAAGCTCCGTACCACGCGCATTGACGGATGCAGGAGGCCTAGCTCCTGTACGTATCCGTAACGGATGCAAGACGCCGAGCTCCTGTACGTATCCGTTTCATTCAAAGTTCACAATTAGGTGGTCTGCGGGGGCCAAAGCTCCGCACCACACGCGATGACGGATGCAGGAGGCTGAACTCCTGTACGTATCCGTGGCGAAATTAAAAAAAAAAATAACCCAAATTAAAATTTCCCAAAAAGGGAATTTTTTTAAATTACCTCAAATTGTTTCTCTAGAATTTCACCGAGTCAAAATTGTAAATTTCACACAATTCTACTAACTTGAAAAAAATTTCCCAAAAAGGGAAATTTTTAAAAATGTACTAAAATGGTTTGCCTTAAACTTGAATGAGTTACTTAGATCAATTTAACGCAATTTTACTAATTACCAAAATTTCCCAAAAAGGGAAATTCTCTAAAATCTTATAAAAGTACAAGAAAAGGTTCAAATTATCTCCGAACTATTCATTTTTTAACTACCACGGAACTCGCTACATTAAATACGGTTCAAAAAGTGTTCTAAAGGTGTGTAGAGGAAAGCAATTGCCATATAAAATCAACTCAACACAAAGTAATGCATTTTAGGGGCACTTTCTTTTGAACTTTCTTTTTGTTGTGCTAAGTAAACAAACGCCACAGCAGGAAAAGCAGTAGCCGCACATCAATAATAAATAAATAAATAACAAATGTGAATGCCGCGTTGTTGTTGTGGTTTTGCTGCTATGTTTGTTGTTTTGCGGCATGTGACAAGAATCAAATTTTGACCCCATAGAAAGCGCGTGTGTGGGCACGTTAGTCACGTTGTGCCTTTGTGCGTTTGTATGTGTCTGAGAGCGGCATTCGGGGTCGAAAGTCATAGAATGTGTGACAAATTTATTTCCACTCACTTAAATTATGCAAAGTTAAACGAATTTTTCAATACATATGTACATTTATGTATAAACACACGTAAGCAAGTACGTACGTATGCTATATATTTTCTCTTTCACTTTTTATTTTCGTCTTGATTCTTCCTTTTTTCTTTTTCAGCCTAAGGAGACCGTCCGTCCGCACAATTGCAAAAGCTCAGGAATTTGCACATTTCATTGAAACTTTTCAATGACGACTATCAAATGGCTGTGCATGGCTTCGATTTTATTGAATGGGTTGTCGATTCAGATGCAATTTTCGACTGCTTTACATTCCTCTTCACATTCTTCACTCTTCTCTTTGCACTTCTTCAACTGCTTCTTCGCTCATGTTATGCAAATTGTTTGGAAACAGCTGGATGGAGAAGCAATGAAGTGGGTGTGTAAGTGGAAGTGGAAACTTGAAATTACTTTTGAATAACTTATGTGTGTGCATTATTTATTTGCCAAGACCGCATTTGCCGTCTTTTTTCACTCAGCAAGTATTTGCATGTACATATGTGTGTGTTGTTTTTTTTTTTTGTATTTATATTTGAAGCGTTACTCAATATACTGGTATGTTACACATACCCTGCAGCAAATATATGGGACAGACACACAAAGCGATATTCTCACGCAAGAGGGTTCATAACTGGCTCATAAATGATTCTAAAGTGATATAGTGCCGATTAGTTGATACAAATATAATAAATTTCAAACAATTGTAATAATTTGCAAAATCTCCCAAAAAGGGAATTTTTTTTTAAATTCACTAAAACTGTTTGCCGAAACATCTAAATAGTTCATAGCGGCGAAATTTAGAAAAAAATTCTTCAAATTGAAATTTCCCGAAAAGGGAATTTTTTCAAATTAGATACAAATTATTTCCCTCCAGCTTTACTGAGTAAAAATGGCAAATATCGCACAATTATATAAATTTTTAAAATTTCCCAAAGAGAGAAATTTTTGGAATCAGCTAGAATTGTTTGATCAAACATCTAAATGAGTAAATGCTACTAATGCAGTGAAATTAAAAATAAATTACATAACTCAAACTAAAATTTCCCAAAAAGGAAATTTTTTAAAATCAGTTGAAATATGTATTTTCTCTCAAGCTTTACTTGGTAAAAATGGTAAATTTCACTTAATTATATACAGACCTGTTAAGTAATGATTACTAATCGTAATGAGTAGTAATTTAAATACTTTGGTTTTAGTGTAAAGTAATCAATTCTTTTCAAGTACAATTACGTTTTATCAATTAGTACTCGAGTACAACTACTTGTAATTGAATAGTAATTGGAATTACCATCAATTACCAAAAGAAATTGAAAGGAGTTGAAAGTAGTTGACAAAGTAGTTGAAGTACTTTTGCCAATTACTTTCAATTATTTTCAATTCCTTTCAAGTTCTTGATACCATTTTTATGCATTTCAAACATTTTTGTATTTTTATTGCCATTTATTTGCGATTCTAACAACTG
Organism: Urophora cardui; assembly: GCA_960531455.1. NCBI lineage: Eukaryota > Metazoa > Arthropoda > Insecta > Diptera > Tephritidae > Urophora > Urophora cardui. Next base: position 20,844,779 of record OY482674.1, on the reverse strand, counting down.
GCGGTGTTATGTAGTGTTCAAGCTGCATTTATAAAAGCGCATTAGCAATTTCGACAATATGTAAAGTTCATTTAGGCTGTCATAAAAAGTAAAAAATAAAATAAGCGTTAAATTATTCCGCTTTATTTATGTATATAAAACTAGCTGACCCGCCAAACGTTGTTCTGCCTAAGATTTATTCCTATAAAGCCTAAAGGAAAAGTCCTAGATTACCGTGTTGCCGTATCCCTATCCCTATCCCTAATCCCTATCCCTATCGCTATCTCTATCTCTATCCCTATCCCTATCCCTATCCCTATCCCTATCCTTATACCTATCCCTATTCCTATTCCTATCCCTATTCCTATTCCTATTCCTATTCCTATCCCTATCCCTATCCCTATCCCTATCCCTAATCCCTAATCCCTAATCCCTAATCCCTAATCCCGAATCCCTAATCCCTAATCGCTAATCCCTATCCATAAACCAATCCCTATCCCTATCCCTATCCCTATCCCTATCCCTATCCCTATCCCCATCCCCATCCCTATCCCTATGCCTATCCCTATCCATATACCTATCCATATACCTATTCCTATCCCTATCCCTATCCACCCCCATCCGTATCCATATCTCTAGCCCTATCCCTATGCCTATTCTATCCCTCCAGACTCTCTAGGGTCACCCCTGGTCCACATTTTGGTCGATATCTCGGAAAACGGGTCGCGTAGGGTCTTGAAAATCACCTCTTTTTTAAATACTCACCAACATTTTTTATTTGCTACCCATTTTGTGGAAAACCCGTTTGGGGTTACACCTGGTTCATATTTCAGGAAATACCTCGAATACGGGGTCTTATATGGGACCAATAACTACACCATATTCAAGCACTCGTCAACACCTTTCATTTGATACCCATATCGTACGAACCCGTTATGGGTTTACCCTGGTCCACATTTTGTGGAATATCTCCAAAACCTTCCCGGATTCTTATACTTTTTTTGGCCATAAACCATGTCGGGCTCAATAGAAAACTACGTGCAAAATTTCATTTAATTCAGTCCAGCCGTTCTGGAGCTAAATCATCAGGGAGGAAAATGCGACTTATTTTTATATAATAGATGAAATTAAATAAATAAAAATACAAAAATTTTTGAAATACATAAAAATGGTATCAAGTACTTGAAAGGAATTGAGAAAAATTGAAAGTAATTTGCAAAAGTACTTCAACTACTTTGTCAACTACTTTCAACTCCTTTCAACTAATTTTGGTAATTGACGGTAATTCCAACTACTATTCAATTACAAGTAGTTGTACTCGAGTACTAATTGAATCTCAGCTGAAAAGCAATTACTATTTAATTACAAATACTTTATGAAGTAATTGTATTGAGTAGTAATTGTACTCGAAATTAAACAGGTCTGATTATATATATGAATTTTCAAATTGTTTTTGCTAAACATCTAAACGAGTATTAGTGGAGGAATTGATAAAAAAATTTACACCAAACTAAAATTTCCCAAAAAGGAAATTTTTTTAAATTAGATAAAGTAATTTCTCTTAAGCTGCAATAGATAAAAATAATAAATTTGACATAATTATATGAATTTTCAAAATTTCCCAAAAAGGGACATTTTTGTAAATCAACTAAAATTGTCTGCCCAAACATTTAAAAGAGTCGTAGTAGGGAAATTTATAAAAAAAAATTAATCTAAACTAAAATTTACCAAAAAGAAAATTTGTATAAAATGAGCTAAAATCAGTTCTCTTTAGTTTTACTGGACAAAAATAACAAATTTGACATAGTTATATAAATCTTTAATATATCCCAAAATAGACATTTTTTAAAATCAGTTGAAATATGTATTTTCTCTCAAGCTTTACTTGGTAAAAATGGTAAATTTCACATAATTATATATATGAATTTTCAAAGGTAAATTTTTCTAAATCTAATGAAATTGTTTTTGCTAAACATCTAAACGAGTCTTAGTGGCGGAATTGATAAAAAATTTACACCAAACTAAAATTTCCCAAAAAGGAAATTTTTTTAAATTAGATAAAGTAATTTCTCTTAAGCTGCAATAGATAAAAATAATAAATTTGACATAATTATATGAATTTTCAAAATTTCCCTAAAAGGCACATTTTTTTTAAATCAACTAAAATTGCTTGCCAAACATCTAAAGGAGCCGTAGTAGCAAAATTGATAAAAAAAAAATTTGTACAAACTAAAATTTCCTAAAAAGGAATTTTTTTAAATGTGATAAAATCATTTCTCTTAAGCTTTACTGAACAAAAATAATAAATTTAACATAATAAAATCAATCTTCAAAATTTCCCAAAAAGGGAAATTTAAAAAAATTTTATAAAATGGTTTGCCTTAAAATCCAGTGAATCATAATGCTTAATTTAACGCAATTTTACTAATTAAAAAAATTTCCCAAAAAAGGAAATTTTTTATGAAATTGAATAAAATTACAAAAAAAGATTTTAAGGTTTTAACTATCTCAGAACTATTAATTTTTAAACTACGACAGAACTCCAGAACTCTAGAGAGTAAGATATCACCGTGTTGAAAAATACATTTAAAAGCATTGCGTTGATATAGATGGAGAAGCAACCCTGTTTGTCTGCTTTTGTGCTACTTCTGCGGTAGCTTACAGGTAAGTATTGCAATATTCTGTACTGTCTGTACTATAAAAATATAATTTTGTTTATTTAGAGCAGCTTGTTGTTTTTATTGCTTTTGAATCGCTTTAATTAAAATTTTTAACCTTTTCATCCTTTTCAATATTCTGGTTTTTCTTCGCTTTAGCTTCTCAGTACGAATTGTTGTCGAACTTTTTTTTTTGTGGGTTGATCTATCTAATGTCCGCACAAACATGCAATTAATGCAAATGCAACAGATATTTGTTAATGCTGCTGATTCTGCTGCTGCAGAATTTTATATGCGGCACAGCTGCCAAGCATTTATGGTTGATCTCTAATGTCATTTCCATCACTTTGATGCCGTTGAGGTCAACATGTACCAATAGCACATGAGTCCAAGTCAACTTTTTACGCAAACTATGATGCCTAATACCTCAGCAGCTGCATCACCAACATTATCAGCATCAGCAACATTATCAGCATCACCAACAGTCGGCCTTTGTTGGCTGCCAATTGTTATTTACTTAGATACGGTCTTGACAATGGGGTAGCATTGTATCACTGAAGGTTCGAGGGTCGGTCATCAATAAAGTTCGCCGCTGCTGTTTTCTATGGTTTTATGCTATTTGATGCTGCCTTCTCACTGCACTCTGCCTCCCTTACTATCTCTCTCTCACTCTCTGGTTGTGCCACTGCAGCACTGCAATGCATCAGCAGCCATTGGCCGATTAATTGTTTGCCAACAGCAATAACAACAGCAGCACAATGTGTGACAGACAGTTCCCGCCAGATTAGGCACATTTCGTTGCTCGACAGGCTGGACAAAAACAAAATGGCGCGGTGCGGTGACATGTCAGAACGTGTCTGTCCATCAATTGCTGGTTGGTGTGTTGTGTGAGTGAAATATTGCAGCGCTGGGAGCAGCAAAAGCGATTAAATTGTGCATTTTTTTGTGCATTTTTTTGTGCATTTTTTTTAGCCATATTGAGCACTTTGTTGTTGTTGTTGGTGCCAAATTGTCAAATTTTAGTTTTTTAGTTTTTGTTGTTGCCATTTTTTGCTTTTGTATGTTTCGCTTATTTTCACATTTATTATTGTTGTTACAACTAAAAATGTACGCTCTTGGCTTGTAAGCTTTTTGTCCCTCTCCCCGAAAAAGTTGTTGGTTGATTTTGTAAAAAAAAAGGAAAGTCACAAATGTCGGGTTTACACCACTTGATGGTTTGATGGCTGGTGTATTGATGATTGCCGTGGCATGGATGGTTGGCTTGGGTCGCTTGGCTTACTCTATGCATCATGGCATGTTTGCGCATGCAATTCCAGCTGTTACATGGCTTTGTCATATGCAAATAAGTATTTTGTTATTTATTGTTGTTTTTGTTGATACGTGTATGTATGTATGCATGTCTCTTGTTGACTTTTTTTGTTAAGCACATACATAGTCGCTGTTTTATATAAATTGATATTATTTGTTAGTCAGGCAGCCAGTCAGCATGTCGGTCGTCCAGTGCGTATAGATAATGGAACTATAAACATACAAATGTATATGTTTGTACATATCAATGTTTAGCTACTTTTTAGAAAACAGTAAACAATCATGCTTAAACATGCCTACGCAATAATGTACCCAGTCGTGTATATGTACATAAATACATTAGGGCGGTGCACAATTGTTTGGAGACAAACTTTATAAGACATTTCGCCCGTTTTATGCAATAGGGATTTAACTCGAAATTTTCGATTTCTGGGATTTTGCCATATATTTCAATAACTGGGTAGTGCCTTTGAATCTAGTCTTATAAAATACTCAAAAAGATAAAAATAAATAAATAAAAGTGATTTTTTAGTTAGCCGTAGAAGGAAACTATTCGAAATTATAAAACTTTATTTGCGTTTTCCCAAAAAAAATTTTTTTTTTTAGTTAAATCCCTATTGCATAAAACGTGCGATTTACGCAGTCTCAAGCTTTAAGTCGATGCAACTGTAGTCGAAGATACCACATATACATATCGTTACCTTAATTCACAAAGGCCCTAACTGACAAAATAATTTTTTTACAGGAGAGCCAAAAAACGTGTTAAAATGAAAATAAAAGACTTTTGTGAGTTTGTAAAAATTCAGTTTCTGCACAAACAAGGCCCTGAAGTAGATCTTGAAGAAAAATTTTAGATACATTGGATTTTGGCAATTTTGTGTCAGATATGGCTTTTTTACACTACGAATTTAGAAAAAAAACTGTAGTTAGGGCTTTTTGTGGTTTGAATATTTATTTAAATTTTTAGATGCAATTGATTCCAATAAATTCAAAGCGCATTATAAATAACATTTTAGACTGTAAATATATATGTACATCATATATCGTAAAATTAATACTATATTAATTTCAATACACATACATATGTACATACATAATATAAGAAAATTTCATTAATTTTTAAAGGGTAAGTTTTCATAAAATGAATGGCAATCTTTAGGTAATGATATTTTTAGATCCTATAGATTTTCCCATTTCGTTTTAGAGATTGGAAGTTGTTGATTATGTAATAAGCTGGGCTTTACTATTTCAAAATTTTTGCTGGCTCTCTGAGGCAGAGGCTGGTACTCAGATGTTATATCAGTTTTATAAAATATTTGTCCCGAAGGATCATATCCTAAGGCACGAAGCATGTTGACTGTGGAGCCTCCTGACATTCTTCCTGAAAAGGAAACACCATAATATAATTTTAGATATGTTTAACGCACTAGGAATATGCAGGTCGAATCGTTGAGTACATTTTCGGAATATTTTCAAAATTAAAAAAAAAAGCTATGTTCTAGGTGGTGAACTTGAAGTGGACTAGGATTTTTTCGAGCCTCGCGGATAAGTTGTACAAGTTGAGATGGTAAGTTGATTTGTTTTTTAGAAATTTTTCTTTCAATAAGAGAATGTGTAGCCTCGCATTCCATTTGTGTATGTCCTTTTACTAAATATTTATGTTCTATAGTTACATTATTTTCCATACAAAAGTTTAGCAAAGCATTTGATAACACAGTGTTACGATTTTGGTAAATACAACCATCTAAGCATGCATGGAGTCCAAAATTTATAACTCAAAGCCTGCCAAACACTTTCACCTTGTACTACTGCATATTGTAGCAAATGTAGTTAGGGTCTTTTAATTTATAGATTTTCAGCATATACAGATAGGGCTTTTTAAAAAGTCGTACAACTTCGTTACTTTTGTAACTATCGCTGTCAAATTTTGAGGGAAGGTGTATTTTAATATATCCTACTACAATCTGCGAAAAACGCAGTTTCGAAAAAAGTGTCAATTAGGGCCTTTGTGAATTAAGGTAACGATATGTAGATTTTTTTACCGATCGAGCAGAGACGTTGAAGTGGTGTCGCACAGTTGTCAAAGTTCAAATTACCATATGTAACCCCTGTACGACACTCCTTAAACGTCTCCAATAGGGACCAACATTTATAGGTTATATCTTAGATTATGTTGCTACCGATAGAGGGTATGAGAACGTAGAAATTTGCCAATTTGATTTTGGAGGACACCCTAATGTACATAGAAATTCACGAAATTCAAATAAAAATCATTTTATGGTTTATGCTCTGAAAAAAAATACCCGTAGTTAAACCAACAACTTTCGGCTGTTGAATCTCCGTCTTTGATTCAAACGCAAAAGTATTTGTTTTTACAGCAAAGTTTTTGATCCAACAATTTATTCAAAAACAGCCGTTGTTTTTTCAAAAACTTGCTTGCTTTTAAAAAATTTTTTGTGAGAAAATATTTTTTTTGTGAGAAAACCAGCAAAAAAAAAAATGATGGAGAGAAGATGAAGAGAAAAATCCAAACAAAAGTTTATTTTTAGCAACAATTTTCTCCCCGTTGTTGATTTAAAGCAGTGTTGAACGAAAGAGCAATACGGAGCAAAACGGAGCTGCTCGGCTACACATACGAGTCGTGTGTGTGCTGCTAGCAAGCAATTGCGACGCCTACAACCAATCAGTGATGCCAAGTGTAGGGAAAAGAGGCTACATGTAGGGAAATTCGTCCTTAAATTTGCAGTGTAGGGAAAAAAGGATAGATTTTCAAAAATTAGCTAAATGTAGGGAATTTTTGAAGTCAAAAATTTTCGTTCGTTAATTTTTTCTAACCTAAAATTTTTTAATAACTACTAACAAAATGTTTCTTTGTGCCTGTATGCAATAGTCCAAAATTGTACTTTGTTCTGATCTGGCAATATATTCTTCGACCTGCTTACAGGGCCTCGGAGCAAAAGTTTTTTTTTCGCTCCTGCTCCGCTCCTAAAATTTTTTGCTTTATCTCTGGATCCGATCTTAGCACCAAATTTCGCTTCCATTTTTTTGTTGTGGTGGTCAGAGATGCGTTTGTGGGCTTTTCTTACTAAACCAGTATAGAAAGCCGTTAATACATCAAATTTATTTGGAGTCAACTAAAATATTTTATCAGCTGGCTCAAAATTTTATTTAAAAAAAAAACTAAATAAGGATTGATTGTAACGTTAGGTCACCTCACGTAACATTCCCAGCCGATGATATACATATATATATTGAATCTGAATATCTCGAGCTTCTAAATACTCTTCCGAAATCAGCTTCTGAATAAGATTATATTGCCTATCTTCTTATGTCACTGCTTTGGAAGAAATACAGCAAAGATTGCCTCTACAGAGTAAAAGTGCAGACATTGGTGACTTATCTGTAAGCTTATAAAACAGCTGCTTCAACCAACCTTAAGACAAGCTGTGTTAATAGTCATTGGTGCCTTATCGTAATTCTGTAGCTGTATCGTTAACTTACAGACCAATTGGATTTTGGTTAGCAACCCTAAATCCGTAAACAGCTGACACTTGTGGAAGCAGATATAGGAAGGTAGGCGCATAGGCGAATTCAGAAACTTCTTTTGTTTATTTACAAAGTAGATTATAATATCAAAATTAAAGCGAATTCACAGCATGGCCAATAGTAATGGGCGAGTCCCAAGCGAATTCAGATTTTAACAAGGAGCAATGTTATTTTGACATTGCAATCTACCAATTACAATAACAAAATACACGGGAAATATCTAAATTCGCCTATGCGCCTACCTTCCAGGATCTGCCTGGACAAGTGTCAGCTGATTACAGATTTACGGCACCACTAACAGCTCATATGGATAGCGATAAAGATACTATAAGGTTAACGATACTGAAATACTTGTAAGTCACCAATGTCTGAACCTTAACTCCTATGTCAAAGACATATGCTTTCTTAATCCCAAGATTGTACTGCGGGTACATACTGAATTCGACCGGAGTGTTATTGAGAATTTAATTTGTGAGAAATTTAAATTTAATAGAAATGACTTGCTGGTTGGGTGGAGTTCTATTGAATATCATTTCCTTGAACATGAAAAGAAAGTTCTTGAAAATATAGATGTTGAAAAATTTTGGCTTAAAATTTAAAACCTTCTAAATTTTAACGACAAACTAATGTTTCCCAATTATAAAAATGAGCTAAATATTGTTTAGTATTGCCTCTCGCTAATGCAGACGCAGAACGAATATTTTAAATTATAACTGATATATGCACAAAAAAAGGAATAAATTCAGTCACGATAGCCTCAGTTCAATATGCATAATTCGGCCTTTTCTACAAGCGAAAAATCAAAATTGCTTTTCTTTTAAATTTAACGAATGCGATTTCAAAAATGTGAAACACTATAGAGGTGTATATGATAATTTTCTTGGGAAATGTGTACCATATAAGTTTTATATGAAAATATCTACATAAATACATGTATACATTCTTTATTTAAAAATGTTCATTTATAATAAAAAAAGTTACAATTATAATTTTTTATGAAAGATGTACAATGTTATTAAGAAAAACTAAATTTCATTTATATAGTTATAAATATATATATTTATATTATATAAACACAAGTAAACATAAAAATTTTTGTGTATTCATACGTGGCTTTTTGAACAAAAACTATATTTTGCATCAATTTTGTGTGTGTTTATTTTAATATAGAGAAAATACGGCGTAGGGAAATTTGTAGGGAAAAATTTTGTTAGCGTAGGGAAAAGTAGGGATTTTTTTGGCATACTGTAGGGAATTTTGGTCCAAGAATATTGGCATCACTGCAACCAATTAGTCTGCGCTTGAATTTCATGCTGTGTACATCGATCGCGCAAAGAATTTTTTTCTTTTTTCTGAGCAAGAGGTATGCGACATCTGCTTATACGCGCACACTAATGCAAAAATATGTTGCGCTTGTATAAGTAGCGCAGTCGGCGGTGTGCATCACTGATTTAAAGGCAAAAGTATTTGACCCAAGAGTTTCCGTTGTAAACAAAACTAATGAGAACAATTTTTTTTAAATTTTGTTTTTACAACGATTCAAATAATTCATGGATTCCTTTTTAGGAAGTCGAAGTATAAATAGGTTACTACAATTCAATATAATGTTGAATGTTCCACTATGTGATAATTGGATAGATTTTAGGTTGATGTCATGGTTCGAATCCGGAGGAGAATATAAAATAAAGAAGAAAAATCAGAATAAGAAATAAAGATAGTAACCAGTGAATGATAAGAAGGAGAGAAGAAGAAGCAGAGGCTACATATTTGCAGTTGGGAACCGGGCGGAGAGAAGATGAAGAGTAAAATGCAAACAAAAATTTATTTTTAGGTGAAAATTTTGAAATGTGCTCAACAACGCTCGCACCTTTGAAACAACAACGGAGCGTTGTTGGGCACATTTCAACTGCGGAAAGTAGTTGATTTAACAGCGAAAGTCTTTAGATTTACAACGTTTTTTTTTCAGAGTGCAGCTGTTTAAATATTTTTATTAGCATTCATGTGTTCATACATACATACATACACACATACATACGTAGGTACGTTAATATGTTTTTAGCTTAATATTTATCGAATCAGTACAGAGATTCCCAAGTGATTTGATAATGAACTGAAATGATTCGTACATGTTTGTTATTAACTAGCAAATAAGCCTTACACTTCGCTGAGACAAATTCATTAGCTGAAATTCAGATAGTAGAAATCTAAAGCACTGATAATTCCCTAAAACGGAACGCGAAATACCGATAAATCGATATGATAGACCACGAAGGATCGATGAATTCATAAGACGGAATCCCAAGGCCGATAAATCCATAAGATGGGACGCGAAGCACCTGCCAATCCATAAGATAGAACTACACAGACCGATAAATCGATAACATGGAACATCAAGGATCGACAAAGCCATTGTACGGAAATCCAGAGACCGATAAATTCACAAGATAGAACTCCATATATTCCCTAATCCATAACACGGAATCACAAGACCGATCCATAAGGTAGAACTCCACAGACCGATACATGGATAAGATAGAACATCAAGGATCGACAAAACCATTAGATGGAAATCCAAGGACCCATAAATCTATAAGATTGAACTCCAAGTACTCGCTAATCCATAAGACGGAAATTCAAAGAACGATAAATCTATAAGATAAAATGCAAAAGATGGATAATCCATGAGATAGGACTTCAAAGACCGATGAATACACAAAACTAAACCGGAAGGCCGACAAATCCATAAGATAGAACCTCAAACACCGATAAATTTATAAAAAATAACGTCAAAGACTAATAAATCCATAAGTTAGAACTTTAAAAGCCGATAAATTCATAAAAACGACATCCGAGGACCGATAAATCCATAATATATTATGTCTAAGACCGACATATACATAAACCACAACTCGAAGGACCAATAAATCCATAAGATAGAACTCCAAATACCAATATGTCCATAAGATGGAAACCCAAAAACCTACAATACATAAGACGGAACTCCAAGAACCAATAAATCCATAAGATAGGTCTTAAAGGACCTATAAATCTTCCATAAGATATAACTTCAAGGACCTATAAATCTATAAGATAGAACTCCAAAGAGCGAAAAATCCAGAAGACGGAAACCAAAGAACGATAAATCTATGAAAAAGAGCTCCAAAGACCGATAAATAGATAAGATTGAAATACAAAAGGGCGATAAATCTATATGAAAGAACTCCAAAGACTGAAAGATCCACAAGATAGAACTTCAAAGACCGACAAATCCATAAGAAAGAACTCCTAAGACCGAAAGATTCACAAGATAGAACTTCAAAGACCAACAAAACCATAAAACAGAACTTAAAATATTCTAGAAAATTAATCGCCATAACATTTTACTAGAGGTCTCTTCGCGAACAAAATCTTTCTACTTTCCAAAAATGATTATTCCACAGATCAGGAAAAAAAAAACTGTACATATCGCTAGTGATTACTGATTACTCATACGCCCCGGCATCCCATTAGATACATGGATTTGGCTACTTAAGCCATTTACTTTACATGCATTATATAGGTATTGCTTGCATACACATACAAACATACTGAAGTTATTGACATTAGTACAATCTCTGTGCAAAAATTACATTTTCATTTTGCTTGCCGTTGCCGTTGCCGTTGCCGCTGCCGAATGTCAATTTGCCAACCGCGCACGGAATCATTTAATTTGAGCTGACAATTAAATTTTCACTGCTCGAACGAATAGTCACATTTGATTTGCTGATTTTTCGCGTTTATACGCTGTCACAATATTTGCTGATTACAGCAGTTGCGGCCACAATCGCGTCCTTTGGGGGGATGTTTTATGATATGTGAGCATTTCCTGCCTTTAAATTGATTCTTCCCTATCAGAGATCAGCATGCGATACATTTTTTGTGATTTAGAGTATACTCATAAAAAATGCGGTGGGAGTACGAACGCAACCGCAAAATATGCGATCATAATAAACACCGTACTGCATTTTCTTGATCAATTCCGGTATGCGGTAGTATGGATATCACAACACCGCAAACACCGCATATCGCAAACACCGCATTTCCCAAATATAGATATTTATAATGTTGCCAGTGCGATTTTTTGTATGTATTTTTTACCGTCTTATGGATTTCTGATGAAAAATACTACTGATTACAAATTGATTTTAACCAAAGAATATCTATACAGGAAAACTCTCAGGATTGGTTTTTTTTTTAATTTTTTCATTGAAAGGGCCACTTAAAATTTAGAGTTTGTTTACATTCAAAATAATTTGACTAATGAATTTCAAAATAAAAATATGTACTATTTACATGAAATAGAGCTTTCCTAAAATCCTTGAATTACATTTATGGCTTCTTAGTGATACACATACGTTTTGTTTACACATTTTTGTTTGTCTGTGACATAATTCTTTATTTTGCAACGAGGCATTCATTCAGTGATTGGAGAATGCAAGGCTGAATGCAATCAAAATTGAATGCACTGTGCCCAACCCTGCTGTAATCAGACACACATATCTATGTATTTATGTACAAACAAAAATGAATTTTCAATTGCCTATACCTTTGCAGTGTGTAAAAAATTCCGGCAACACTGAATAGTATACAAATAAACAAATGCGGTGATTGCGGTGTTTGCGGTATGCGGTGTAAACAACACTAAATACCGCAATATTATTTAGGTTTTCAATCAATGAGGTAGCGGTGAATTTTTTTTCTGGGTACTTATTTTTTGAGCCACTCAAAAAATAAGTATTTTTGCGGTGCTGTAGAAAATGCGGTGCACCGCTGCTGATATCTGTTCCCAATAGTAGTACTACATATGTATGTATGTATGTAATTATGTATGTATGTATGTAGTTATGTTTCTACATAAGCCTGCTGCTCTTTATATCTGCTAGATGACAGTTGGCAGTTGGCAAATGTCAACATCAAATTTGATTAAAAGGCAGTGGTGGGTGGCATCACACAAGCATCAGCAAAGCAACATTGATGGCTGCCATATTTGCCGCTTGACAAGTAATCTCGTATGTAATGAAAACGTTTTTTGCGGTTTGAAATATTGAAATGTGTTGGTAATGAGTATTTACAATGTATTAAAATTCATTTGCGTGGATAAGTATATATGTAATAAATTAAATAGATATTTATTAGTAATGACAATGATGATGATGACTTTGCAACCGTTGCCGTTTAATTTACTTAGAATTGGATAAACGGAAAAAGTTTTACATCGCAGCATGCATATGTATGTTGCCATAGTAACAAGCGAAAATGTGACTTATTTCCGAGCAATTGCTCTTGATGTCCTACGAAGTGCCAATTGCTCCACTCTGCAGAAATATAGAACGCGTTCTGCACTATTTCTAATATTGGAAATTCTGCGGTAGTTTAAAAATTAATAGTTCTGAGATAGCTTGTATAAAAAAATTTTTTTTTTTTAACTTTTATTGAATTTTATAAAAATTTCCCTTTTTGGGATATTTTGATAATAAGTGAAATTGAGTTAGAATACTCATTGTGACCCACTGAGGCTAAGGCTAATTATTTTATTACATTTTAAAAATTTCCCTTTTTGTGAAATTTTGGAAATTAGTGTAGTTGTGTGAAATTTACCATTTTGACTCAGAAAAGTTGAAGAGAAATGATTTTTATTTAATTTTAGAAAATTCCCGTTTTGGAAAATTTCAGTACTTAGTTTAATTGCGGTAAAATAATCATTGAAGTTTAATGAAAACCAATTTATTACATTTTTTAAAAATTTCCCTTTTTGGGAAATTAGTATAATTATGTGAAATTTACTTTTTTCACTTAGAAAAGCTTAAGAGAAACAATTTTGATCTAGTTAAAAAAATCCCTTTTTGGGAAATTTTAATTTAAGTTAATTTTTTTCAATTTCGCCACTGTCAAATGTTTAGACGTTTGAACAAATAATTTAAATTAATTCTGGAAAAAATTCCAGACTCAGAAAAGTTGAACAGAAATGATTGTTATTTAATTTTAAAAAAATTCCTCTTTTGGGAAATTTTGGAAATTAGTGTAGTTGTGCGAAATTTACCATTTTGACTCAGAAAAGTTGAAGAGAAATGATTTTTATTTAATACAATCTATTGTAGGCCAATCAATTTGCTTTATACATAAATGCTATTGAGAGCTTTGTGGCCGGTTTTTTATTTAATTTTAGAAAATTCCCGTTTTGAAAAATTTCAGTACTTAGTTTAATTGCGGTAAAATAATCATTGAAGTTTAATGAAAACCAATTTATTACATTTTTTTTTTAAATTTCCCTTTTTAGGAAATTAGTATAATTATGTGAAATTTACTTTTTTCACTTAGAAAAGCTTAAGAGAAACAATTTTGATCTAGTTAAAAAAAAAACTTTTTGGGAAATTTTAATTTGAGTTTTTTTTTTTTTCAATTTCGCCACTGTCAAATGTTTAGACATTTGGGCAAACAATTTAAAATTTAAATTAATTCCGGAAAAAACTCCCTCTTTGGGAAATTTTTTGAAATTAGAATATTTGAAATTTTCCATTTTGACTTAGTATAAGACAAACTATATTTATCAATTTCTAAAAAATCTCTTTTGGGAAATTTTAATTTAAGATGGTTTATTTTTATTTCACCACTATGATTCGTTTAGCCGCTTAGGCAAATAATTTTAGCTGATTTTTTTAAAATGTTCCCTTTCGAAAATTTTTAGAAATTATTATAAATGTGTGAAATTTAAAATTTTGACCCAAAAAAGTTTAATTGAAACGACATTTGCATAATTTAAAAAATTTCCCTTTTTGGGAAATTTTCAATTGAGGCAATTTTTTGCTAACTTAACCATCATGACTCGTTCAGGCGTTTAGCCAAGCAATTATAGATGATTTGGAGAAAAATTTCCCTTTTTGGGAAATTTTGGAAATTAGTAAAGTTGTGTGAAATTTATCATTTTTGATCAGTAAAATTTAATATAAACGATTTTTAACTAATTTTAGAAATTTTCCTTTTGTGGCAATTTTAATTTATTACAATTTTTTAATTTTGCCACTATGACTCGCTTAAGCGTTTGAACAAACAATTTTAGTTGATTTTGAAAAAATGCCCCACTCTCGAAATCGCCCATCACTAGTCTAAATTGTGGTACACTTTTTACAATTAGCCATTTTTCGTGTAAGTTTTTTCGCTCAATATCAATTAAAAACACAACCAAATCATGGGCAAGACAGAAATATATACACCATTTGAAACGCTGGCACGTATGACATCTTTCGCTCTCTCTCTCTCTGTTTCTCTCCCTCTCTTTCTCTATCTAACTATCTTTGGTAACATTGCCGCCGCCGCCACAAGCATTTTTTTGTTTAATTTGAGTTGAGGTCATTCATTCTTATTTAGAAAAATTAATAGGAATTAATGCAAGACAGCAATAATTAGACAGAAAGCAGGAAGAGTGGAAGGAGGCAAGTGTCGAAGAAGGCACAATTTCAGCCACTTCATAGCGCTGCATGATGGCGGCTGCCTCACGTTTTCGTTGCCGTCGCCATCGTCATCGCATTGAAAAATACCCAGTTGACAGGGTAATTATCAACCGCAATTTTCTTCACCAATTTGTTTGACTTTCATGTTTTGCGCCGCGCGCTTACTAGCTCGGAAGAAGTTAATTAAGAAATACAACTTTGACAAGCGACAACAAGAGCTATAAAAACAGCGAGTAAAACTTAAAAAAGAAGATAAGTGTTTCATTTTATAAACTTGTACATGATGAGTCCGTAACTTATCTACATACATACATAGAGCTATCCCAATATGGAGGCCCTTTGTGATACCACGAGGGTAGGGTGCACCGAGCCTCTCCGCATGTTTCGCTATGAGGCAATTTCATGCGATTACTCCCATCAGTTTATAAATATTCTCGCTCCTTAGCACGCATATTTGACGAGATCGCCTGTGTTCCTATTTTGCCCAAGTTTGCCTTGATGTCCGCCATACTGATGGGTTCGCTTGCCATCTGTCACTTGCTGCTTTATAGACATGCCCTTTAAGTATTAGATGGTATATGGAAAAGCGCACACCTACATATACGTTGTTTGTCGGAAAGAACCTACTCAGTGGTGTCTTACCTTGCAAGTTCATCCGCCATAAAATTCCCCTCGATATACCGACCCATACTCATATGAGGTGCAAACCGTTCTGTTTAGCCGTCTCCGCTAGATATTACATATTCAATGTTAGTTCAGAATTTAAGGAATGTGACCAAAGTGAATTAGTGGCCTGACTATACAAAAAAATCGCGCGGTGGCCTAATGCACGCTTGTTTGAATTGAATTTTTATAGCTCTTTCTATGCCATAAACTATATGGCATTGAATTTTTATTTTTATTTCTTTTTTGTGCGTGTACTTCAGTGTGCGAACATGCCATCATTTACATACATATGTTTTTTTTTAATCTTCTGTCTTTTCTGTCCTCTTCTCTCCTCTTGTATTAAATGCTACGTATAGCCGTAGTAATCATAAATTGCAAATGCTTGGCACGTAGCAGATTTCCGCACGAATTCCAATTGACTTTCCTTTGGCCGTGCATTCCTGCCTTTATGGCTTTTGCTTTGCCGACACCTGATCGCTCGCTCGGCCGTGGTTTGCTGGTGTCGTCTCTCTCTCTCTCTCTAGTAAATCAAGGAATGTAATGTACTTTTTGATGTTAACAAATTTCCACAGACGCAGATAGAACTAAACTCTAACATATAGAGAAGAAAGAGAAAAATTGGTGAGAGAGGGACGGAGAGAGAGGCAGATAGACACATACGCAATTTTCTTATTTTTTGCTGTACAACTTACTTACCAGCAGTGTTGTCACCGCCAAATTTTAAAGTGAAGTGAAGCGGCAGAAAAATCGAAGTGATTCGAAGTAAATCGAAGTGAAGCGCGGCGGTCGTACATTATGTACATATGTATATATGAATGCAGCATATTCAATTGTTTATATTGTTTCATGTATATTTTTTATTCCTGGGCCCGCACTCTGTAGTTCTATTCTAAAGTGAAATTAGATTCGAAAGCACATTCGTAAACTGTAGAATATAGTTTATATGGAATATGGAATTTTCTTTCGAATCGAACTACAGAGTGAGGGTATTGGATAACGAGAATATACTAAGTATTCTTTTGTATACTTAAGTATGTACTTGAAAAATTATATTTTATTTAATTATAATTCATTCAATGTAAAAAAATAAACTTTTACTTAAAATACAACACGGTAGGGTAGAACAAATTTTAATACGAAGGGCAGACCATTGCAGAATATCAAAGGTCAATGCTTCACTAACAAGTATCTGTCAAACCCAAAATCGCCCAATTTTAACTTTTTGAGAAAACGGCGATTTTATATATTTCACGTTTTGGCGGAATCTAATATCCACCACAGTTCGAATTTTTTCGATTGGTATACCTTTTCGGATAGCTTGAGGATGACAAAGTTAATGCTTTCTTTAAAAAAAAATTTGCAGAAGAAAATAAACTTTAAAAACCTGTTTTAGCACAACATTTAGAAAAAATTAAAAACGAACAGGAAATCAAGAAACGGAAAAATGGTAAAAATTAGCAAATAATTATTTGAATGCTATTTTTGACAAGGGTTATTTTTTTTTCTAAAAAAAAAAACAAAATATTTCCTATTCATTATTCCCATTTTGAAAATTCAAAAGAAATAAAATGATATACATTAATTCATATGTGTGTGTGTATTTTTTGTTTATCTACATTTATATTAGCGATTTCGCGCAACTACGTAAAATGAACAATAAAGAGTAAAAAATATCATTTGAAATAAGCAGAAAAAATTCGATTCCCAGAATATTTTGCACAAAATCAGTGTTATAAATCAAAGCAAAAAAGTAAGTGGAAATTGTCAAAGTGTTAATAGCAGCAAGCATCTGGAATTTCACTTTGCTTTGCACGAGCTATTATTGGCCAATTTTATTTTGCTTCGAACTCCGCTCCGGGGCCCTGTGTCAAACTCTTAAAAAAGCGATAACACCCTATTTCTAGAGGAGCTTTTACAAAATCGATTATTCATCTCAATGAGGGATGCCATATCTTATTATTCTATAAACATTTACCTCTTTCATAATTGCATATGCAACTTTTATTAGAATTTCGCTAGCTTAGAGTGCAAACTGTGTAAGTCCACTTTCATGAAAAAGTGTATTTTTATGTAGAACGCTATAAAAAAAATTAATTGCGCATCACACTAAACAAGTCTGTGATAATTGTCATATTTCTACTCATTTTTATTCAGTGATACGCAAATTGTGTAAGTCCAAAAAGCGAATAAAATTGTGTAAGTCCAAAACATTTACATGAACAGAAAATTTTTTTTTCGTTTCGAAATTTTTTTATTTTTTGTTTTTTGTCTCTCCTACAAAGTTTGAAAAAAAAGGAGTTAGACAAATTTGCACTCTAAGATAGCGATTTGTAAGAATAAATTATAAAAGTAAGTTAATTCTGATTGGTCAAAATCGAAGTGATTTGGGGAAAGAGGAAGTGTCGAAGTGACGGGCATAAAAGTGAAGTGAAATACTTCGATCGAAGTGAAAATGACATCACTGCTTACCAGTGCGAGACTTGGTGCAACAACTGGAATAGATTTGTATGCATTTTTAAGTTTTAAATTTTAATATGTATATATTTTTTTTTTTTTGAAAATAAAAACTTTAAATTAAATTTTTAATTTCTTATTTATCATCCAAACACATCATACACATATATCCAAATGTCATACAGCTGCGGTTTGTACTACAAATTAAATTGTCACTATTCTATCATCTGAACATGATTAAATTAATTAAGAGCCGCTCGTTTTTTTGACTAACTTATGTCACAGACGTTGCTGACACTTCAAAAACGTTAACAAGACTTGACTCGAAACTAGTCACACTTTATGCAGCAAGAGTGACAGCTGCAATTGTTGGTGGCGGTTAGCTGTTTGGTAGAGATTTCTGATTGCTGAAAAAGCAAAAAAAAAGGAAAGAGCATATAAAAATAATTAAAAAGTGAAACTAAAATAAGTAAAACCAAAAACACATTTTGTCAGAAACCAAACAGGAACAAAGCATTGAAGAGCGGATGAGCGTAATAATAAAGAATGAGTGACAAAGAGACAAAGAGATAACCACTTGACAGCGCCATTTAGAATTAGTACAAGCCAATCGCTGTAAACATCAAAAAACTTTTGAAATAATTTATATTCAGTATGAGATGCATTTCTAATGCTGTGGTTATGGTACCAATCAACATTGCCAATCAAAATCGGAAACATTTCGTGATTGGTGAGAGGTGGTTATGCTTACATTGATGATTGGAGCGCACATACACAACATAACACATGATTACCCCCGAAACCTCGACTGCTGGCTGCCTGTTTCACACAGCAGATTTGCTGGATGTGAGAGTCCGAAAATTCTCTCACCGTCGGAGTGCACAACAACAATTTCACGGTGCTCGACCAGCAGCATTGTAAGCATAACCAGGCCATAAGTATTTCAGCAAAGTGTGGGGAGAATCTTTGGAAGTAAAAAAAGTATACTGGAAACTCTTTGGGTCTAATGCATAAAAGGCGAGCTGTAACTCCTTCTATCCTCTCCTCTCCTCTCCTCTCCTCTCCTCTTTTTTCGAGTAAAATATCAACTTTGTGTGCAAAAATATTATTGAAAATGCTTGACTTTACATAAGAACTTAGTTTGAACTCACCAAAAAACTTAAACTAACAAAATTCGATATTCAAATTCATTTACATTGTTTGGTTATTTCTTGAGTTTGATTTTGTGTTGAGTCCATTGAGCAAGAGCGTCGTTTTCATGCATAAGGAGTCTTCATTAAGGACTCTCTTTGGACTTTACAAACCATTTAATTCAATAGGGAATTTTCTCATTGTCTTTTAAGTAACAAAACTGCAATAAATCCCGTGCTGAAAATACTTTCTAGGTACGTACATAGGTACTTTAAATCCCTATAATTACTTTAATCAATAGATACTTTCTTCCCGTTCTTCTTGTGTTCCGTCGTGCATAATTCCATTTTGTAAAGTTTTAAACCGCATCAAACTTTCAAAGAAATGAAAACAGCATAAACACTCAGTCATACTGTGTTTTATAAGTATTTTGGTCTTAAGAACTTAGTCATCCATGTGTGGTCACAGGAATATGTAGTTTTATAACTTGTAGACTCATATGAGTTGCCATGCCATTTGAGTGATTCAGAGAAGGTCAACAGCCCTTGGTTTAGAGTGCGCTTGAGTTTAGTTTGTGCGTGTGTTTACATACCTTCCAAAAACTAGTATAAGGAGTGTAAAGAAATAAGCAGAATCGCTTCAGTGATTTCAGTGATTCCTCTTTCGCATTGTTTTCTATAATACCAAGATTATTATTAGCAACAAAAAACTTAATAAAATAAAAATGTTACAGCATATCGTATGTATTGTCGAATAAATGTAATCACTGTAAAAGAAAAAATTATTTTTGAGAGTGGCCACTTGTTTGTAATTTCTTTAGCTCAATACAATTTGTAGAAATCTTTTAAACATTTCAATATGGCTATCAAATTGAAGCTGCTTAGGAAAGCTGTTCGCTGAGAGTATTTTTGTTAGGGTTGCCATCTTTTAAAAAAAAATTTAGATTAGGTAAATTTATAAAATAAACGTATTATAGCATATCCTTTATCCTTTTTTTAATATAGAAATCTCACTGCAAAAACAATCATTATTTTGGTGTTGCCACCTGTTTGTAATTTTTTTTGTAATTTTTTATCTCAATAAATTTTTAAGCATATTAAATATTTCAAAATGGCTATGCAATTGAAGCTGCTTAAGAAAGCTGATCGTTGGTAGTAGTTTTGTTAGCGTTGCCACTTTTTTTTGAAAATTTTACACCATAAAAAAGATACGTGGAATGCAAAAAGATACCTTACAATGTAGTAGAGGGAGATACATAGTATTGCTTTTCGTTTCTTTTGCATATTATAGGGAGTGGGCCACAGCAAAAAGTGGTAGAGTACTTACATTTAGAAGGCTTTATATTCCTCATTTTATAGTGGGATATTAGCTTTAGGTATAATAATATCGCTCAAAGAGAGAGATGAAAACCTTATTTTGTATTGTGTACCATATCTCAGAGAGAGGGGTATCATATCTGATGAACTGATGGCACCAACACAGCAAAATATGAAGCTTTATTTCTCTTGTGATTTCACACATTAAATTTTTCACCTTATGATACATGGAAAAAGCCACATATAAGGCGTACATTTTTTTGAAGAGTAATTAAATGTCTGTTGATGTGTTTGAATAAGTTTTTTATAAGTTTTAAATAAGTTTTTTGCAACACTGTAACTACATACATACTCGTAGTATATACATACACATTTATTTGCGAAAATATCCCTGCAAAAAATGCGATCACTCCGGGATACATCCGGGACAACTCGCAAGGGAGCATGCGATTACTACCCATTTGTATCTCTTTATATGGGTTGAAGTGTTCTCTTTTGTTTGAGCATGTCCTATGAAGAGACTAATTGTACCCAGTTTGTACCCGAACGGGTAGCAAAAGCGCACAATTGTACCCGTTTTGTACCCGAACAGGTAGCAAATGCGACACATCCATTTGTGCGACTAATTGTACCCGTTTGATACCCTTTCGGGTACAATTCGTCTACAATTAGTATACATATGTACCCGTTCGGGTACAATTGGGAACAATTGTAGACTAATTGTACCCGAAAGAGAGCGCTCCCGGACAAATCTTTTTAGAGACTCGTCGCACACTTTTTTACAGGGATGCTGCAGAAAGCAACCTGTCAAACGCAATCAGACAAAATTTTTTTTTTTTTTAGCATCCAATATATTTTGCCAACTGTATAAATAAAATACATCTAACAATTTTGTGGTTCGTTAAAAGTAATTAGTAATTAATAATGACTTAATAAACATGGTGGGCATGTATGGATTGCTCTCAGTAGCGCATCCATTTATTATAGTGCATCAGCAAAGATCTGTAAATGATTTTCTTTTGAGACGTACGAAATTGGTTGGTCTTGCCGTCAGGGCTAGAACGAGTGGGTTGGGGTGAGCTAATATTCTCATTTTGTATGATGCAGCATACTTTCTGATTTCTTGAGAGATAGTAGGTATCTTTAGGTCACGATGTAGTTGGTCGTTCGTGACGTAGTAGGGCGCATTTACAATCATTCTAATGGTTTTCGATTGGAATCTTTGGAGAATCTCTATATTTGAGTTTGCTGCGGTTCCCCATAGCTGTATGCCATAGGTCCAGATGGGTTTTAAGATAGCTGAGTAGAGCAGGAGTTTGTTGTCGATTGATAGTTGGGAGTTTCGATTCATGAGCCAATAAAGATTTCTCAGTTTTATACCAAGAGCTTTTCGTTTGGTGAATATGTGGGTTCTCCATGTTAGTTTTCTGTCGAGATGCATACCCAGGTACTTTGTTACGTCACTTTGCGGTATATCAATGCCATTGAGTTTTACGGGTGGGCAAGTGTTACGTCTAGTGGTAAACGTCACTTGAACAGATTTTGATTCATTTGACTTTATCCGCCAGTCTTTCAGCCAATGTGTAATTTTATTTAAACTTCTTTGAAGCTTGAGTGAGGCGACGTTAGGGTTGAGGTCTGAAGCCAGTACAGCAGTGTCATCGGCAAAAGTGCCGATAGTGACTCCTTCTGCTATTGGGAGGTCGTATGTGTAAAGTAGGTACAGTATTGGGCCCATTACACTACCTTGCGGGACGCCTGCTAAGCTCTCGTAAAGCTCAGACTGCTCTGCTCCTTCTTTGACGAAAAAGTAACGATTTTTTAGATAAGATTGTATAAATAGAAAGTAGCTTGCAGGGAGAGTATTTTTTATTTTATAGAGCAGGCCGTCGTGCCATACGCGATCAAAAGCTTGGGATATATCTAGAAAGGCAGCTGTACAGTATTTTTTTTGCTCAAAGGCAGAGTAGATTTTCTCGGTAAGTCTATGTACTTGTTCAATTGTTCCGTGTCCTCTCCTGAAGCCAAATTGGTGACTAGGTATAATGTTACGCTCTTCTATTTTGGGTAGGAGTCTTTTAAGGAAGAGAACTTCCAAGACTTTTGAGACAATGGGCAGCAGACTAATGGGTCTGTAAGACGCTGCCGTATCAGGGGGCTTTCCTGGTTTCAGAATCATTTTCATCTGAGCGACTTTCCATTGAGGGGGTATGAATGCAGTTATTAGTACTGCATTAAAAAGTTGGGTGAGAAATTTTATGCCTTCGTAAGGTAAGTGTTTTAGTACATTGCCATTAATAATATCGTACCCAGGAGCTTTCTTTGGGTTGAGCATCGCTATTACGGTTTTTACCTCCGATATTGCGAATCGTTTTATGGGGAGGTCCATTTGATAGGGATGACTCAGAGTATTTTTCACTTCTGTTGTTGTGCTTAGTGGGGGTTCAATATCATGTGGGGTGAATACTGATTTCAGGTGGCGTACGAAAGTATTTGCTTTCTCTGCGTCACTTTTCGCACATTCGTTATTTTCCATTCGTATTGGAGAATTGTAGAAAATCGGCCTTTTTAGCTTACTAGCAGCTTTTCAAAGGGAGTAATCAGTTGCAGCTGTTGCATCAATATTACTGAGATATTGTTGAACTTGTCTGTTGTGTTCAATTTTGAGGATGTTTTTGAGTTCTTTGGTGAGAGCATTCAATCTTTTCTTGTCGTCGGGGTGACGGGTTTGTTGCCATTTTTTCCTTGCGAGTCGTTTTTCTTTGAGCTTAGCTTGTATGTTGTGGGTAACGCTTGTCCTTTTTTGTCTGATGAGGGTGGGAGTTGATTTCCATGCAGCTTGTTGGATGCAGCTGTTAAAATGTTCGACTGCTGCCTCTATATCTTCAGCAGATTTCAGGGCTAATTTGAAGTCAAGATTAGACGTGATGATGTGTCGGAAGTATTCCCAATCAGTCTTCCGATTGTAAAGGCTGCATTGTTCCGCTGCCGGTGTAAAATTTTTATCAATTGTTACCAGGATTGGAGAGTGGTCGGAAGACAATTCAAAGCACGATTTGCTATTTATATCTGAAGAATTCACGCCTTTCACCACGCAGAAATCGATTAAGTCGGGTATTTTATTTTTATCAGACAAAATGAGTTTTAAGTTACAAAAACAAAAAAAAACCAACAAGTGCCCTAGAGTTGTAAAATAAATAAATACATATGTCAACATCTACCCCCCCCCTCCCGCCGAAAAAATAAAAAAGAAACAGCAGCACATACTAAAATTTCACAGCCAAACTTTCGATAAAAACGTCTGCACTTACCAAACTCCATATACAGCACAGCTCAGAACATCTCAGCACAAACGAGTCGGGCAGTGTTTGTGTTTATTGCGCATTTAAAGTTTTGCGGTCAGTTTTTGACGAACTTCTTACAAACAAGTAACAAACATACATATGTACCTACGTACGTATATGTGTACCCTACCTCATATATAGCGGACAGTCACACAAAGCGATACGCTTGCACTAAAGAGTTCATAACTAGCTCAGAACTGGTTCTAAAGGGTTATAGGGCAGGACAGTTGGTACATGTATGGTATTTTTCACACAAATACACTAATCTAAAAAATTTCCCAAAAAGGGAATTTTTCCTAAAATCAACTAAAGTTGGCTTTTTGCCTAAAGGGCTACAGTAATCATGTTGGCGAAATTTAAAAAAAAAGTAACCCCAAAATAAAATTTCCCAAAAGGGAAATTTCTTAAAATTAAATAAAATCATTTTCCTCAAGCTTTGTGGAGTAAAAATGGTAAATATTACACAATTATACTGATTTCTAAAATTTTCCAAAAAGGGAAATTTTTTAAAAATTAAAAAAAGCTTTAGCTTAAACTTCAGTTAGTCGTAGTGATTAATTTACCGCAATTTTACTAATTACCAAAATTTCCTAAAAAGGGAAATTTAGAAAAAAAATGTAATAAAATGGCTTGTCTTAAGCTTCAGCCAGTCATAATGACTAATAAACATAAACTATGAAAGTGAATAAATGTAAAAAAAAAAACAAAATTTTAAGGATTAAACTTGCTCCAAACTATTAATTTTTAAACTACCCCAGAACTCCCCACATTATATACAGTTCAGAACGGGTTCTAGAGCTCCACATATCGGAGCAATTGCTACATAGTGCAACATCGCCGCGGTGTTAAAGAAGACAGTTGAAAGCATTGCATTGGAATGAGATGAAGAACCAAGCCTGTGTGGTTATGAGCTAGTTCTGCAGCAGTTTTAAACTAGGACGATTTCCTAAAGGGTACATGCATAGGCACATACATAAAAACGTAAATAACTATGAGTATGAATGGTGTAAAAGTGGGCGTCTGCGCTTTTTCTGGCAATAAACAATTTGCTCCTCATAAAAACTTTAACAAACATGTGCATTTCCTTCGTCATTGCTTGTGCTGTATATGTATATATGTGTGTGCATATGTACATATGTATGTGAAAACACATATTAAAAATTCCATATCATTTTCGGCTGGATAAAATCGGCAATAAAGTGTGCCGACCGCAGACCAACAGACCGTGAATAAGACAGCAAGTGTTATGAAGACAAAAAAGAAAAAAAAAAAAATAGCGTGTAAATTGGTTCTTTATTTGTGTGCTTGCCTTCCCTTTCTTATCATCGATTGCTCATGCTCTTCGTGGCAACTCCGGCTTGACCGTCTGTCGAGTTTTTTTAAGTTTTCAGCTAACTGATGCGCCAAAAAACTTTTGCAATAATTTTTCGGGTTGTGTTTCTTTTTGCCATACCGATTATACGTTTTGTTTTTATTGTAAGCTGGTGATACGTTGAAATTAACAAGATAAGAAAATAAAATAAAAGTTTCCCGTGTCAGTTGGTCTTTGTAAGTGATGAATTAAGAAAAAAATCGAATGATAAATATATACAAATTCAAAAGGTATCAGCACTATAGCAGCGATGCCCAATTTGTATACTTTTTGATTAAAAATATTTTTATATTTTCCATTTGTGCTTTTATGCTAGAAGCAAGTTTATTAGGGTTGCCACCTTCTAAAAACAGTTCGTTTAAGTCAGTGTTTGATTTCCCTATGCACGCGTGCGGGAGCTTTTTATAGCTTTCACACCGACAGCCTCACACCGACGAGTCAAAGCACTTCGTTCACGCACAGAAATTTTGCAAATTTCTATTCAGTCAGCATTGAGCTGTTGAACTAGCAGATTGTGTTGCTCGAGCAGTCTCTGCATACTTGCAAATGATTATGTGTTGGGGGTGGTTTTTTATTTGGATTTTTTTACGTAATATTTTTATTGGGAATGATGATTTTGCATTTCGTCTCATATTCTTTTATTTTACTTTTGTTTGTTTGTGGTTTTTGTGAAGTTAATAATAAAAATACTATCCATTTGTAATTTAAAAATTTTAGTTTTCGACAATGATTGAGTTTCTTTTGGGTGTAGCCAAGAGCTTTTGTGCTTTTAACACATGCACAATATTTGAAAGCATTAGTGTGATAATCCCTGGTTTAAGTAAATTAATAAAATAAAAATATTATAGCATATCCTGCATTTTTTCGAAGAAATGTGGGAATACTCATTGTTTAACAAAAATTAATTTTGTGTGCTGCCACTTGTTTGAAATTTCTTACAGAAAAAACATTTTAAACCATTAAACCGCTTATTCCAAAGTATAAAAATTAAAATTAAAAATAATAAATTTCGTGCTAGACGCTAACATGCCTAATAATTTTAAAATCAATTGAATATTACAATATTAATTATTACAAATTGAAGTTGTTTAAGAAAGCTTATCGCAGAAAATATTTTTTTTGTGTTACCACTTTTTTAAAAAAATTCGTTTAAGAAAATTAATAAAATAAATATATTAAAACATGTCGTGTATTTTTAAGAAGAAATGTGGGAATATTCATTGTTTAACAAAAATTCATTTTGAGTGTTGCCAACTGTTTGAAATTTTTAGCTAAAAAAATCGGAAAATCAATTAAATATTGCAATATTAAATATTACAAAATGAAGATGTTTAAGAAAGCTGAGCGCAGAAATTTTTTTTTGGCGTTGCCACCTTTTTAAAAAAAATTTTTTAAGTAAATTAATAAAATTATTATATTATAGCATGTCGTGTATTTTTACGAAGAAATGTGGGAATATTCATTGTTTAACAAAAATTCATTTTGAGCGTTGCCAGATGTTTTAAATCCTTAGCTAAAAAAATTCAAATCAATTAAATATTACAATATTAAATATTAAAAATTGAAGATGATTAAGAAAGCTGTTCGCAGAAAAGGTTTTTTTTTGGTGTTGCCACCTTATAAAAAAATTTCTTTTAAGTAAATTAATAAAATAAAAATATTATAGCATTTTGTTTATTTTTACGAAGAAATTAGGGAATATTCATTGTTTAACAAAAATTTATTTTGAGTGTTGCCAACTGTTTGAAATTTTTTTAGCTAAAAAAAATTTTAAATCAAATAAATATTACAATTGGAATATCAAATTAAAGTTATGCAGATTAATGAGCGAATTTGCGTCAACACTTGTTAAGTTGGAGTTGATTAGATACATATCAACCGGTTTCGGCGATGTGCCATCTTCAATAATTTTTTTCGCTCTCAAACGAAAAAAAAAAAAACAATTAAGAATCCTTGAAAACAGTGAAATCTGAGCAAAAATAATATTTGAACTATTAAAATGCGTTACCAATTGCTTTATTAAATATTAAAATATATAGACATATGTATGTGGTATATTTTTTTAAAATTATTATAATTATCTGAGCATAAATTTTTATTAAAAAATATTTTTAACAACTTTAAGTAGGTAAACTCATATCTAAGTATATAAGTAGTATACATATATATGCACTTCTTTCAATTCTTTTAAGTTTCTTCAATATTTATGCTTATGTTTACAAAATTGGACAATCACATTCCATATTTGCTATGCCAAGCACTAGCAAAGTAAATTCCATATCTTTTGTATTTCCCACTGTTCTTGTGAGTTGAATTTTTACATTATTATCATCGGGACCTCCAGCAACAATGGTTGCCGACGATAAGCCTTGCTCATTTTTAATTGCTTTCAGTGAGATATGACTTATTTGGCAAGCCGCATGAAGCTGTTTTTTTGAGAAATAGATAATTATTTGAAATTATTTAAAGCCATTAAAAGAAAAACTAAATTATATATAGCAATTTTTGACATAAGTGCCGCCACGGTTATAAGCATTTCACGCATAAAAGCATTGACTTTTTTCTTAACCAACCCTTCATTATTCGCCTTATAAGTAAAACACTTAACCCTCCGTCTGACACTTGGTTCCAGCCAGACCTTTTTCATTTTCAAACTACGAAAAAGAGTACTATAAATTGAGCTAGATGCTTGAAATTTCAGGTAGCTTACTAAAATTTAATTTTCTACAGACCTGTAAAAAAAGTACGTTGATATCTCATATACTAAGCTAGTTATACCGATATGTTGACTAACACAACACATTCGGTACACTTGGGTCTGGCTGGACCCACATACAAATTGTATGAAAATGAAAGTGTGTGTACGTGTTTTGCTTAAGAACTTCCAAAGTATCCAATAGATTTTTATGAAATTTTCCCAGTGTGTTCATGTGGTCTCTTCGCATAAGATATGGTTTGAAAAATTGGAGACTTCCCGGAATTTCGGCCCAAGTGTGGACCCGAAAGGCCCCGGAATGTACTTGGGAAATATTGTTGTCAAATAAAAGGTACTAATCAGGGCTTGAAAATAGAGTTATTTTTATTGGGTTTTCTAACCTGGTTCACAAGATATAGATGAAAACGTGGATCCGAGGGCCCCAAATGTTTTTTTTTTTTTTTTGAAGGTATCGATACTAATCATATGTACCTGTGTTTAGACAGAGGAAGGCAGGTTTAGCGCAGCGAAGCGGGACGGGTATACCCTAGTATTCCTTTATTTTTTTTACCTTATATGAAGGAGTACAATCGTTTGCATATTTTTCTTTGAAATTTATGAATTATCGGGGCAATAGATACTTGTCTTTTAGTTTATATATTTCAGTTCTGATTTTGTGGTTATTTGATAAATTTAAGTGCAAATATAATTCATAAAATACGCGTTATTTTTTTATTTTTACTATTTTTACCATATATGTAATACTTCTATATTGCTAGTATTCAATTGTTTTGTTCGTCAAACATCACAGTAACGATATACTGTTAGAAAGGGAAGCAAGATTCCATGGGCGTCGTTAAACTTTTGTTTCCAAAAACAAAGGGAACCACAGAAAAATGTTGATACTATGAAATAAGTATTTTATTTAACAAAGATATTTGGATACATTTTACTTGAAAACTGGATTCAACAATTGAGCATGAGTTCAAAAAATAAGTCCAGATTTTATTAATTTGTACATATGTACATATGTACATACATACATACTTCTGCATATTGGGTATGAATAGGTACATATATTTTATATGTACATATTATATGTACATACATACATACATACATATGCATGAATAAAAATGAAATTTCAAAGAGCGCCCATTGAACGTTCGCGAATATTCCTTTGCATTCGCGAATTTGTGCGAGGCATTGTACGTTTCGTTTTTGAATGTATTGTCACTGTGTATTTGCGTTCGTGAGAGAGTGGCATATTATAATTATTCGTTTGAGTGAATTGCTGAATCGCATTTTAAACAGCATAACCGCCTATCCTACGTTATGAATTAATTTTACAGAAGAGCATAAAAATCCTTAATTTCAAACTTATTTCTCCGTATAAACTGAAATTTAAATAGCTATGTAGATCATTTTGTTGACTAAAGCATCAACTTCGTATAGAAGTAAAAACAAATTGAATTATTTGCAAATTTTATTTTTGGCACAAGTGCCGCTTAGGCGGTTATGCAATTCCACTTAGGCGGTTATGAAATTTAAACGACGATATATATTGTGACTTTATTTAATTTACGAAAATATAAATTATCTGCCTTATTTTTTAGCATGTAGGTATGCATAAGTTATTTGGTTGTGAAATACGTTGAAATAATAAATACATTATTTTGTTTTCGAAAGATTGGCATTTCATTGTTTAATCTACTGCTTTGTGTTTTTATAACGATCATGAAAATTTTATATGAAGGGAATAACGACCCCTTTTAA
The DNA here is from genome assembly GCA_960531455.1 of Urophora cardui. Lineage (NCBI taxonomy): Eukaryota > Metazoa > Arthropoda > Insecta > Diptera > Tephritidae > Urophora > Urophora cardui. The sequence continues at coordinate 20,815,048 of OY482674.1, read as the reverse complement.
ACCCCCTTCTGTTTTTTTTTTGTAATGCTACTACAATTTTACAAATGTGTATGTGACATATATTCACATACACGACTTTTGCTTGTGTTGACGCATGCGCACAAATTACATATGCAGTCAGAACCGAGTTCATGAATAGCGTAACTGAAACACATTGATTAGATAGATTGTTAGCAATATAGAAGTATTACATATATGATTTTTACCAAGAAAATTTTGAGTGATGAAATTGATTTGATGTGCAATTTAAGACCACATAGAAGGAACTCTGATGGTGAAATTTATGAACGGATAGCAGCTACATTAGCAAATGATTTGGTACGTGAGCGGGCTGCTATGGAAGTTGAAAAAAACTTAATAAAAATTTGAATATAATAATATAAATAAGCCAACATTCAGAAATTCTGTACAAAATTCCTATATTTACGCGTAAATTCACACAACATTCCGAGGCCATTTCGCTGCGACAAACATGCCTCCCTCTATCTATGTGACTATTCCTATCTCTATTACTATCGCTTACAAACATTCCGAGGTCAGCGAATACACGATTTGACCCAGCTTAGATATCTCATCAAAAATAACTCTATATTCAAGCCCTGATTAGCACCTTTCATTTGATACCAATATTGCCCTAGTACATTTCGGGGCCATTCGGGTCCACATTTGGGCCAAAATTCCGGGAACCGACAACTTTTTCAAACCACATCTTATGCGGAGTGACCACATGAACCCACTGTGAAAATTTCATAAAAATCGATTGGATACTTTGGAAGTTCTTAAGAAAAACACGAACACCCACTTTCATTTGCATACAATTTGTATGTGGGTCCAGCCAGACCCAAGTGTACCGAATGTGACAATCGAAATAAGTGTCTGACGGAGAGTTAATTTGAAATTAAAATTTCAAACTTGTCTCATACAAAAGTGGTATCTACGGCAACGTTTTTGGCCGCGTATTAAATTTACTTTTGAAATTTCATCATTCATAGATACATTTCAATATATTTTCTTGCTGAACTGTATGCAATATAAACAATGAACAGACCAGCAAGAGTTTTAAAGTCCTTTGACTCAGTGCACTACATCGTTAAACGAGGAATTAAAATTAAGTACACAGTCAGTGCATATAAGCGCTAGCTGGATATAAGCACCTCCTATTATTGCAGCTTGTGCATTTTCAATGCGTTGCCTTTATCCAGGAAATACTGTATTTACGTATGTGCACTTATTTTTCTTAAACACTTACTTTGTCTGGCTGATAAATAGCAGTTGTCTGCTTTTCTCCAGCTGGAAACTTAACCGTAGTTGAGTGGAGTTTTACCTCGCCGTCTTTGTGCTCTCCCCATGTGGTACGAGGCGCGGCTGCCATGCTGACGGATATCAATGCGGCCGCCAAAATGACGAAAATATTTATTGCCAAAATTGTGAGATTATTCATTTTCTTGATATTCAATAATAAGCGTTTAATAAAACACTGTTGGCTGGCATAGGGAAAGCGCGCCCTTTTATATGCTACGTCGACGCCGCAGTGCTAACTGTGTCTACAGTGGCCTTAATGTGTAAAGTTTGCTAACTCATAATATTTAGTATTTACTTAGCATTTTATAAAAAAAAAGAGTATAAGTTTAACCATGACAGGAATATGTAGCACGTTGAAAAATGCTAATTTGAACGCTATTCCAAAAAACTACTTATTGCTGTATTAATGCAATGAGTTTTTTTAAATAGAAGTACTTTTAAAGATTCGTTTTACATATCGACTTTTACATATACCTATATCTATATGGTATGGAAATACCATTTGCGTCCATCTGTTCGTCCATCTGTAGGTAGGCTAACTTATTTCTAGTTTTTGCAATTAAAGCATACGGTGGAATATCTAATGTTCGATTGTACCAAGGCTGCACAACGATATAAAAAAAAAAAAACTATTTATTTATTTAACGAGCACAGAACCAGTTTATATTTTATTTTTTCCTTTTTAGAAACTAGAAACAATTTTTTAAGCATGAATGTATATAAGTTAAGCGATTAAAGCTGTAGTCATTGTACTGCAAAAGGTCGCAAGCTCGATTCTAGGCCGAAGCAAAAGTAACCCGATGAGTCTTAGATGGATCTCAGTTGAAATAGCTGTTGTTAAATACATGCTTATAAAATTTTTTTTTCTAGTTTTGTTAAATATCAAGTAAAAATTAACAAAATTATTTCGTTTCTTTGATCATTAAAAATAAAATATCAAAAAAAAAAAAATTGTTTCGCGCTTATGGTAGAAATGAATCAAATGTACATATTTCGGAAATTTTTCTTTCATATCACTTTGAATTTTCTTATTTTTTATTAAAGGTATTTTACAAAAAATACTCATACCGAAACGAAATTCTTTTTGAAATTTTTTTTTGTTGGCTACAGAAACGAATATTTCTCAATATTTTTTTTTTTGTTTTTTTTTTTTTTTTTTTTGATAACGAAACGAAATTCTTTTTGATAATTACACAGTCCAACTAATTTACAAAAATTTTACTCAACACGAACAAACGCTATTAATTACGAAAGAAGATGTCTCCCAGACCAACTTTGCCGAATAGAGTACTAGTCCAGAGGGTCTGAGTTTTTTTTTTAGAGGGGGTTAAAGTTTTATGGTTTTAGCTGGAAGTGCAATTACTTTATCGAAAATATCTTATAAAAAATGACCTCAAATGAAGTTTTTGAGCTCGGACTTCTTCTACAGAATTTAATAAGGAATTTCTTTGCGGTAGACCTTAACCCTCTAACGCCCACGCAAATGGCTGTTTTTAACCCTTGATTGGAAACACATGTAGAAAATATCAATTAACAATGCAGATAGAGGCTTAAAATGTTCTAGAAAATTATTTGCCATAAAATTTCACTAGGAGTCCCCTGAGACAAAATCTTTGTACAAATGACGCAAAAGACCACAGGATATAATAATCACAAATTACGCCATGAAATATGCAACAAATTTAAATGTATACACATAATATGCATTTTTTTGTTCTTTGGATCCTCCCTCCGGCACCGGAATATGAAAATAAGGTGTCGTAGAGTTAATTAATTTGTAGAAGTCCGAGCTCAAAAACTTCATTTGAGGTCATTTTTTATAAGATATTTTCGATAGAGTAATTGAACTTCCAGCTAAAACCATAAAACTTTAACCCCCTCTAAAAAAAAAAACTCAGACCCTCTGGACTAGTACTCTGTTCGGCAATGTTGGTCTGGGAGACATCCTCTTTCATAATTAATAGCGTTTGTTCGTGTTGAGAAATCACTGTTTGACAGTGTTATCAAAACACTACATGCACTGTGTATATAAGTATGTTTGTATGTATGGGTGTACTTATGTATGAGCGAATGAACGCAACAAGTGTCGCTGGAGTTTTCCCGTTAGCGATTTCTTTAACAAACAAATCAATACCCAAGGCCAATAGCATTTTCATTAGCATTGACTAATTGCTGCTGCCTTTTTTTCGAGTTTCGTATGTCGCCATTTGTTTGATTTTTTGTTTGTTTGTTTTAAAGTCTGCTTTTTGGTTATTTTAACACTTTCAACTTGAAGCACATTTAGTATTTATTTAGTATTTTGCCAAAAGAAAAAAGGAACCAGTTGAAAGAACGCTTGAATTGTTGCTTGTAGTACGTTTCCACTACTCACAAAAAAAAAAAAAAACAAACAAAGAAAAATATGCAGACTTGAAAACAAAACAAACAGAAAAAATCAAACAATAAATGGCGACATACGAAAAAAACAGCACCAGCAATTAACAAATGCTAATAAGAATGTTATTGACTTAACAAAGTTTTTTTTTTTGAGAAATCGCTAACAGTAAAACTTCAGGGTTACTTATTGCGTTCACTTACCCCTACAAGTATTTACACTCAGGTATACATATGCATATACACGGTATACGCCCCGCAAACAAAGCAAGGTTCTAGTGGAAAATTATGTAGAAAATTATGTACACATTGTCGCCCGGATAAATTAGTGTCGTATGTGAATTTTGGGCCGAATTGAGTTAATAATACAGTTATACTAAACTAATCAAGATCTTTCGAATGAGATATTGAGCAGAATTTTGTCGCTTGTGCAAGGTCGCAAGCGATATCGTCTAATTTCCAATGTGCTTTTAATTGCTGTCAAATATTTAATTTATTTACTTTTATGAGAAATAAAATACAATATTTAACTAATTTAAAAAAATCTTTAATTTAGTTCAAATCGGGAGCACATTTTGTCGTACGTCATACAAATTTCCTGCAAAACTGTTGCTAAAGGTAACATACGACAAAATTTTACTGAAGAAAATCCTTTATAAATTCCGAAATAATAAACAATATATAACAAAATTAGAATAATTTAAAAATTTTGTGGCCTAGTAGTGTTCTGCCAGACTTTGGAGAAAAACTAATGAGACGTTTTGGAGAAATAAAATTCCAAACTTCAAACCTCTTTTCCTAAAAGTCTTTAAATGCAACATACGACATTAATTTATCCGGGCGACGATATGTGTTTGAAAAAAAGTGCGAAACCCAAACCCATCTAGTCAGGATCCACCTATACAGGTCGGCTCTTTAGATCAGCTGACTTCTTCTTCTTCGTCAACAGCTATCCAATTTCTCTACTTCTGCATATTCTATACATACATTCGTCTTTACTATTGGTGAAATTCCGTTCCTTCAACCACTCCATCCACAACAGGCCCTCCAAAAACAACACTTCCAACAACTACTCCATGTACAATAGAACCACCTATGTATGTACGTACATCACTGATTACACGATCCCTACCAAAAGTCACACAACCAAAAATTCTACACCGACAAGACCATCGCTGCGATGAAAGCGCAGCTTCCATGGTATGATCGCTAGGCCATCCAAAGCACAAGCAGAGGCAGCAAAGCAAAAACCTAAGAGATACGAAGCAACAAGAAATAAATAATAGCTTAAAAAACACGCTTTAATCTTAAAAATCGTACTAAAAATTGAGAAATAATTTAATTAGAAACAAAATGATGAACGAAAATATAAGTGATGTATTGCGGAACGAATTTCCGTCATCCCTTGTCAAGTTTGATTTGGTTATAAACCGGTTTCGGCTATGTGCCATCTTCAGTATCTTGTTTCGTTCTGAGTTAATCTCGTTGGTTCGCTAGTATTTATAGTCGTTAATGTCCGTTATTTTGTCCTCGTTAATTGATCATGGCCTACGTGTGTGTGTACGTGCGCGGTCAGGTATGCTAGTCTTGTTACCTGCGGTTCCTTCATTATCGTATGTATGCGTGCACAGTGCTTTGCCTTAATTCTTATGTGGTTTAGGTAGGTAAAAGTCTGTTATTGTTTTCTTTTGTGAAGTTTTATTTCTGTCATTAGTATATTTGCTGTCCTTTTTTTGGTATATTAGCCTGAGTGGCTCAAATAGTGTGTCCGAAGCTGTGTTTATTTGTTCGTTTATAATTTCCCCCCTGAACGTTTTCTGTTTGTATATTTCCATGTTCTCTAGTATGTTTAGTCGTTTTCCTTTGTATTCGACGTGGAGGATTTTGGCTGCTTTTCCTATCTTCGTTGGAGCACATTTGTTTTGTGCCATGTGGTTGGCGAAATTTGATTCCACAATGGTTGATGATTTCTTTATTTTCTTGTTGTAGTCTCTGATGTGTTCCCGATATCTTGTTTTTATCTTTCGTCCTGTTTGTCCTATGTAACTGTTTTGGCATTCGCAAGTTAGTTTGTATACCCCTTGTTTATCAAATGCGTCTTCTTCGTTAATGTTGTTTCGTAGTAGTTTTCCTATGTTGCTCTTGGTTTTGAATGCAGCGTTGATGTTGTACTTTTTAAATACTTTGGCCAATTTGTATGACGTCAGTCCAGTGTATGTTAAGGCCGTCCATGTTTTTTCTTCTCTTTCTTTGTCATCCGATTTTCTTGAGGTAAAGTTTTTCTGTATTCCTTTTATTAGACCTCTTGTATATCCGTTGTTCTCCGCTATTGTGTATATTGTGTTGAGTTCTTTGCTGTAAGCCCCTTTTTCTAATGGAGTGCGTTCGAGTCGCGTTATTAATTGTCTGAATGCGGCGTTTTTGTGTTGCTGAGGATGGTTCGAGGTACTGTGTATTATTGTATCCGTAGCTGTAGGTTTCCTGTATATTTCGTATGCAAATTTGTCGGTCCCTTTGTTTATACTTATTGTTAGGTCCAAGTAATTTATTTTCCCTTCTTTCTCTGTGTCCATAGTAAATTTTATATTTCTGTGTTGATTGTTGAGGTAGTTCAGTATTTGTTCCTCTTTGTTTCCCGATATGAGGCAGATGATGTCGTCCACATATCTCGCGTAAAACTTTACTCCTAGATTTGTTGTCAGTTCCTCCATGAATTTTCCTTCTAAGTCTTGCATAAATGCCTCCATTAATATTGCTGAAGTGGGGTTCCCCATTCCGAGTCCATTAGTTTGTCTATATAATTTGTTGTTAAACTTGAAATAATTTTGGTCCAATGTCGTTTTTAAAGCGCTAATGGTCTCTTTTGTACTGTCTTTATCCGTTTTTTCTGCTAATATTTTTTCTATAATTTTTACAGTTTCTGTCGTTGGTATCGATGGATATAGATCCTTAACATCAAACGATACCAGTTTCGGGTTCTTGGGTATGTTTAAGTCCTTCATTTTTTCAACTAGTTCCGTCGTGTTTTTAATTATGTACTTGTTGCTCAGTTCTAGTTTTTCGGTTAGTAGGGTTTTCAAGTGTTTAGAGAGTCTGTATCCGGGTGCTGATTTGTGGTTTATGATTGGTCTCATAGGTGTTCCTGTCTTATGTATTTTCGGCAATGCAATTAATGACGGAGCGGATGGATTCATCGATGTCAAGGAGTAGGTTCTTTGTTCGTCAATTATAGTTCTCGATTGTTTTACCGTTTGTTTTATTGCTTTTTGGTAGTCCTCTGTCGGGTCTTTTCTAACTTGTCGACACTTCATGTCTTTAATCAGATTCTCCGTTTTTTCTGTGTACTCCTGTTCATACATCAATACCGTCGTATTACCTTTGTCCGCTTTCGTCGCTATTATTTTGTTGTCTTTTAGTTTTCGTTTCAAATTCTTGATAGTTTTGTCCTCGTTTGTTGTTTCTGTTTTCTGCGACGATTTGATGTCTTTTTCTATTATGTGTCTGCATATGTGCCGTGCATGGTCCTGCTCTTCTTTTGGTATTAGAGATATCGCCATTTCCGTATCAACAATGGTGTTCTCTATGTCTCTTTTCTTGTTATAGCTGCTTATGTTATGTTTTAGTCCTTTTTGTAGTAAGTTTTTTTCTGTGCAATTTATTGTAAGATTAGTCAAATTAACTAGTCTTGGGTAGAACGACGTTTCGTTTTGCTGCGGGCTTCTATTCTTGTTTTGTTTTTTGTCAAGTTCGAGAAGTTTTTTGTTCAGTGTTTTGTATTTCTGTTTTATAATCCGTTTTGTCTCCTCGCTCAATGTATCCAGTGCTTCCAGTAGAGGGACAACTGGGATAATATTCAAAAGTTCCAGATGGATGTCCAGTAGTTCCTTGTTTACGCGCTCTTTCTTCGCATGCAGACTCTTGATCTCGCTTCTAAGAATGTTGGTTTCCGCTTTCCTCAAAATCTTTTTTCCGATCTCGCTGCTTGATTTTTTCTTAATTTGAGCGTATTTTGGTGTCACCTTCCTTTCAAGGCATTGCTGGTTGAACCATATGGCTGCTTTCGTGTTTCGTATTTTTTGTAGCCGTCGTTTGTAAGCCGCCAATAGAGTGTATGTCCGTATTTGATGTGCCTGACTGACGAAACCGGTTTATAACCAAATCAAACTTGACAAGGGATGACGGAAATTCGTTCCGCAATACATCGCAATCCTACCCTGTCGGAGAAGCAAACAACAAAAAAGAAAATATAAGTATTTAAGGAAAAGCGTGGGGTGCTCAGTATGTCAAAAAATATTTAAAATCGGTGTTTTTTTACTAATAATTTTATTTTGACTTTTTTGAGATTTCATATATCGTACTCTTTAATTTCGCAACTAGGTATATTTTTGTACTAGTTGTACGAATCGAATATTTTCATGTTCAAATATTATTGAGCACCCCCACGCTTTTCCTTAAATACTTATATTTTCGTTCATCATTTTGTTTCTAATTAAATTATTTCTCAATTTTTAGTACGATTTTTAAGATTAAAGCGTGTTTTTTAGTTTTTTAAGCTATTATTTATTTTTGAATTTTAAGTGAAATTTTTCATTAAAGGATATTTTATGCGGACGCAAGAATAAAAGTAAAAAGAAGTCTGATGGGATGTGGTGTTCTCCGAAATAGATCTACATACATATGTATTTATAACTTCTACCAAAAATCCCAATATGCAGTGAAGTAAACTAGCTTATTATGCAATATTTTCCAAACCCTTTTATTCAAGGTTTTGCAAACTAGTTTTGAAATACAAAATTTCTCAAACGTTTTGTTATATTTTACAATCAGAAAGTGAAGAGAAGTTGAGGTGAAGCAGTTGAAAAGAACAAAAAAAAAGAAACCTGATTGAATAAATTCGAATTTAGACAATAAAGCTCCGAACACGTTTGTAGCGTAATGGTGAGGTATGCTGCTTACGGACCAAGGAGCTCAGGTTCGAGTCCCGAGTGGCGCATTTTTTTTTTCTTTTTTTTTATTTTTATTTTTTATTTTTTTTTTTTTAGAGAAATTTTTTTCACCTCACGTTTACAAACCATTGTATAAAAATGTAATTAGGGTTCCTTTTCGTTAATTCAGAACTTACTATTAAATGAATTACAAACAAAACCAGTTCTTGCTTTGCATACATATGTATGTACATGCGATTGTTTTTATTGCAAACACAACAATGACAAAACAGAATGTTGTTACACAAAACACAAAACCAGTTCTTGCTCTGCATACGTATGTATGTATGTACATTGTACATGCGGCTGATTTCATTGCAAATACAACAAACCCAAAACAGAAAGCTACAAGCTTCATTTTTTTTTGAGTGAATTTATGCATTGAGTTTATCGCCATCGCTATGAGCGATCGCTGGCTGTTGTGCGTTAGTTCGCTAGCTATTTGAGTGGTTATACGTTTTTCTTTGAACATTTGTTTGTGATTTGAGTGGAATGTATTTTTGAGCGTTCGTGAATGAGTTTTTCCGTACCCTGCAAGCTTGTTACTTATTGGCTTGTATACGGGAGTGAATTGAAATTCATAGAGGCTATTTTGAAGAAAGGTAACATAAAAGCCGCAATGAAGCACAAAATATAATGTTGAATGTCCTACTATATGATGCCGTTGGGCTGTTGATGTCATGTTTCGAATCCGGAGGAGAATAGAAATAATAGAGAGAACACAAAAAAGTGAATGTTTGAAAGATATAATAATTTAGTTAAACTTTTAGGATGGGATGAAGTTACATACATACATACATACATACATACAGGTGAAGCTAATAAAAGCGTGTTAAAAAGGGAAGTGCCGGACCTCTTTGGTGTTCGAGTCGTGATCGAAAAAAGACTTTATCGAAGAGATAAGAATAGCCAATAATATATGTACATACAGTAGGGTGCTGATTTGAATACATATTGGTTGTCCGAGCATTGACCACTGTGTAATATAGAAACTTATGAATAAAAACAATTTTTTGTTTTTTTCTTTATTACACAGTCTAAGCCTAGTGTAACGGTATTTTGTACGAAATTGAAAACAACAACTAATGAAGAAAAACAGTTTTGCGCCATGTGTTGTTTTTTTTATTTTTACCGTTATATTTCAAATTTCTTTCATTGCTTAAAACCAGGGATTGCAAATAATCGTTATTTTTTAAATTTTGACTAAAAAAATCATACTGAAGGAGAAACGCTAAACGCAAAAGAAGTACACAGATGTAATCACCTTAACGCAGACTACCTCTAGGTGCATTAACTTTTATTTTTTCGATTTTTATAAAAAAAAATTGATTTTTAATCGTTATTTTCTGAGTTTTATTTTTCCCTCAGCAAATAAAAGTTGTTTTTTGATTTTTATATTTCGCTCAGAAAATAAAAGTTATTTTTTGAGTTTTATTTTTCCCTCAGAAAATAAAAGTTTTTTTCTGAGTTTTATTTTTCGATCAGAAAATAAAAGTTATTTTTTGAGTTTTATTTTTCCCTCAGAAAATAAAAGTTATTTTTTGAGTTTTATTTTTCGATCAGAATATAAAAGTTATTTTTTGAGTTTTATTTTTCCTTCAGAAAATAACAATTATTTTTTGAGTTTTATTTTTCGATCAGAAAATAAAAGTTGTTTTTTGAGTTTTATTTTTTTGCTCAGATAACAAAAGGTATTTTTTTAGTTTTATTTTTTTGCTCAGATAATAAAAGTTTATTTATAAATTTTACGTATTTATGTGACGCGAGCACATAAGGTTTGCGCACGATGAAATTAGTGCACAAAATATTTGAAATAACTTGTAAGTTAGATAATATATTAAAAGTTAATGCACGGGATTCTAAAATAAATTAAATTTATGTTTATAGTTATTAAACACATTTTTCAAATTAATGCGTTTTTATGCACAATTTAGCTTTTTTCAATATGCCTCCCATTAGCCTTCAAACTGTAACTTCGGAAACTTTTTTGCTTGAAGATAGCCATTTTTTTACAAAATTGTTAGTGGTTTCAGTAACTTGTTTTGTGCCCTTCATAATCCTTTTTACTAGAGCCAAATATCTTTCGATGGGTATGAGCTCCGGGCAGTTAGGCGGATTGGCTTGTTTGGGCACAACAACTATATGGTTCTTTTCATACCCCTGATCTACCGATTTGCTATAGTGGCACTAAGCTAAGTCAGGCCAAAAAAGTAGATACGTCATCCTGTCTTATGAATGGCAAAAGTCGTTTTTGCAAACACTCCCTTTTATATAATTCACTATTAATTGTTCCCATTGTAACAAAAGAGATGCTTCTTTTACCACAGCTACAAATGGCTTGCCAAACCAAGAATTCTTAGGAAACTTTGTTTTATTTTGGGTCTTGAACTCTTCCTGCACATTCCTCTACGGTGTACGGCAAAAAAATCAACACCTGGTAGTCGTGAAAAGTCTCCAAGCACATACGTTTCAAATCAATCAAAAATTTTGAGAAAATCTAAGTGTAGTGGTTTGGCCCGCTCTTTTGCCGTGTTGTTCTTTTTTGAATTTCTGTCAGGCACTTTCTGTACTTTATAAGACTTAAGCCCTTCCTCCTTCTTAACCTTCCTGATGAATGCCTGGGAGCATTACACTTTTTCAGCCACTTTTCTACCAGATATGTTGGGATTTTTCCTGAGAAGGGTTATAATCCTTTTGACGACGTTCAGATCTTTAAAGCCCTTGTTTTTACCACTTCCACCTTTCCTAACGACAGTTAGACGTTCATTATATGTTTTGATAACACGCGACCCTGTATTTCTGGAAACCTTTAGTTTCCTAGCGATTTTTTTAAATGTCCAGTTCGGATTTTCGTTATGAAATCGAATTATTTTTTCACGCACTTCTATTTCTCTGTTCATATTTGCCACAAAACGTTTTTGAATCTTTAGAAATTTTGCACTAGTATTTGTATACATTTAGTAAAGCCATCTTATGTTACAAAAAAACTAAATTTGGAGGTTGAAAATTTTTACAAGTCGAAATGTATGCACTAATTTCATCGTGCGCAAACCTTATATACTATTAAAAATGTAATTTTATGTATGCATGTGATTAGGTACATAAATATGTATCATTTAGAAACTCTGTAGAAGGACAGAAATAAAGTTGTTGTATGTGAAGCATTTACTTAAATCTAATAACTTTAAACGAGCAATTCTTGTATATGATCAGAACTTAAAGGAAAGAGGTCAGACGTATTGATCGTAAGCTCTTGATAAACCTATTGAAAATCAAGGAAAAGTTAAGATATAATTTAAACCAAACAGTTTTACGTATAAATTAAACGCTTAGCGATCTAAGTCTTTGGCCATATATAATAATAAAAGTTTAAAAATATCCTTTTAAAATATTGAAAATATAATTGCGCCAACTTAAGAATAACGTAATAAGGAAAATAACAAAACCAAAGTAAAGTGTCAGATAACGAAATGGATACAACAACAATAGCGTGCGGAGAATGCGAAAAACCACTGCCCGTTAATGGCGAATATGCTACATGTACAATGTGCAAAAATATGTACCATTTCTCTACATGCACCACAATATCGGACACAACCTTCACTTCTATGAACACCGAACGGCGTAAAAATTGGAAATGCCACAAGTGCAGGCAACGCACAAAATCGTCGTCAAACACACAACCAGAAAACATATCCAAACATCCACCCCCCAAGCAGAAGCCTTCCCCGAAGACGCCTACCGTATTAATTAACACAAACATACAAAGCGAAAAACAAAAAACTAATGCGAGTGAGGATACAGATGATATGAATAAAGAAAACTTAAACATAAATATTAATGATTTAAGAACAGATACGAAAGATATGAAACGTCTTATAGAAAATATGGTTGCAAACTTTAAACAGATGCAAGCAGATTTGAAGCAAACTACGAATATCATGGAGGGAAAAATGTCAGATTTGGCGAAACAAATAAGTGATCTAACTGATAAATGCAAAGAAAAAGATGATCTGATACTGATGTTAGAGCAGAAGGCAAATGACATGGAACAAAAAATAAATCACATGGAACAAAAGCAATTAGAAAGAAATGTCATTGTAAGGAACATAAAAAAAAAAGAAAATGAGAATTTAGATGCGATTGTGGAACGTATGGCTATTTCGGTAGGTGCATGTGTGAGCGTCGACGATATAGACGAGGTTTATCGTATGAGGGGAAAAGGGTATAATATTCTCATTAAATTCTCAACAGTTCGGAAAAAGGCAGAACTATTAAAAAAAACTAGAGGGGCGAGAATTTATGCCAACAAACTGAATGGGGGAGAAGGATCAGGGGATGAAACCGGCAATGGAAAAAGAATATATGTGAATGAAGATTTGACGAAAACTAATCGTCGGCTACTTTACGATACAAAAAACAAGGCAAAGGCGTCAGGCTGGAAATATGTATGGGTAAAGGGGGGTAACATTTTTGCAAAAAAAATTGAAAATGAAAAATCAATTCACATAAAACATTATAGAGATATAGAACTCATAAAGTAATTACCTTCTCCGTTTCTTAACAACACTACATATAATTTAAATATATTTGTTAAACTTAGTTATCTTTAATTTTTTCTTTACTTTTCACTCTCTTTTTTATACTCAGCTGTACTAGTACACAGAGTATTATAGTTTTAATCACATAACGGTGGATTGTAACAGAATGAAATAACCGAGATAGATATAGACTTATATATATCAAAATGATCAGGGTGAAAAGAGAAATCGATTGAGCCATGTCCGTCCGTCCGTCCGTCCGTCCGTCCGTCCGTCCGTCCGCCTGTCCGTCCGTCCGTCTGTAAACACTCTAACTCGCGCAAAAATTGAGATATTTTGATGAAATTTGGAATGCAAGTTGGTATCAAGACTGGGACGGTTGGTATTGAAAATGGGCGAAATCGGACCATGACCACGCCCACTTTTCCTATATAGAAAAAATCGGAAATTTGGTATCTCAGTCCCTAATATAGCTGGAGCGATAAAATTTTACCCACATGTTGAGCTCAGGCCCCTATGAAGAAATTTTATGAAATTTTGGAAAATGGGCGGTGCCACGCCCACTTATTAAGGGTCAAACATTGAAAGTTTTATGAGTCATAACTAAGAAACCGTTGAAGATATGTCGATGAAATTTGGTACGCGTGATTTACTTACTTAGGCAAATGTTTTGACGGAAAATTGTCAAAATCGGTTGACGGCCACGCCCACTTTTATATATGTGTATTATAAAGTGACCTAATAAAAACATTTTAAGCGATATCTCTGTCAAATATAAAGATCTATCACTGAAATTTTGTGGCATGATTCCAACTATGAACATAAAACGAAAACCACAAAAATTTTGGAAAATGGGCGGAGCCACGCCCACTTATTAAGGGGCAAACATTGAAAGTTTTATGAGTCATAACTCAGAAACCGTTGAAGATATATCGATGAAATTTGGTACGCATGATATATTTACTTAGCAAAATGTGTGGACGAAAAATTACGAAAATCGGTTGACGACCACGCCCACTTTTATATATGTGTATTATAAAGTGGCCTAATAAAAACATTGTAAGCGATATCTTTGTCAAATATAAAGATAATTCATTGAAATTTTGTGACATGAGTTCCACAATAGACCGGAAACATAAAATAGACAAATTTTGGAAAATGGGCGTGGCACCGCCTCCTTTTGGACAAAGGGATATACGAGATTTATTAGCCTTTAACTCGACAAATAATTGAGATATTATGACGAAACTTGGTTTATACACTTTTATAACTTGTGTTAATAAACACGCAAAAATTAATTGAAATCGGTTTATGACCACGCCTACTTTTTAACAGATATTTCTGGAATACCCTTTGGGAGTTTGTAACGTGACATCTTTGTAACTAGAAGTCATAAAGGAATTAATTTTTGCACAAAGAATAATATTGATATGCTTAGTTGGATGACTGATAAAAATTTAGAAAATGGGCGTGGCTACGCCCACTTTATGCAGCACTCGCTTTATATAAAGTACACCGTGTTTCCATCAAACGCAAACAAACAATGAAAGCATACAGCTGAGTATCTAATGTTCGATTCCACTCGAACTTAGGCTTCCTTACTTGTTTTTTAATATTTTCACATTATATAAAATGAACACAATTGAATCAAAAACATTTTTATCATTTAATGAAATTAATACAACAAACTTTAAAGAATATGATCTCAGATGCATGTGTTTGAACATGCGGTCGATGAGGAAAAACTTTAACGCGTTTCGCGTAGAAATCGATGACCTTATTGATAGCGTTGATATAGTAGTACTAATAGAGACCAATATTACAGATGATGAGCAATGCCTATTTCAAATGACTGGCTTTAACTCGGAGTTCCTAAATAGAAACCGAAAAAGTGGGGGAGGAATAGCGATATATGTGCGTGAGAGGTTGACTTACCAGCGCGCCACTTATACAAGTAGTTCTTTTGAAACTATAGAGATAGAGATTATAGATAAAAACAAAAACAGCTCATGCACATTGCATGCTATTTACAGACCACCACAACTCAATGTATGTACGTTTGTCAATGAACTAGAGAGCATACTAGGGAGAGCAGAAAAAGATAAATGTAAAATAATAATGGGAGATATAAATATTAATATTATTGATTCTCATGATAACAACACAAATCTCTATTTAGACATGCTCTTTTCCCACGGTATGCAAAGAGTAATAAATGATTATACACGAGAAGACTTAAAGAGAGGTACGCGCACATGCATTGATCACATATTTATTAGAGGGAAATTAGATAATGTAATAGCTGGTATTGTACAAACAAATATTTCGGACCATTTCTCAATAGTATGTGGATTAGCTTTCAAAGACCGAAAAGAATGTAACAAAATTAGAACACCCAGTAGGAAAATAATAAGCAACAAAAAATTCGATGAAGAGATAGTGAAAGTTGATTGGAATGACATCTTTTTGTGTAATGATACTGACAATATGTGTGAAAAACTACAGACCACCTTCAAACGTATCTATGAGAGCTCACTTATTAACCTGAAAAATAATAAACGCAGAAAAACAAATAAGTGGATGACAAACCATCTAAAAGTGTTGTGCAATAGAAGAGATATTTTGTATAGGAAGTGGAAATCAATACCCAGTGATAAAAAAACAGAAACTGACTACAAAAAATTTAGAAATTTTGTTAATAAGGAAATACAGAGAGCTCGAAACGACTACTTTAAAGACAAATTCTTAGAACACAGATACGACTCAAGAAAAACTTGGCAGCTAGTCAATGAGATTGTTGGTCGTAAGACAATCAGTCCAGATGAGCACATTTCAAAAAATTTTCAAAATAATAACATAAAAGATGTCTGTGATAATTTTGCAACTACATTTAATGATGAAGTTACAAAATCAATACACAACTGTGATATTAGGTCTATAAGTATACAAGAAAGTAGGACTCCAAACTCGATTTTTATGAACGAAACCTGTGATAACGAAATATTGACGATTATACAACAACTTGACGAAAGAAAAAGCCCTGTATATGATGAAATTAGACCAAGAGATCTAAAATTACTAGCACCTCTCATTGCACCTATAATAGCAAAACTCATCAATCTTAGCTTAACCCAATGTAAAGTACCTGAAGCCCTAAAGTTATCTGTGATAAGACCTATTTTTAAAACAGGACTAAAATCCGATCCTTGTAATTATCGTCCAATCTCTATATTACCTGTAGTAGAAAAAATTATGGAAGAAGTAATTGCAAGTAGGTTATCTGCATATTTAATAAAATATAAGGTTATTGACCATAGACAGTATGGGTTTCAAAAAGACAAGAATATCAATAAATTATTAGGAAAATTTGCTAGCACAATAAATGAGAGTCTTGGAAAAAATCATCATGTTTTGGCTCTGTTTGTTGATTTTAGAAAAGCATTTGATACATTGTCACACACAAAGTTGCTCAATGTATTGGATAATGCCGGGATAAGGGGAGACTCTCTGAAATGGTTCGCAAGCTATCTACAATTAAGGAAATACCGTGTTAAGTTGTTAGGTGAATACAGTGACGAACTAACAGTCTGTTCCGGTGTACCTCAGGGCTCTAAACTAGGATCACTTTTGTACATAATTTATGCAAACAGTATGCTCAAAGCTCTCAGCAACTGTGAAGCCTTTGCGTATGCAGACGATACCGCAATTGTGGTGCCACACAGAGATCTAGACACTGCGATCAAAATAATGCAAAGAAAACTTAGTGTCATCACGAAATGGTCGCATGATAATGGACTGGCTGTAAACGCGACAAAGACAAAACTTATGCATATTAGACAACCACATATTAACAATACAAATATAAATCTAGTATTCCATAACTATGATTGCTTGCATAAAAACCTCACGTCATGCAAATGCACAACTAAAATAGAAACGGTTGAGACGTACAAATATCTTGGTATTATACTTGACGATAACTTTAAGTGGAGTGCACATATATCCCATTTAAGAAAAAAGCTTAGAACATCGTCGTATTTTCTAAAACACTTAAGTTTCTGTACTAACTTCAATGTATTACGCCAAGCTTACATATCTCTATCGGAGTCACATATAAGACATGGCATAACTGCGTGGGGATCTTCAGCTCACTGTAAGAAATTACAGCAAAGCCAAAATTATAATCTTAAAATACTTTTTAAAAAACAAAAACTACCCACGGCGAACATCAATTTAAATAGGGAGTCAAAACTACTTGATATTAAATCAATATACAAGTATACAATTATTACTGAGTTTTATGATGACACATCACTTAGGATACCGATTTCTCATAGTCATGATACAAGAAGGCGCCTAGATAATAGACTCATCATTCCTAAGTTCCAAAATAATTATACTAAGCATACGCTATCAGTGGTACTGCCATCACTTTTCAATGAACTGCCTGTATATCTTACTAATCTACCAAACACGCAAAAGAGAAAACAAATCATAGGAAATCATATTAAAAGTTTGTTGTAGTAATTACTGATGTAAAATTTTAAATATTATTGCTTACATACATATATTTTTCTTTTTTTAATCTTAAATCTATCACATAATTTATTTGTATTATATTTTATGTTCAATTTTTTATGTTTTATGTTATTTTTAAGTCTGTATTATAAGCTAATTATTTGTAAACCTGCAGACAAGCGGTATCAGCTTCGCGGGTAATGGTTTATTGTAAATTTGTTTAAACTTTAACGAAAATAAATAAATACTCAATACTCAATACTCAATATATATATATATATATATATATATATATTAGGGTGGGGCGATTTGTATGGAGGGAAATTAATCGATACCGCGCGATCGAAATTTGGATTCCTCTCATTTTTCTGAGTAGAAAACTCCTCCACGACATTTGCCTAAAATTAATTTTGATGTTCCGGAATTTGGTTTTTATGAACCAAGACGAATTTTTGAAAATAAAAATTTGGCAAAAAATCGACAAAAAAATATCCAGGTCAATATGCACATCGAGTTGAAGCAGAATTTTATGCTGAATCCAGATATGTAATCGAAACTAAAATCGGATGATTCGTTTTCGAGATATAGCCTGATTTCCGGTTATGGAGGCTGAATGCCGAAAATCGCATATTTTCGCGATTATCTCTTGCTGTGTACAATATATCTTAAATTTTTTTGCAAATTTCTTAAAGATAGGTCCATACAATATATGAGCAATATTTTAAAATATTAATTTATCTTCCTGTATAGGAAAACTAGAATGCACTCTTTTTTCCTTGGCCCAAAAGCGCGGTATGGGATCTCCATGTTATAGTCATCCGATACCGATTATTTTCGCCGACAGCGCTTTGTGTACAATAAATGCTCTAAATACAAAATTTCAGAATTTTAGCTGCAAAATTTGAAGAGTTATTCCCTAAAACGTAGACTTATGCTTCTGAAATTTGTTTTTTGCTTCCAATAGTACGCTATGGCGTATGAGTAACCTTGAGTTTTTTTTAGAGTTGACTAAAGTAAAAAAACAAGTCCCAAACAGCATACGTCTACGTTTTGGGTTATAACTCCTCAATTTTTGCAGCTAAAATTCTGAAATTTTTTATTTAGAGCATTTATTGTACACAAAGCGCTGTCGGCGAAAATCATCGGTATCGGATGACTATAACATGGAGATCCCATACCGCGCTTTTGGGCCAAGGAAAAAAGAGTGCATTCTAGTTTTCCTATACAGGAAGATAAATTAATATTTTAAAATATTGCTCATATATTGTATTGACCTATCTTTAAGAAATTTGCAAAAAAAATTAAGATATATTGTACACAGCAAGAGATAATCGCGAAAATATGCGATTTTCGGCATTCAGCCTCCATAACCGGAAATCAGGCTATATCTAGAAAACGGATCATCCGATTTTAGTTTCGATTTCATATCTGGATTCAGCATAAAATTCTGCTTCAACTCGATGTGCATATTGACCTGGATATTTTTTTGTCGATTTTTGCCAAATTTTTATTTTCAAAAATTCGTCTTGGTTCATAAAAACCAAATTCCGGAACATCAAAATTAATTTTAGGCAAATGTCGTGGAGGAGTTTTCTACTCAGAAAAATGAGAGGAATCCAAATTTCGATCGCGCGATATAGGTTAGTAAATCGCCCCACCCTAATATATATATATATATATATATATATATATGTATATATATATATGTATATATATATATACGTATATATATATATATATATCATATATATATATTATTTCTAATTGGTGTTTTATAAATATCCCTTTTCCTGCTAACATAATTTACCAAAATTAATAAGTAAGGCTTCGTTTTAAAGGTATTAATTAGCTATGTATGCGAAACGGTGTTTTATTGGGCGTGGTACTTTATATGAAAAGTAAGGGGGGTAAAAGGGGGGTTGACCCCCGCAGGAGGGGTCATACATAAAATGTATATCAAAATAAAGGGAATCAAAATACCTATCGAATGGTATAAAAACATTCGAAATCGGTTCAGTAGTTTTTAAGTAATTGCAATTTAAAGAATGCATAATATAAACTTTGACCTTTAATAACTTTTGTTGTTGTTGTTTCCAAAAAAAAAATTCACTTTAATACTCAACTTAGCCTCTTTATCAATCCTCATACTTCGTTTTTTTTTATTTCATAATTTTAGAAATTTCACATTTGTACCAGATCGTGCTATTTTTTTCAACTTTGTGGGCACCTCCAAACATGCGAGTAGGTCAATAAAATTTTAAAGGCTTATTACTGGGCTAGAAAGGTGCCGTTCTGGTTTGGAACAAATTGAATTTCCAAAAAAAATTTTCACTCCACCTTAATATATAAGAGTATATCAAAACGATCAGGATGAAAAAAATTATTGAACCATGTCCGTCCGTCCGGCCGTACACACTAACTTGCGCAAAAATAGAAATATTTTAATGAAATTTGGTACATAGATTCTAATGGGAACAGAGAAAGTTGGGGTTGAAAATAAGGCATATGTGTGTATTTCGAAAAACACGTAAAACATGATAATTCAGTCACTAATAAAGCCCGAGTGATGAAATGACGTTATGCCGTTATGAGGAAACGTGCTGAAATAAAAATGGGCCAAGAGGAGCAAATTTTCAAAGATTTATAAGTAAAAACTCAAGAACTGTAGCAGATAAATCGAGTAAGCTTAGACCACTGATTTGCTTGCTAAAGCAAACGTGTGGAAAAAAAATTACCCAAATCGGCAGGGACCACGTACATATGTATAAATAAAAATATATGTAAAATACATAAAAATATAATACACATACATATATATACGTTGGTATAATAAAACATTTTATGCGATATGTTTGTCAAACATATACATAAGTAATTCATTGAAAGTTCCATAAGTTCCACTGTGGACATAAAACCAAATAAATATAAGTTTTTTAAAATGGGCGTGACAGCAGAAACTATATCGACTGGCGCCGTATGTTTTATTTTTTTTTTGCGCAAGATGCGCACGGGTTCAGCTAGTATATATATATACAAGAATTGCTCGTTTAAAGTTATTAGATTTAAGTAAATGCTTCACATACAACAACTTTATTTCTGTCCTTCTACAGAGTTTCTAAATGATACATATTTATGTACCTAATCACATGCATACATAAAATTACATTTTTAATAGCATATATGTGCTCGCGTCACATAAATACGTAAAATTTATAAATAAACTTTTATTATCTGAGCAAAAAAATAAAACTCAAAAAATAACTTTTATTATCTGAGCAAAAAAATAAAACTCAAAAAATAACTTTTATTTTCTGATCGAGAAATAAAACTCAAAAAATAACTTTTATTTTCTGAGGGAAAAATAAAACTCAAAAAATAACTTTTATATTCTGATCGAAAAATAAAACTCAAACAATAACTTTTGTTTTCTGAGGGAAAAATAAAACTCAAAAAATAACTTTTATTTTCTGATCGAAAAATAAAACTCAAGAAAAAACTTTTATTTTCTCAAGAAAAAACTTTTATTTTCTGAGCAAAAAATAAAAATCAGAAAATAATCGTTAAAAATCAACTTTATGGATATCACTTATAACCGTTACGGTCCCTGCTTAAAACTGTTTCATTAATAATATCATAGTTTATGCAGTGTTGATTGTGTGCACATGTGTTTCTAGCTGATATAAAATATTAAATATTTAACATTTTAAAGCCTTTGAAACTATGAAGAAAATATCGCGGGACATTGAAGATAGTGTTGTTTCTATGACAGACAAAGGTTCCACGATGCGAGTGATAGCAAAATACTTAAAAATAAGCCAGTCAGTGGTCATTAGAATACAAAAAAGGCGAAATATTACTCCAAAGAAGCAAACCACGGGACGAAAAAGACTGTTATCAGACGCTGATGCACGCCTTATGGTCTCAGAAATGAGGAGAAATAAGTTTTTAACACCGAAGGAAGCTTCTAGGGCAATAAATAAGCCCGTTAGCCGATGGACTGCCAGCAGAGCACTTCATAACATTGGGTACGTATCCGCAGTCAAGAAGCAAAAGCCGGCATTATCAGCAAAGAATGCTAAGGCGCGCTTGAAATTTGCCAAAGAGCATATCAAATGGACCATCGATGACTGGAAGCGCGTAATATGGTCAGATGAATCAAAATTTAATCGATTTCAGTCCGACGGCAAGCAATATTGCTGGCGTCGTCCCGGCGAAAAAATCCGACGCCACCACGTTAAGGAAACAGTAAAGCACGGCGGAGGGAATGTCATGGTATGGGGATGTTTTACATGGTGGAACATTGGTCCATTGCATAAAATTGATGGAATTATGAAGAAGGAAGATTACCTGAATATTTTGGAATCCCGCCTCCTCGATTTTGTTAATAAAAGTGCGTATCCTGAGAGTGAGGTTATTTTTCAACAGGATGGTGACCCAAAGCACACGTCCAAAATCGTGATGGAATGGCTGAACAGGCAAAATTTCGAGCTGATGCAGTGGCCTGCTCAAAGTCCTGACCTCAATCCAATTGAAAATTTGTGGTAAATTGTGAAAAGACGGTTGGGACAATACCAGACAACGCCGACTAGCCTGGACGAGCTGTGGCAGCGCATACAAAAAGAATGGCACAACATTCCAAAAGAAATTTTAGAAAACTTGGTGGAGAGTATGCCGAAACGTGTAAAAAGCGTCATTCGAAACAAAGGGCTGTGGACCAAATATTGAAAATTGAGTCGAAATACAGCATTTGAATAATGTGCAAAATAGAGTACATGCTAAACCAACTCTAGTTTTACTTAATTTTTCTGAATCCTTCACATTTTCGTTTAATACTACATATAACTTTATTTTACTTCAAATGTGTAATAAAAAAATATAAAATATTTCTTGTTTTGTTTTATTGGTTTAATATTATATATTATTAAGTGCACGGACCACCAACATGTACTCAAATCTGCACCCTACTATAGATTTAAAAGTAAATAACGGGTAAGATTGACTACCAAAAAAAAAAATATTTAAATGTATGTTTAACATTAAAAAAAAATTTAAATATATGCTTAGCATAAAAAAAATAAATAAATAAAAATATAGGCATGACAAACGCATTCAAAAAAAAAAAAATTAAATGTATAGTAGCGATTATTCTGTTATAATTCTCAAGACTAACTTCAAATGTACTATACTCAGCTGATGATTTTATTTCTCTGTAGCTGAGCAGTTTAAGATCTCGACGCTTAACAAACTCCTGCCACTCAACACCTCGGCATTTTATGTAAATAAAAAATATCCGTACGTCATGCGGGTGCGCCTCTCGTGCGGTCGGGCGGGATTGGAGGGCGTGGGTTATTATTATTATTATTATTATTAATCATTAAAAAAAAATAAATAAAAAAAATAAAAATACAGGCATGGTTAACACATTCAAAAAAAATTTAAAATGTATGCTTAACATAAAAAAAATTTAAATGTATGCTTAACATTAAAAAAAAATATTTAAATATATGTCTAACATTAAAAAAAAAAATTAAATGTATGCTTATGTATGAAGCCTCATCAGACTTCTCAATGCCCAATGGCCTAACATTGGATTACCAATCGAAACGACTTAAGTTCGATCCTCGGTTGAGGCCGCTTGCAGAAGTCTGATGAGGGGATGTGGTGGTCTCCGAAATGGATCCATAACTTCTACCAAAAATTTTTTTTTAATTTTTCTTAATTAAAAACTGGCCAATAGCTCATAAAAAATTCACATAAAATAATTATTAGAATTAAAAGGGCCATGTAAAAACAAATGTAAATAAAAAAACTTAATTTTGCTTACGCATAGGTGGTAAATTGTCATACACTCGCGGGTACCCGGTTATGCGTTCTAGGGTTAATAGTTTCTGACTAGAGGGGGTTGGGCTTAGTACGCGCTTTAAAATATCTACATATGTATGCATCGTTCGGAGCCGGCATAAAACTGTAGGTCCACCCAATTAGTAGGACAAACAAAAAGGAGCAAACCTCGAATTGGGAGAGAAGCTCGGCAAAAACACTCGTCAGAGTTATAATAGCTCTAGTGTATTATTATTAGGGAAGCTAAAAATATGCAAATGTATATTGCATATGCAAATGCATATTTAGACCTAAAATGCATATTTAGACCTAAAATGCATATTTACGGTGATATGCATTTTGGCAATTAATCGGACATACATAGGCATACGCTAAACTGGCAATATGAATCGCGATCCAAATATCGATGATATTGATGGTCTGATGTATCGCAGACTAGTGCTAAACGTTCAATATGAATATTGCGATATTTTTCTCGCTCTGAGGTTTAAAATATTCTACTTCCGTCCATCAATACTCAATGCTACACGGTCAATATTAATCGTTTTCCGATACAAGAGCTTTTTCTCTGAAAACCACCAAAAATTCACACTGGAAAATATAGTAAAAATACGATAGTTCAATGTAACCCTGCGCAATATTAATGGAATGGTTTCACTTGCTTTGTAAAAAGATCTCATGTATTTACGTAAATACAAATCTAAAATTAATTAAATTTTTTAAGTGCGGAAAATGTGATTTGTTCGTTTCAGTTCTTATATTATTATTATTTTGCAAGCTTGTAAGCTTGAAATGAAATACATAGAGCATATTTCGGGTATTTTTTAGGCATGTATGCATATAATGAGATTCATTCATGAAAATTTACGAGCATATTTCAGTTATTTGTCGGGCATAATAGCATGCATATTTAGAAATTTTTCGTGCATATTTTTAGCTTCCCTAATTATTATTATTACATACATATGTATGCACATAATTTTCTAATAGTTCATTTGCTGCTGGGCAAATACTGCGTTTGTATATTTTTGTATTTATGGGTGCGCTTGTGAGCGAATGAACGCAACAAGTGAACCTGGAGTTTTTCTCTTGGCGATTTCTTTAAAAAAAAAAAATTAATTACTTAAAGTCAATAATATACTCATTAGCAATGCCGAATTTCTGCTGCTGTTTGCTCGTATTTCGTATGTCGCCACTTGTTTGGCTTTCTCTGTTTGTTTTGTGCTCAAGTGTGCATTTTTTTTATTTAAGCACGTATAGCCTTCAACTTGAAAATTTTAGTATTTTGACAAAAGAAAAAAAAAAGAACGTGTTGAATGAAAAAAGTTTGAATTGTTGCTTATAGCGCGTTTCCACTACACACAAAAAAAAAACAAACAAACCAAACAGAAACAAGTAAGGAAGCCTAAGTTCGAGTGGAATCGAACATTAGATACTCAGCTGTATGCTTTCATTGTTTGTTTGCGTTTGATGGAAACACGGCGTATTTTATATAAAGCTAGTGCTGCATAAAGTGGGCGTAGCCACGCCCGTTTTCAATATTTTTATCAGTCATCCAACTAAGCATATGAATATTATTCTTTGCTCAAAATTTCATTACTTTATGACTTCTAGTTACAAAGATGTCACGTTACAAATTCCCAAAGGGTATTCCAGAAATATCTTTGTTAAAAAGTAGGCGTGGTCATAAACCGATTTGAATAAATTTTTGCATGTCTATTAACACAAGTTATAAAAGTGTATAAACCAAGTTTCGTCATAATATCTCAATTATTTGTCGAGTTATGGGCTCCGAAATCTCGTAGATTCCTTTGTCTAAAAAGAGACGGTGCCACGCCCATTTTCCAAAATTTTTCTATTTTTTGTTTCCGGTCTATTGTGGAACTCATGCCACAAAATTTCAATGAATTATATTTATATTTGACAAAGATATCGCTTAAAATGTTTTTATTAGGCCCCTTTATAGTTCCCATATATAAAAGTGGGCGTGGTCGTCAACCGATTTTGCTAAAATTTTGAACATGTATTACCACAAGTAATAAAAGTATACACACCACGTTTCGTCATAATATCTCATTTACTTGTCGAGTTATGGGCTCAGAAATCTCGTATATTCCTTCTTCCAAAAAGAGGCGGTGCCACGCCCATTTTCCCAAAATTTTTGTGTTTTTAGTTTTATGTCCGCAGTTGGACTCCTGCCATAAAATTTCAATGATATATCTTTATATTTGACAGAGTGGGCGTGGCACCGCCCATTTTCCAAAGTATTTGTGTTTTTCGTTTTATGTCCATAGTTGGACTCCTGCCACAAAATTTCAGTGATAGATCTTTATATTTGACAGAGATATCGCTTAAAATGTTTTTATTGGGACACTTTATAATACCCATATATACAAGTGGGCGTGGTCGTCAACCGATTTTGACAATTTTTCGTCCAAGCATTTGCCTAAGTAAGTAAATCACGCCTAAGTAAGTAAGTGGCCGCTGTGGTGCAGTGGGTAGAGTGCTCGCCTGCTATGCCAGAGGTCTCGGGTTCAAACCCCAGTCCGATCAAAACACCAAAAAATTTTTCTAATTAGCAAAAATCCAATTATTGGATTTTTTAAGAGCAGCGGTCACCTCTCGGCAGTGGGCGGCATACCCTCCGAGAGTATTTCTGCCATGAAAAAGCTTCTCACAAAAAATGCATTCGCCGTTCGGAGCCGGCATAAAACTGTAGGTCCACCCAATTAGTAGGAAAAACGAAAAGGAGCACACCTCGAATTGGGAGAGAAGCTCGGCCATAAAACTCGTCAGAGTTATAATAGCGCCATTGTATTATTATATTAAGTAAATCACGCGTACCAAATTTCATCGATATATCTTCAACGGTTTCTGAGTTATGGCTTGTACAACTTTCAATGTTTGGCCCTTAATAAGTGGGCGTGGCACCGCCCATTTGCCAAAATGTCGTCAAACTTCTTCATAATGGCCTGTGCTCAATACGTGGGTGAAATTTTATCACTCTAGCTGTATTAGTGGCTGAGATACCAAATTTCCGATTTTTTCTATATAGGAAAAGTGGGCGTGGTCATGGTCCGATTTCGCCCATTTTCAATGCCAGCCGTCCCAGTCTCGGTACCAACTTGCATTCAAAATTTCATCAAAATCTCAATTTTTGCTCGAGTTAGAGTGTTTAAAGGCGGACGGACGGACGGACATGGCTCAATCGATTTCTCTTTTCACCCTGATCATTTTGATATATATAAGTCTATATCTATCTCGATTATTTCATTCTGTTACAATCCACCGTTATGTTATTAAAACTATAATACTCTGTGTACTGGTACAGCTGAGTATAAAAACAAAAAAAAAAGTTAAGGAGTACAGCTCGTATTGAGCGAGAAGCTCGCCCACAAAACTTGTTAGAGTTTTAATAGCGCCAGTGTATTATATTATATTATATTATATTATATTATATTATATTATATTATATTATATTATATTATATTATATTATATTATATTATATTATATTATATTATATTATATTATATTATATTATATTATATTATATTATATTATATTATATTATATTATATTATATTATATTATATTATATTATATTATATTATATTACATATTCCTGTTATAGTTCAATTTACACTTGTTTGTTTCATCAAATGCTAAGTAGCTACTAAAAATTATGAGTTAGCACCTTTTCCACATTAAGGCAACTATATGCGCAAATAGCGCTTTCGCGCGTCGACACAGCATATAAAAGGACGCGCTTTGCCTATGCCAGCCAACAGTGTTTTATTAAACGTTTATTATTCAATATCAACAAAATGAATATTCGCACAATGGTTGCAATAAATATTTTCGTCATTTTGGCGGCCGCATTGATATCCGTCAGCATGGCAGCCCCAGCTCGTATGACATGGGGAAAACACGAAAGGGGCGAAGGACGACTGCACAATTCAGTGTTTACTTTTGAAGAAGGAAAACACGAGGCAACTCTTAAATATAAGCCAAACGAAGTAAGTGTTTTAGAAATATACAACGTAAAAAATGCACAAAATTTTGTACTTATAAGAGCGGAAAACGCTTATATTCAAATTCCGCATATGAGCACTGACTGTGTGTTACTTAATTTGAAATCCCGGTTAACGTTATCGTTTACTGAGCCAAAGGAACCAAAGGACGTTAATATTGTTGGCTTGCTAATTTTTAGCTTTGCAGAGGGAATGTGTAGATACACTACGTGGTATAATTGACGCATAAAATCGATGATAAAACGTGAAAAATAAATTTAATAAGCCGCCGAATACGATATGGTGGCACTTGTATATGAAATTCACTGTCATACTAAGAAGCGCGATTATGATAGAAAATTAGTTAAGAAAAAAGTCAGTGCTATTATGCGGGAAGTACGGGGTCACTAGGGATTCCAATCCCGGGATCCCGCCCTTTTTGACACCTCGAAAATACCGGGATTGCTAGAATTCCATCCCGGGATTTTCGGGATAAAATAAAGACATAATGTTCTCCTATTAAAGCAAAGAAAATTATTTTATATAATTTTTATTGACCTCAGATCTGTATACTAATAGCGTTTCCTATTCTAAACGATAATTTTACATTATTATATGGAAGAATTATCAACATGTGCCCTGTGCCCTGTGAAAATGCTGCATTTCTCATATGATGAATGAAACAAAAGTAATGCAGCGCTTTACTTGTGTTAAGAGCAGAAATGTTTGCCCCGTAATCAGGCGGATTTTACATTTTGTCAATAGAACAAAAAGGCCTAAAAAATATTGGAATAGAACAATCCGGAAGAAAATGCAGAATAAGTGCAGCATTTTTGCCAGAATTTAAAATGACCATTAGTCAAAGTGAGGATTAATATTTTTTGATTTTTTTTTAATAATTAAATTGTTTTGTTGTAAAGTACGTGCTGTGAGGAAACGAACGTTAAGTACCTTTAAAATCTTTAGAATTCTTGTGGTAAATTCTTTTGATAACTTCGATTGCCTGATTTTTGGCCATTTTATTCTCAAGGCTTTTTCGAAGTTTCTCCCATGAAAAGTAAATATTGGAAGAAAATGCAAACAATAATCAAAAAATAAAATTACCAAAAACCAGAGAGAATTTTAATTAGACTTGAGAGTTTCGCACTACCACACTCAAATAAATTTTGGTATAAATTTTAAACTTTTTTGGTCGACCGAAAAATTATTAAAATTTAAACTTTGAAAAGTTTAAAAGATTTTTAAACTTCTAAGGTTTAGATTTTATTCCAAAATAAAATTTATTTTAAGACTTTCAAAAGTTTAAAATTTAAACCTTTTTTTGGTTTAAATTAAAAAAAAATGTCTGCTCCCAAATCCTCTTCATGCTTTTCCCTATTTTATATTCTTTCCTATCCTTTTTTATCCTTTTCTTCCATATTGTTCTCTCCCCAACATCCCCTTAATCCTTTTCCATATTGTGTCTTTTTCCTATCCTCTCCTTCTCCTTCTCCTTTTCTTCCTTCTTCATTTTATCTGTTTCCATAATTATTTTGTATTTGTTTGCTTCTCCATTCAAACAGTGCCACACAGTCATTCATTCAAATTGTCTAATAACTATAAATGAGCTTTTTATATTGTTCATTTCTCGAAAAAGCAATTTGGAATTTCAAATCAAAAGTTAAAATTTTTTTGTTGAAATCAAATTTTACGACCAATGAAAGTTTAAAATTTAAACCTTAAAAGTTTAAATTAGAAAAAGTGTAAGATTTAAACCAAAAAAGTATGAAATTTATTCCAAAAAATACTTTGATATATTTGAACTTTTGTAAGTTTGAATTTTAAACCAAAAAGGAATAAGATACTTTTAAACTTTCGAAGGTTCAAAATTTAACTCAAAAAAAGTTTTAAATTCCTTTCAAACCAAATCAAAGTTTAAAAAATATTCCAATATTTATAACAGTGTACTAAAATTAAATGTGCCACTCCGTTTTAATTACTTCTGTGAAATTTTTCATATTATAATTGCTAAATTTGTATGATACCCGGGTTAAGGGTGGATTCAAATTTAGCAATTTTAGTATGGAAAATTTAACAGTAGAAATTGATTAAAGTAGAATATCATAGGTGAGCCTACGCAGATATGAAAAGTTATATATCGTTGAAAACAGTATTAACAGGAAATTGTTTCGAAATAATTTTATATATATGCACTTGTTAACAAATTATTCGAGGAAGATGAAAAAAGGATGATGGAAGCGGTGAAATGTCGTATTTTCAACATCAAAATTATGTTCATAGACTAAATAGACTTAACCTGTGAAAAAGGGTTTTTGGCCAGTACTCCAGATTTTGAGGGTGTATTGAAATTTTAAGTATGCATTCTTCGTATATTTTTTAGGGCCTATAACATATGTGAACCTCGAAAAAAGTACTTAAAATTTTTTTTTATTTTGTCACACATTGTTATCAAATGATCCCAAGCCTTCTTGTCAATATCTTAAAAGTACCAACTTTAAAGCAAATGTTTTTTACACCAAATGTACATATGTCATTTTCTTAGTTGGTTGTCTTTTTTAAAGCAACTCTTAAGTATTATTAAATAATACGCACGAATTAATTTTTTTTTTATGAAATAATTTTTGTTTTAAATAAAAAATGGCAATAAAAATCAATTATTTTCTTTGCATTTTAAAGTTCCTCGAAAAATATATTTACTGTTTTCAACGGAAAATGTCGGAAAATAATTAATGGAAAAATCCCGGGATCCCGGGATTATAAAAAAAAATCTCGAAAATCCCGGGATCGAAAAAATCGGAAAATTTGGAATCCCTAGTACTCACATATATTTTCAATATACATACTTATGTATATACATATGTAACTATGTAAATGTTTCTTTTGATGGCTTTAAATAATTTTAAATAACTAATTCTCAAAAAACAGGCACAACGGGGTTGCAAAATAACTTACATGGAAATTAAACCAGTAAACCATCAGCAACATTTATCACATACAAATGTCACAAATGGAGGTCCCAACGAGAGCAGTGCAACAATTATTATAAAAAGGGAAGGACAGTTAGCAGCAAATAATTATGAATTTACGGTTTATGGCACAGCCTCAGTTCCAGAATGCTGTTCCGTTTTGTAAACGTAAAGAGTATAAAAAAAAAATGTTAAAATAAATCTCAATTTATTAAAAAAAAGATATTATAAAAAAGCATGCGTATTATTCCAAAAAAAAAAAAATAATAAACTAAAATAAATTTTTTTATAAAAATGCACCTATATTTAATAAAAACCTATATTAAAAAAAAATTATAAAACCATGCTAATAATTAAAAAAAAAAAATATTGTAAAAATGTATGCATATTATTAAAAAAAAAAAATAAATACAATTTTTTTGTATAAAAATGCGCCTATACTTAAATGTTAAAAAAAATTATAAAACTATGCTAATAATTAAAAAAAAATATTCTAAAAATGTTTGCATATTAAAAAAAAATTAAATAAATTTTTTTTATACAAATGCGCCTATACTTAAAGGTTAAAAAAAATTCTATAATTATGCTAATAATTCGAAAAAAAGATAAATAAAATAAATAAAATTTTTTATAAAAATTCACATATACTTAAATGTAAAAAAAAAATTATAAAACTTTATGCTAATAATTCCAAAAAAAAATGTATAGAACTTTATGCTTATAATTAAAAAAAATAAAATAAAATAAAATAAAATAAAATAAATTTTTTTTATCAAAATGCACCTATATTTAATAAACAATCTATATCAAAAAAAAAATTATAAAACTGCTAATAATTAAAAAAAAAATTAAATTAAATTGTTTTATAAAAATGTGCCTATACTTAAAGGTTAAAAAAAAATTATAAATCTATGCTAATAATTCGAAAAAAATAAAATAAATAAATAAAATTTTTTATAAAAATGCACATATACCTACTTATGTTAATTTAAAAAAAATTATAAAACTTTATGCTAATAATTCCAAACAAAATGTATAGAACTTTATGTTAATAATTAAAAAAAATAAAATACATTTTTTTATAAAAAATGTACCTATATTTAATAAAAACCCTATATTAAAAAAAATTATAAAACTATGCTAATAATTCAAAACAAATAAAAAACTATTGTAAAACTGTATGCATATTATTAAAAAAAAAATTAAATACATTTTTTTTATAAAAATGCGCCTATACTTAAAAGTTAAAAAAAAAATTATAAAACTATGCTAATAATTCGAAAAAAAAAAAATAAATAAAATTTTTTATAAAAATGCACATATAGGTAGGTACTTAAATGTTAAAAAAAATATAAAACTTTATGCTAATAATTTCAAAAAAAATATAAAACTGCTAATAATTAAAAAAAAAATAAAAATAAAAAAAAAATTCAAAAACTTATTAATTCAAAAAAAATTAAATTAAATACATTTTGTTATAAAAATGCACATATACTTAAATCTTAAAAAAAGAACATTATGAAAATATGCCAAAAAACAAATAAAAAATTTATAAAACTTTATGCTAACAGGTAATTAAAAAAAATAAAAATTAAAAAAAAATTAAAAAACTTAATAATTCCAAAAAAAAATTAAATAAATTTTTTTTATAAAAATGCACATATATATACTTAAATCTTAAAACAAAATTATGAAAATTTATGCCAATAATTCCAAAAAAAAAAAATTATAAAACTTTATGCTAACAGGTAATTAAAAAAAAATAAAAAAAAAAAAAAAAATTATTGCTAATTAATGCAAAAAAATTACATCTGCATTTTTAATCTGTATTCTCTCCATGTGTTTCCAAAAAGATTTAAAAACAGCCATTTGCGTGGGCGTCAGAGGGTTAAAGTCTACCGCAAAGAAATTGCTTATTAAGTTCTGTAGCAGAGGTCCGAGCACAAAAACTTTATTTGAAGTCATTTTTTATAAGATATATTCGATAAAGTAATTGCATCTTATTGCATTAGTATAGTTGTGTGAAATTTACCATTTTGACACAGAAAGGTTTAAGAGAAACAATATTTTCTAATTTTGAGAAATTCCACTTTTAGGAAATTTTATTTTGAGAGAATTTTTTTTTTTACAAATTTCGCCACTATGACAGTTCTAGTTGATTTGCGTTAAATTAACATTATGATTCACTGAAGTTTGAGATAAATCATTTTATTATATTTAAAAAAAAATCTCTTAAATTAAAAAACAAGTAAGGAAGCCTAAGTTCGAGTGGAATCGAACATTAGATACTCAACTGTATGCTTTCATTGTTTGTTTGCGTTTGATGGAAACACGGCGTATTTTATATAAAGCGAGTGCTGCATAAAGTGGGCGTAACCACGCCTATTTTCAATATTTTTATCAGTCATCCAACTAAGCATATGAATATTATTCTTTGCTCAAAATTTCATTACTTTATGACTTCTAGTTACAAAGATGTCACGTTACAAATTCCCAAAGGGTATTCCAGAAATATCTTTGTTAAAAGGTAGGCGTGGTCATAAACCGATTTGAATAAATTTTTGCGTGTCTATTAACACAAGTTATAAAAGTGTATAAACCAAGTTTCGTCACAATATCTCAATTATTTGTCGAGTTATGGGCTAAAAAATCTCGTATATTCCTTTGTCTAAAAAGAGGCGGTGCCATGCCCATTTTCCAAAATTTTTCTACTTTTTGTTTCCGGTCTATTGTGGAACTCATGCCACAAAATTTCAATGAATTACCTTTATATTTGACAAATATATCGCTTAAAATGTTTTTATTAGGCCACTTTAAAATACCCATATATAAAAGTGGGCGTGGTCGTCAAGCGATTTTGGCAATTTTTAGTCCAAACATTTGCCTAAGTAATTATATTACGCACACCAAATTTTATCGATATATCTTCAATGGTTTCTGAGTTATGACTCATAAAACTTTCAATGTTTGCCCCTTAATAAGTGGGCGTGGCACCGCCTATTTTTCAAAATTTTTATGCTCTCTGTTTTATGTCCATAGTTGGACTCATGCGACAAAATTTCAGTGATATATCTTTATATTTGACAGAGATATCGCTTAAAATGTTTTTATTAGTTCACTTTATAATATACATATATAAAAGTGGGCGTGGCCGTCAACCGATTTTAACTGTTTTCCGTCCAAATGTTTGGCTAAGTAAGTAAATCACGCATACCAAATTTCATCGATATATCTTCAATGGTTTCTGTGTTATGACATATAAAACTTTCCATGTTTGACTCTTAATAAGTGGGCGTGGCACCGCCCATTTTCCAAAATTTCATCAAATTTCTTCATAGGGGCGTGAGCTCAATACATGGGTAAAATTTCATCGCTCCAGCTATATTAGTGACTGAGATACCAAATTTCCGATTTTTTCTATATAGGAAAAGTGGGCGTGGTCATGGTCCGATTTCGCCTATTTTCAATACCAACCGTCCCAGTCTCGATACCAAGTTGCATTCAAAATTTCATCAAAATATCTCAATTTTTGCTCGAGTTAGAGTGTTTACAGACGGACGGACAGGCGGGCGGACATGGCTCAATCGATTTCTCTTTTCACCCTGATCATTTTGATATATATAAGTCTATATCTATCTCGATTATTTCATTCTGTAACAATCCACCGTTATGTGATTAAAACTATAATACTCTGTGTACTAGTACAGCTGAGTATAAAAATCCTGTTTTGGGAAATATTAATTTAGGGTGCATTTTTATACTCAGCTGTACTAGTACACAGAGTATTATAGTTTTGATTTCCTAACGGTGGATTGTAACAGAATGAAATAATCGAGATAGATATAGACTTATATATATCAAAATGATCAGGGTGAAAAGAGAAATCGATTGAGCCATGTCCGTCCGTCCGTCCGTCCGTCCGTCCGTCCGACCGTACGCACTCTAACTCGCGCAAAAATTGAGATATTTTGATGAAATTTGGAATGCAGGTTGGTATCGAGACTGGCACGGTTGGTATTGAAAATGGGCGAAATCGGACCATGACCACGCCCACCTCCCCTATATAGTAAAAATCGGAAATTTGGTATCTCAGTCACTATTAAAGCTAGAGTGATGAAATTTTACCCACGTGTTGAGCTCAGGCCCCTAAGAAGAAACTTGATGAAATTTTGGAAAATGGGCGGTGCCACGCCCACTTATTAAGGGGCAAACATTGAAAGTTTTATGAGTCATAACTCAGAAACCGTTGAAGATATATCGATGAATTTTGGTAGGCGTGATATACTTACTTAGGCAAATGTTTTGACGAAAAATTGCTAAAATCGGTTGACGACCACGCCCACTTTTATATATGGGTCTTATAAAGTGACCTAATAAAAACATTTTAAGCGATATCTCTGTCAAATATAAAGATATATCATTGAAATTTTATGGGAGGTTTCCAACTATGGACATATAACAAAAAATACAAAAATTTTGGAAAATGGGCGTGGCACCGCCTCCTTTTAGAAGCAGGAATATACGAGATTTCTGAGCCCATAATTCGACAAATAATCGATATATTATGACGAAACTTGGTCTATACACTTTCACTACTTGTAGTAATACATGTTCAAAATTTTAGCGAAATCGGTTGACGACCACGCCCAATTTTATATATGGATATTATAAAGTGGCCTAATAAAAACATTTTAAGCGATATCTTTGTCAAATATAAAGATAATTCATTGAAATTTTGTGGCATGAGTTCTACAATAGATCGGAAACAAAAAATAGAAAAATTTCGGAAAATGGGCATGGCACCGCCTCTTTTCAGACAAAGGAATCAACGAGATTTCGGAGCCCATAATTGAGATATTATGACGAAACTTGGTTTATACAATTTTATAACTTGTGTTAATAGACACGCAAAAATTTATTGAAATCGGTTTATGACCACGCCTACTTTTTAACAAAGATATTTCTGGAACACCCTTTGGGAATTTGTAACGTGACATCTTTGTAACTCATAAAGAGATGAAATTTTGCACAAAGAATTATATTCATAAACTTATTTGGATGACTGATGAAAATTTAGAAAATGGGCGTGGCTACGCCCACTTTATGCAGCACTCGATTTATATAAAGTACCTACACCGTGTTTCCATCAAACGCAAACAAACAATGAAAGCATACAGCTGAGTATCTAATGTTCGATTCCACTCGAACTTAGGCTTCCTTACTTGTTTTTTTAAATTTCGCCACTATGAGTCGTTTTGACGTTTAGGTAAATAATTTTGGTTGATTTTAGAAAAATTTTCCTTTTTGGTAATTATGTTTCGGATCATCATTAACATCATTATCATCTAATAAATAAAGTGTGAAATACGAAACGCCGTATTTTTTATTTTTTTCTTCATCGCCTGCTAATAATAAAAAAATAAAAAATCGCCTGATAATAAAAATGGGTTTGGCGGTCAACGAGGACAAGACGAAGTACCTCCTGTCATCACACAAAGAAACAGCACGCCTTGGCAGCCACGTCAATGTTGATAGCTACAAATTCGAAACTGTTAAGGACTTCGTCTATCTGGGAACCAGCATTAACACCAAGAATGATGTCAGCACGGAGATCCAACGAAGAATCACGCTTGCCAATAAATGCTACTTCGGACTAAGTAGGCAACTGAAAAGTAAAGTCCTCTCTCGACAAACAAAAATCACACTCTACAGGACGCTCATCGTTCCAGTCCTCATGTACGGCGCAGAAGCATGGACAATTTCAAAATCAGATGAGATGGCACTTGGAGTATTCGAGAGAAAAGTTCTTCGTAAGATTTATGGACCTTTGCGCGTTGGCGTGGGCGAGTATCGACGGAGATTTAACGATGAGCTGTACGAGCTTTACACAGACATCGACATTGTTCAGCGAATAAAGATCCAGCGGCTGCGTTGGGCAGGTCATGTCGTGAGAATGGACGAAGGCGCTCCGGCTAAGAAAGCATTTCTATCGAAACCCGCTGAACGCAAAAGAAAAGGGAGACCTCCACTGCGTTGGGAAAATCAGGTGGACAGCGATGCTGCCTCCCTAGGTGTTCCCAAGTGGCGCCATGCTGCACGAAACAGAAGCAATTGGCGCGCTCTGTTGGACTCGGCCAGAATCGTCTAGACGGTTAAGCGCCAATCAAGAAGAAGAATAATAAATGTTGCAGAGCAACATGTTCTGTACACAAAAAAAAAATGTTTATACAATATTCAATTGCTTGATATGCAGCGCGTATTTTAATTAAATAGTAGGAAAAACAGAAAAGGAGCACACCTCTAATTGGGAGAGAAGCTCGGCCATAAAACTCGTCAGAGTTATAATAGCGCCATTGTATTATATATTATTATATTATTTTAATTAAATATTTGTAAACGATATTTTTCATAACACACATTTTGTCAGGCGGCAAAAAAGATGTTGACTTAAAAAAAAAAATAAACAACTTAAAAATTACTGAAAAAGTTTTTGCAAAACAAGGTTTCAAAAAAAGGCAACAGCAAACAAACAATAATGTTCATAAGCACTTAAATGTAATGTGAATGTGTAGATATTTGTACATATGTATAGATACTCATGTACTGCCTCTTAAGCATTTTTACGCTGAATGCAAATTTTTTCATATTTACACACACACTTGAAAATGTATGCACATACATTCAAGCCGTTGGTTGTGCTGCTAACTTAACTAACAGCATAAATTGGTTTTCGAGATCTCGAGTGCACTCGATAACTGATTGCTTTGAGTAGTGTAAGTCGATATGTATCTATGTATATATGTATGCAGATATTTCATTCAAATGTACTGTGCACTATGTAAAGAAGGCAGCAAAAAAAGAATGAGAGTTATCTCAATAAACACTTGTGGCATGATTAAAGATAGACGATGACGAGCTGGGTTATTGGCGCTTCTACTTGTACGTAAAAGTAAGTGTGTGTACATATACATACATACATACATATGTACATTGAATAAGCACTTGGAAGAAGGATAAAATGAATTAACAAAATATTATTATTTTTTTTCGTTTTACATGCAGAGTAACAAATTCTCAATGTAACATACATAGTAGATACATATCTATGGTGTATGTGTACTTTGGGCTGAGTTCACCAAACTAATTCCATGCAATTCTGAGATTGCTTGACCGCAAGTGGTGTGTTGGTAGGTTTGAAAGAAGCAGATAAATAAAAAATAAACAGACAGCAATAATGCGAGAAATAAGTAGTAAAAAAGAAAAAGTAAAAGGTGCAGAAAAAAAAGAAGAAAATATGATGATGATGAAGTAGTAGTAGAAGAAGACGAAGAAGGTAAAGAAGAAGAATAAGAAGAAGAAGAAGAAGACGAAGTAGAAGAAGTAGTAGTAGAAGAAGACGAAGAAGGTAAAGAAGAAGAAGAAGAAGAAGAAGAAGAAGAAGAAGAAGCAGCAGAAGTAGTAGAAGAAGTAGTAGTAGAAGAAGACGAAGAAGGTAAAGAGGAAGAAGAAGAAGAAGAAGAAGAAGAAGAAGAAGAAGAATACGAAGAAGAATAAGGAAGATTAGAAATCAAAATGGAAGCAGCAGTAGAAAATTGCGGAGAAGCAGATATAGAAGAGACATAAAAGGAGGTGTAATGAAAATTGATGAAAAGTGAAGTGAAGCAATATATGTAGAAGTCTTCGTAGAATAATTTAAAAAAAAGTAAAGGGAGGATAAGGAAAATTAAATTATTAAAATTCGATACAGAAGTGGAAAGTGAGCTCAGAAAACAAAAAATTGAATATGCGGTCAGCTACAAAAAAAAAAAAAAACAAGTAAAAGCGCGACTGTCTTCGGCCGTACCGAAGACTTCATACCTTCCATGAGTGGGGAAATTAAAAGTTACCTATGTATGTACATAGCCTGATTAAGTTTAATTTATAATTTTAATTCTGTGGGTTATTTATGGAAAGATTTATTAGAAAAAATGGTGTCTTGGCTATTTAAATGGAGGAGCTACACACCAAAATGTCCATATCTGAACAATCGGTTGTATGGGAGCTATATGTTATAATGGTCCGATCTTGACAATTTTCGGTAATCCCGTTTGGGCCCATATGGGTACAAATACTTTAAAATTTCACGCCGTTAGCTGTTTAAATAGAGGAGTTATACACCAAAATGTCCATATCTGAACAATCGGTTGTAGGGGAGCTATATGTTATAGTGGTCCGATCTTGACAATTTTCGGTAACCCTGTTTGGGCCAAAATGGGCACGTCTACTTCAAAGTTTCATGTCCTTAGCTGTTTAAATGGGGAAGTTATGCACAAATTACATTCAAAAATTTCATGTATATCTGAATAATCGGTTGTTTTCTATATGTTATAGTGGTCCGATTCGGCCGGTTCTGACAAATGATCAGCTGCATATAACAACATACCTGTATTCCGAATTTCATTCAGATATCTCAAAAACTGAGGGATTAGTTTGCGTTCACACAGACGGACGGACGGACAGACGGACAGACGGACATGGCTTAATCGACTCAGCTCGTGATTCTGATCATATCGGTATATATTTTGGTGGGCCCCCCACGCTTCCTTCTGGTACTTTCGACAAAAATTTTTTGGCACTAAGTTATAATACCATTTCATTCTCATGAAAGGTATAAAAACAAAAATGCTTGAATAGGTTTAAGAACAACAACAACACCAAATCTTAATAGTAGCAATGACAGCAAAACTTTTGCAGAAGGTTGAGTTTTTCCAAGGTCTAGCAGATGTTCCGCAAACTCCCACTAAATAGGAACATGTATAAGTATGTGTCGAACACACGCACACACGGCTTCAGATGTTGGCAGCAGGTTTCCGTAACGTGTGAGAGAGGGCGGAGGGAGAGAGAGAGAGAGCGGAGGGAGAGAGAGAGGGGCGAGTAGGGTAATAAGCAGTAGCTAGTAGCGAGGGGCTAGCGGTCGAGCAGTCGCAACGCGACAATAGCGTAGCCGAAGTGGCCACCGCAGCAGAGCGACAGAAGTACAGCGGAAGACCGGAGTCAATGGTGACGTCTATCGTATGTTTGAGTTCTTCGGAAGACTACAGTCTCTACAGTAACTACGGGACATATGAAGACTCAGTGGACTAGCTCATGCTGCATCCACTCCTCCATAGATCACACGCTATCTAGTAAGTAGGTGTCGGAGTGTTGCCCCAGATGTGTGCCATGGGTCAGTTTAGTGGCACAGGGGCGGACTTATACTCTCTCCCCACATTTGCCTCCACCAATTCACGGTCAGAGCCAGGAGTGGCCAGAGAAGAGGCGGTATGTTAGTAAAGCAGCTAGCCCGCCATCACCTGGTCGAGAAGGAAGGAATAATGTCTTCGCCAAGCCATGTATGACCAGCGCGATGACGTAGTCTGCCCTCACCAGTCAGCCAGCAAGAGGGCGTATTCTCTCGCCCTGGCTGGCTTACCTACGGAGATTGATTCAATCTGCACCGCATCGATCGCTTATATGTATGTGCTCTTCCATAATACCACTGATAATTGCATTGCTTCCTGTGTATAAAAGTATGTAAATGCGACCGCGAATACGAATGAACAAGTGAAGCGGTAATGCTGGTCACTGCTAAGTAATGCAGTGTTGTTGGTAGACAGCAAAGTATAGGGTATTGTTTTGTAGTATGGTTTTAGGGGTATTTGACAGTGGCGCCTATATTATGGTAAAGCTACATACATTACAAAGCTATAGTCGCATATTTGCCCTAAGAAAACATCTAGAGAACTATCGAGTTTCGACAGTAGGCGGTACTCTAATATAGACTTAATATAGGACCGAAGAAACTCAGACCTGTCAAAAATTGTAATCAAATTGAGCTTTGCAAACGGATAAATTGTACACAATTTTAATCAGATTGATTCTAAATCATATTAATGGTATATATTTTTATTGTAAAATTTACAATTGCCATAATTTACAGAAAATTTATTGCGATCAACGTATGTCATTTTGCAGTCAAATTTTATTTTAGTGATTTTTTATTACAATCAATTTAACTGTAATGTAAAGAATGTAAATTGTTGTTGATTGTCAATTTTTATGGTAAAAAAATTGCAATAAATTTTAATTTCTATAGATGAAATGTAAAATATTATTGATTTTACTTTTTTGCAATCAAAGTATTGCAATTAATTGAAAACGCCATTGCTACACATATGCACATACATGCAAACATATTTGCTTCAATTTTAGTACAACCTGATAAGATACAATGTCACTTGCAGAACTAATTGTGCTTTAATTTCATTGCAACTTGAGATTCATTCCAATTTATTTTGATACTATTTGCCAGCTTATACATACACACAAGTTTACATACAAATAGTAGTAGTAGAATAGTATAATGTATTAATAGTTCATATATATGTATGTACATAGTGGACATAAAGTAGTTAAAATATGCATGCACATAGTGGACATAGTCGATATCATCAATATCAATTAACCCAAAGCAAAACAAATATGCGTGTAACCTTTGCCACTCACAGTGGGGGCACCTCCATATAAACGCGGCCAAAAATAGTAATAATTGAGCTAGAAACTTTAAACTCGGAACTTAAGCTTTCTTGATTGAAGATAATAAACTGTGAAAATTTGAACAAAATCGGCCCACAAATACACCCCCCTCCCATATAACGGTATTTTTGAAATTTCAATATTTTGTTAACTATTATAGCTAAAATGCTCAATTTTAATAAGAGCACACATTTTTTAAATATAAATAATATACAGTAATCATTTTGGAAAAAGCGCAAAGTATTCCATGGTTTTCAAATTAAAAATATATGCACTTTTGAGCATTTTATGAGCATTCATCATAAAATTTTCCTTCAAAAAAATCACATTTAAAAAAATTTTTATACCACAAATGAAACTATACTTTTCTAAAGGATTTCAGTGTGCTGAATCTGAATCTGAAGTCAGAATTTTCAAATTGGTTCTAGTTTTTGAGATATTCATGTCCAATTAGGCAAAAAAACACGTTTTTGACTATATTCCCTGCTTAATATCTTGTATGTAATATTTTTTTATTCAAAATCAAATACACCGTTAGAAAGCATAAACCATCCCCCTGAATATGGCGTTTAAATTTTTCAGATATCTTTATTAGAATTGGAGAAATTGTTGTTTAAGTTTCATTAACTTGGCAAATTTTCCCCATACAAAATTATTAATACTTTTTGAAGCATACTTTTGGGGATTTTTTATGGGAAAAATGTATGAAAACTTAGAAAAACTCACTCCATAAAAAAGTTCATAAAACAAAAAAGCGCAAACGAATTTTTAAGATTTCTTCACCTGTTTATAAAGCACGTTCACTAGCACCAAATATTAAAAATTTGGAGAGGTCATATTTTGTATTTTTTTTTTATTTCATGTTGAAATTTTCCAATTTTTACACAATTTTTTTTTCTGTTCGAAAAGAAAAAGGCTGCAAAAAAATAATGATAACGCTGATAAAAAAAATTCTTTCATAATTTGAAAGTGTGAACCATTGCCTACAACACGGTGAACAAACTATTCGATTAGTCGCCTAAGAATAAGATTTTTCATAATGTCAAAAGTAGCCTAATTATTGCGTTTTGAAAAAGGCACTTTTAGTCAAATGGGAAAAAGATTATTTAAGCGAAAAGCGCAGGTGGATTTCAAGAATTAAAATGCAGTTTGATTAAAAATATATCATTTCAAAACATATGAAAAAATTGGGGAGGTCATACTTTTTATTTTTTTTATTTTTTTGTTTAAAGTTGAGCAAAATTTTTTTTTACGACTTTTTTTTGTCAATATTTGAAAGTTCATATAAATCTAAGAGTTACCGCTGGTTACAAAAGGCTTATTGTTTCTAAAAGGCCAAATCAATATCTATGTAATGATGTATCACTCGATTACATACGTTAATAATTGAATGAGTTACAGCATTTTGTATAAGGTGTAATTGTTGAGAAATAAAAGGACCTATTTTTTGCTCAGTTTTTAACACCCTGTACGGCTAAACAAAACGAGACTCAAAAAATTTTATATAAGCTTTTTTTTTACAAATTGTTATATCTGTCAATCACTTTCAAAAAAATTTGATTTGCTAATACTTTAATTTCGATTTTATTTTTGGCCGCTATCACCCAGTGTGCCACTGCTCTAACCAACCCCCAAAAATACTATCTAGTATGTAAATAATTAGTTGCTCCAAACACAAACAGCAAGCAAGCAGTAATGGACATACAAAAAAAAAGCTAAATGTCCGTAATTAAGGTGAAAAGTTCGATTTAGTTTGCCTCGAAAAAGTCATTAAATAAATTAGTGTCTAGTAAATGGCGTACAAACTCTAATGAGCAAATGGGTGTATTGGTGTAAGACCAGCCACACATGACGGCAGAAAATGCGCAGAATTTAGACAGGCAGAAAACGCCGGTTTACACAAACCCTCGATTTCCTTGTATTTCAGCCAATGTGCACACATGAAAACCCGCGTTTTTATGGATTTCTGCCCAAATTCTGCGCGTTTTCTGCCGTCATGTGTGGCTGGTCTTACTCTTACATATGTATGCACATACTAGCAAATACCCGTCCCGCTTCGCGGCGACGAAAAAATGTTTATGTTATAATGAGGGTTTCCCTCTATATTTATCTTTCTCTTTCTTTTTTCTTTTATTTTACTTTTACCTTTACCTTTACCTTTACCTTTACCTTTACCTTTACCTTTACCTTTACCTTTACCTTTACCTTTACCTTCACCTTTACCTTTACCTTTACCTTTACCTTTACCTTTACCTTTACCTTTACCTTTACCTTTACCTTTACCTTTACCTTTACCTTTACCTTTACCTTTACCTTTACCTTTACCTTTACCTTTACCTTTACCTTTACCTTTACCTTT
This sequence comes from Urophora cardui, assembly GCA_960531455.1. Taxonomy (NCBI): domain Eukaryota; kingdom Metazoa; phylum Arthropoda; class Insecta; order Diptera; family Tephritidae; genus Urophora; species Urophora cardui. Next base: position 20,771,597 of record OY482674.1, on the reverse strand, counting down.
ACCTTTACCTTTACCTTTACCTTTACCTTTACCTTTACCTTTACCTTTACCTTTACCTTTACCTTTACCTTTACCTTTACCTTTACCTTTACCTTTACCTTTACCTTTACCTTTACCTTTACCTTTACCTTTACCTTTACCTTTACCTTTACCTTTACCTTTACCTTTACCTTTACCTTTACCTTTACCTTTACCTTTACCTTTACCTTTACCTTTACCTTTACCTTTACCTTTACCTTTACCTTTACCTTTACCTTTACCTTTACCTTTACCTTTACCTTTACCTTTACCTTTACCTTTACCTTTACCTTTACCTTTACCTTTACCTTTACCTTTACCTTTACCTTTACCTTTACCTTTACCTTTACCTTTACCTTTACCTTTACCTTTACCTTTACCTTTACCTTTACCTTTACCTTTACCTTTACCTTTACCTTTACCTTTACCTTTACCTTTACCTTTACCTTTACCTTTACCTTTACCTTTACCTTTACCTTTACCTTTACCTTTACCTTTACCTTTACCTTTACCTTTACCTTTACCTTTACCTTTACCTTTACCTTTACCTTTACCTTTACCTTTACCTTTACCTTTACCTTTACCTTTACCTTTACCTTTACCTTTACCTTTACCTTTACCTTTACCTTTACCTTTACCTTTATCTTTACCTTTACCTTTACCTTTACCTCTACATTTACCTTTACCTTTACCTTTACTTCTACCTTTACCTTTACCTTTACCTTTACCTTTACCTTTACCTTTACCTTTACCTTTACTTTTACTTTATGTGTTGAAGAACTTCTCAACGCCTTTTATTTGCTACCAATATCGCTCGGAAGCATTTAGGGGTCATCTGGGTCCACGCCTTGAGCCATATATTGGAACCCGGCCTTGGCATCACTATTTAAAGAGCTCTTTGTGCAAGTTCTCTTCAGCGGCTTGCATTTGATACCAATATCGCTCATAGACTTACTGGGTCACTCTGGGTGCACATTTGGGCCAATATTCCAGGAAGTTCCCACTTTTTCGAAATTCTACATACCCTATCACTATCGCTAATACCACATGAATCTAGTGTGAAAATTTCATAAAGATCGATCATGTACTTTGGCAGTCCATAAAGGTCACACAGACACACATTCATTTTTATACGAGTATAATAAATGAGATGTCTATATCTATTATTCCCCTTGTAGACAGCAACAGACATTAGAAGTCAATTAGACTAAATAAAAAACAAAAAAAATTGTTGTTGCTGTACAAGTAGTATGTAGAGCAAACGAAAATATAGGCAACAATACAAATATTTAGTAGCCAATCTGGTCAGCTGACATGAAAGGCACCGCCTACGCGCTACGCCGTAAATCTTTCACCTTACTTTTTTGTTCTCTTTCTCTTCCTCTTACTTTTATTGTTAATATCGCCTACAATTAGTTTAATAAATATATTTGCTTTGTCTATGAATTTTTTTCAATTGATTTTGTAGACATTAATTGCACCGATGCGTGTGTAAAAGTCATAAATTAAATGCTCACTAAAGAGATGTAGGGCAGTATTGGAGGGAGATATTTAACACTGTTACAATAGTATACTGCCAAACTGTTATAACATTAACATTAACCATTTGGTATATTGTTCTGCTGGTATACTTTTATACGGTAATATAAACATTATGAACTTTGTACCACCATAATTAATAGCACATACCTACTTCTCAAACCTTGACTGTGTTAAATCTGTGTACCTAGATTTCATTTTATGTATCTATGCACCTGCCATGGCGTATGAGCAACATTTCGTATAGAGTACAGCAATCATCAGACCATTTGCAACCATGTACTCTGTACTGTACATCATTTATTTGTATATTATCCAGCGTATTATTAAATAAACACATGGCGAAATTGTAACTGATTGCATTACAAATGATATTTAATGTTTGTGGTTGAATATTTTTGTATTTTTTGTTGTGTTTTGTATTTTTTGTTTTGTTGTGTTTTTGTTTTTTGTGTGTATAAATGGCGAATATTCGTATACACTCGGGAGCAAATAAGTACGTCCAAATGCCACATAAATTTTATGTCTGCAAAAACAAATGAAAACCCGCTTGCATCATAAAGAAATTCTAATAAATGTGTATAAAAAAGAGAGCAAGCCAAGCAAACTGCAGACCATCAGCAACGCACATTGGTAATGACAACGTAATGTAATATACTACGCATGTATGCGCTTGGCTACCTCGCCCCTAAATGTTTCCCTACACACTCAAATGTGCCATGGTAACCTTTTTGTAATTTTATACGTGATGGCGTAACTTTTGCAGCAAAAGTCACGTTTATATATTGTTTTTTTTTTTAATACTTTTTTGTAAACATAAATGCATAGATGTATGTAGGTACTGTATATTTTTATATACAAAAGCACATTCATATGCGCATATTTGTTACAGGCATATATACATACATACATAAATGTATTTATTTATATAAGCCGTAGTAAGCTCGGAGCTCACCTGCGGTCATTAAAAAAGTAAAATGTCACCATACTGACGGTGATGGTTACATAAACAAGAAAATAATAGCTGGAGCGAGAGCAAAGCAACAATAGCAACAACAACAACAATATGAAAAAAATAAGGTAAAAAACAAAAAATAAAAAATAAAAACAAATAGCAACAACAAAGCATAAAGTCAAGTCAACAACAATGGTCAGTTCGTCAGTTAAGTTAGTTAGACCTCGGGCCGGCGCCGTTAGCGAATAAAGCAAATGAAAAACACAATACGCGGGTGGTTGACAGATAAGCGTAGATCAGGCGCGGATCCAGGATTTCGGCAAGGGGGGGGGGTTTTGAAAATTTCTTTTTTGGAAGATGTTTTTTAAGGGCAGACGCTGCACATAAGTAGATTTTACGAATTTATGCGGCCAAAATTGAAAATTTTAAAATTGGTGCAAATACAAAATCCAAAATCGCTCTGCGTTTATAATAGACCGGGCGATAAAAAACCGGTCTTCTCGGCTTTTATAAACAACGGGGGTGTCTCTGCCGCTAGTCGAAACTTATTATTCTCCCACTTTTTCGATTTTTTATTTTTTACGTATTTTAAGTAAACCATTTTTAAACGTCAATATTTTCAGTTTTAAGAGAGTTATCAAAGTAAACATCATGGATTCGAGTTCTTCAGGTAAATATCATTATTTATTGAAGAAATCGTCAACCTAGCATAATAAAAGACCCACCATTTTGAAGCTTTTAAGCATATTGGCCTTTCTTGAAAAAATATTGTTAATTTTTTAATTCAAAAGCATTTTAGTTATATTATCGCCTCCCGTCAATTTCTCTACGGAAAAATGCAAAGCCAGAAATTATCAACAATGGGTCGTATTAATAAAAACGAAGCAAATACTTTTACTCAAGATTTTAGAAATTTGACATCAATTTGTATGAACCAAATTTCAAAATTTGAGTAAAAGGTCTCAAATTTTAAGTAAAAGCAAATGCTCAGCTTTTATTAATATGACCGAGTGGATTAAAAATTGGCCTATTTGGAAAATTACCTGCTTTCGTATTTTTAGTATTTCCAATTTTTCAAAGTCAAGGAAATACTTATCATAAAAAGGGGCTAGGAATCCTAAAGCTACATTTTTTAGAAGAGTTTTGAGTATGCAATTTTGCAGCTCATTCAATTTTAATATAATAATATGCAACATTCAACTTTTTGAAAATTTTCATTGGCTTTTCGGAAATTTTAATTGGAACGGTCTCACCCTACACCCTACAGAAAAAAACTTATAAAATCGACGGAATTTTTCACAGCATTGAGAATTTAATTTTTTACACTAAAATTGGTTGGCTACATAACAGTACACTTAGAAATCTCCTCAAAATCTTCTATAAATTATGGCCTTGCTTTGAAATTTTTAATCCACTTTCAGAAATGTCTACGATTTTTCAGATTTTTTCCATAAGCTCAGAAATCCTGCTTAAAACGATTTTTATTGAAAAATTTTCTATATTTTTAAATTAAAATAAAAAAGTAAAATTTTCGACAGAACTCTTTGAAATAAATTTAAAAACTTTGGCGTATGATTTTTTTTTTTTTGAGTCACTCTATATATTTTTCAATAAAATCGACTTTTAACTAAAATGATTAAAAATTTTGCATTAAACAAGCAATTTGGAATAGATGTAGACAATAAAATAGTTTTGGCCGCATAAAACTTGAAAATCTAGCTATGTGCGCTGGTGAAAATATGGACTAATACCACCTACTATTATTATTCTATATACTAGTTGCGCCATTTCCCGCACCTTAAAAACACCAAATTCAAAACACTCCAAATTAACAATATGTATGTCATCACATAAAGTGCAGGAGATTTCAATTGAAGTTCTAAATAACATGTATAACGTATGTATGTATATTTTTGCATTGGTACGTGGGAATGAGTATCGTATGGTATTGGTGGCAAATTGATCCTCAATTTCACTTACCCTTGCATTTAAAGCCAAAATAAATAAGAATATATGTATGTAGTACTTTTTGGTTATATTTATATTTTTAATAGAATTTTTACTTTATTGAAGTTCTTGTGCTTATATACTCAAATTTTTAAAAGATTAATTTAAACAAGTATTGCGAAATGCCTCTGAAAAAGGCAATTTCTCCAACGATTCAGACATTTCTAACCAAATTAATTCTGCACAATCCCGATAAAAGTAGGGATAAGAAAGAAAAGAAAATAAATTTGCGATTTGGCAATTTGCGAATAGCATTTGACAAATTTGATTTTATGCGCGTGCGTCCAAAGGTACCTACATGAACTTTTTTCGCATGTAGGTACATATTTTGGATGTTATGTGGTCCAAACATTGCTTTTGGAATTATAGAGTTTTCCTGGTGCCGTGATTTAATCCCAAGTGGCATAACCCCAATTTTAAAATTTGGGATTATGTCACTCACCATGGTGTGACATAATCCCAATTTTTTTACTTGGGATTATGTCACCTATGTGGGAGTGACATAATCCCAAATAAAAGGGAGCCAGAATACCAAATCACTCGAGTAGGTACTAGTGCGAAGCAAAATCGCGATTTTTGCTTCCAAATTTTTATTTTTTATAGACATACATATGTACATATTTATATACCTATCGATCTATTCAAAAAAAGCGCCGCAGGCGAAAATTTGGAATCAAAAATCGCGCGATTCTTTCTTCCAAACTTTTCATCTTTTTATAGACATATGTACATACATATGTATACACCTATCGATCTATTAAAAAAAAGGGCCGCAGGCGAAAATTTGGAATCAAAATCGCGCGATTTTTTCTTCCAAATTTTCATCTTTTTATAGACATATGTACATACATATGTATACACCTATCGATCTATTAAAAAAAAAAGCGCCGCAGGCGAAAATTTGGAATCAAAAATCGCGCGATTTTTTCTTCCAAATTTTCATCTTTTTATAGACATATGTATATACAATGTACACAAATATTTATATACCTATCGGTTTATTGAAAAAAGTCTGTATATATGTAAATATATTTAATTTTAACGTAATTTTTTAGTTTTAAAGTAATTTTTTGAGAACATGTGTATTTAAGTACATACATATTTCATCTTATACATATACTCAATGTATTATTATATAACAACATTAACTTTATTGTCAGCTTTAATTTTTTGCTGAATGTAATAAAATCTAAGAAATACTACTGAAATGTTTTTTTGGGCTTGAAAATGACATTATCCCAATTGGGATTATGTCACTACGCCTAGGGTGACATAAGCCCAAGTAAAAAAGTTGGGATTATGCCACCCTAAGGGGAGTGACATAATCCCAAATAAAAAATTTGGGATTATGCCCCTTGGGATTATGTCAGGGTACCAGTTTTCCTTGATCAGTTTGGGAAATTTGGGCGCAGAATCTATAAAGGCATTAATTTGGGATCTATGATAAACCACAAGGGGGGGGGTTTGAACCCCCAAAACCCCCCCGTGGATCCGCCACTGGCGTAGATAAAACGTTGTCATAACGTGTTGCAACTTGCATAAGTTTGTTGCAATTAATGTAACTATTTGTAGTAACACATACACAAACAATTATACATATACTTACCCTGCAAAAAAAAGTGCGATGCAACCCGAAAGAGATTTGTCCCGGATTGATCTCTTTCGGGAACAATCGGTCCACAATTAGTCCCCGATTGTTCCCGTACGGGTATAAATGTAGACTAATTGTAGACGAATACTCCCCGAACTGGTATGAATGCAGATTAATCGCTGTCATCGCAAACGGGTGCAAATCTAGATTGAGTAAATGTATAAATTTTACAAAAATATTCAATGTATTAAAAAAATTTTATAGCAATAGGTAAAACTAATTGAACACAATTTCTTTTAATAACAATGATGAATAATAATTTTAACAAAATGTTATCAAAAATATCCATTGAAAAATCAATTACAATTATGCACTCAAAACTATGTAAAAAAATTTTAATTTAGTGAATAGATTTTTTTTTATAAAAGTAAAACTTATTGTATAATCTTTATTTAAATAGGCATGAGCATTTATAATTTTTAAAGATTGTTATAAAAAATAGCCTTGGCTAACAACTTTGAAAAATTCCTCATATGTCTTTTACACTCGCATAATGCATTCTCAAAACCTAAAATAATTGGAGAAAATACTTAATTTTTTTTTTTTAAAGATTTTACTACAAGATGAAAGCTAATCGAATTAACTTTCTTCTAATATATATAACAATTTATAATTTTTAGACATTTTCATAAAAAATAGCCGTGGCTTGCAACTTTGGATGAAAGCGATTGATCTACATTTCTACCCGTTCGAGATAAAAGCGATTGATCTACATTTCTACCCGTTCGAGATAAAAGCGATTGATCTACATTTGTACCCGTTCGGTACGTTAGTGATTAATCTACATTGGTACCCGTTCTGTACGTTAGTGATTAATCTACATTGGTACCCGTTCGGGTATACAAGTTGAATAATTAGTCTCTTCATAGGACATGCTCGAACAAATGCGATCAATTCACTCCATATAAAGGGATGTAAAATTGTATTAGTCGCATGCGCGCTTGCAATTGATCCCCGACACGTCCCGGATTAATCGCATTTTTTGCAGGGGATATGAATGTTTATATGCATCGTGATTACAAGTGCGGGCTAATAGCTAAGGGCATACGCTGGAACAAACATACCTTTTTGCTTCCGGCTATTTTTTTGTTTTAAATAACCGATGTCTGCAGCAGATTGAATGTGAATGTGACATAAAAATAAAAGTTAATGCTACTTCGAGCAGGGTGCGCTTATGCATGTAAATACAATGAATGCACATAGGTACGAACTTCCGCTCCACTGTCAATGTCATGGAAGGGTTTAGGCATGCCGTTAGCTACCGGCAAGCTCACACTGAAGGAGCTGTACTTCAAAGCAGAAAATGACAGGTGACAAGGTCTGAGGTACTTGCAACCATACTAAGCTATTTTGGTCCAACTGGAATGCCAGACGGTGGATGATGGAGTCTTCTCGCAGTCGGAAGATCCAAGCTCGCACTAATTAAAAAGCTATTAACAAACCATACATGTAAACCTTGGGAAACATGCAGAAAGAATGAATGCTCCATATTACAATTGCTGTAGGGCTTGTCAGGACTAATCACTTATGTATGCTCTCTCTCACTCTCTCTCTCTCTCTCTCTCTCTCTCTGTCCCTTTGAAACTCTCTCCAACCTATAGAAGTTTATATTTGCCAATTGCTGTTAAAAAAAAAGCCAAAACCATAGAAAAATAAATTCTTCGCCTTCCACACGAATTTGTATCCTTAAGTACATACTAGACGAAGTACATATCCACATACAAAAAAAAGAATTATTTGTGCCACCACTTACATTCACAGATTTTTATGATTCGCACAGAACTACTCAGCCAGCCGTGCGACTGCTTGAAAATTCTTTACTGTCCAACCAAATGGCAATACGGACATTGCGGTGAAGAATATTTGAGTGCATTTTGCAAGCAGAAAATAATATAAATCTATATTCGGCTTCTTAATGGAATTTTCATAGCTCTAACTGTGTTTTCTACATGTACAAGCATGTTTGTTACATGTTGATATTGATACTTGCATTCATCAAACTCTTAAGTTGCTTTGGCTGATGACAGTTGGATTGCCACTAAGATTGCAGTGACGCAGAAAAATATGGCGATCACTTAGCAACACTAGGCTACTTAAGCTACAATTCAAAATGTGATTCACACAGATTTGATTTGCACACTAAATATATTTCTATGAATTAAAAATATAAAGGATTATAACTTATCTATAAGAAAATCCTTTACAAAAGAAAGAAAAAAATTTAATTGTTAGAATATGTACACAGAAAATTCCCCTAAGCTTTGCTAATTCAAATTGATAAATTTCACATAAATATACTAATTTAAAAAATTTCCCAAAGAGGGAAATTTTTCTAGAATCAATTAAAATTGTCTGCCTAAACGTCTTAACCAGTAATATTGGCGAAAGTAAAAGAAATTACATCGAATTAAAATCTCCCAAAAAGGGGAATTTTTCAAAATTAGATAAAATCGTTTCTCTTAAATTTTACTAAGTCAAAATGATAAATTTTAAGTAAGTTTACTAATTTGCAAAATTTCCCGAAAAGGGAATTTTTTTCTGAAATCTACTAAACATGCTTTCCCAAACGTCGTACGAGCCATAGTGGCGAAAGTGAAAAAAATTACATCGAATTAAAATTTCCCAAAAAGGGAATTTTTTAAAATTAGATAAAATCGCTTCTCTTAAATTTTACTAAGTAAGTCAAAATGATAAATTTTACATAACTTTACTAATTTGCAAAACTTCCCAAAAATTTTTTCTGAAATCTACTAAAATTACTTTCCCAAACGTCATACGAGCCATAGTGGCGATAGTGAAAAAAATTACCTCGAATTAAAATTTCCCAAAAAGGGAATTTTTCAAAACTAGATAAAATCGTTTCTGTTAAATTTTACTAAGTCAAAATATTAAATTTTACATAACTTTTCTAATTTGCAAAATTTCCCAGAAAGCGAAATTTTTTCTGAAATCTACTAAAATTACTTTCCCAAACGTCATACGAGCCATAGTGGCGAAAGTGAAAACAATTACGTCGAATTAAAATTTCCCAAAAACGGAATTTTTCAAAATTAGATAAAATCGTTTCTCTTAAATTTTACTAAGTTAAAATGATAAATTTTACATAACTTTACTAATTTCTAAAATTTCCCAAAAAGGGAAATTTTTTCTTAAATCTACTAAAATTACTTTCCCAAACGTCATACGAGCCATAGTGGCGAAAGTGAAAAAAATTCCCAAAAAGGAAACTTTTTTTAAATTAGATAAAATCGTTTCTCTTAAACTTTACTGAGTGAAAATTTTAAATTTCACACAATTACAGTAACTTCCAAAATTTCCCAAAAAGCGAAATTTTTCTAAAATCAACTACAACCGTTTGCCTTAACTTCTAAGAGTCAAAGTGTACGAAAATGAAAAAAGTACACAGATTAAAATTACCCAAATAGGGATTTTTTTAATTAGATAAAAATAGTTTTCCTCAAGTTATACTAGTCAAAATGGTAAATTTCACACAATAAAAACTAATTTCCAAAATTCCCCAAAAAGGACAATTTTTCTAAAATCAACTAAAATCGTTTACCTAAACTTCTCAAAGAGTCAAAGTGAAAATGAAAAAAAAAAAAAAAATTAAACAGATTAAAATTTCCAAAAGAGGGAATTTTTCAAAATTAGGTAAAAATCGTTTTCTTCAATTTCTACTGAGTCAAAATGGTAAATTTCACACAATGAACACTAATTTTCAAAATTTCCCAAAAAGAGAAATTTTCTAAAAATGTAATAAAATGGTTTACGTTAAGCTTGAGTGAGTAAAATTATTAATTTAACGTGAGTTTATTAATTAAGAAAATTTCCCAAAAAAGGAAATTTTATAGAAGTGAATAAAAGTATAAAAATCATTGAATCGCAGGGTAGATTGATAGTAGAATTCGCTGCGGCAAAGCATAAAAGTCACACAATAGCGTTTGGTATCATATTGGTACAAACATGCACTACAACCGATTGATGTTGCCCACCAAACACACGCTCCACATACCAATAGCTGCTTATTATGCGAGCTTATACATATGTATATGGCTCCCAGCAGCAGTAAGGATATACAAATGTACGAGAGCCACGCGCCACAGTAACAGATGCATCAATCTACTAAACAACACATACGACAGCAACAACAGCGACAACGAAAATCATACCAAATAAGGGCAAACAAAACTCTTGGAACGAACATTTCACACGCTGCACGTCAAAAATGTTGCGTCACATCAACGACAATGCCCATGTTCACGCCCAGCAAATTCATTTAGATTGCCAAGTAATTGCACTAAACTACATAACTGACAGCAAAGCAAATAGAGTTGCAAACAGCAACAATAACAATTGCATTGAAATGCCATAATGAACAAATGCTCAAGCATCACGTCACATCACAAAGAATTTCTCAGCAACACTGCGCCCATAAATGCATTGAAGAACGAGAGAGGGCTTGCCATGAAAAAGTGTGAAGGGATGTAGTGTAATTTATGCGAATGCGAATTAGCAAATCTCCTGATGGTACATTTTTCAAAACAACAACAACAACAACAAACAAATAACACACCAACATGCTTTCTTACAAGTGTGTTACAGTTTAGTGCACATTTATGCAACACACAGTAGTAGAAAGAAAGCTGCAAAAAAAAATGACGCGCAGCAGCAAGAAGGTGTACAAAAGCAACAAAAACCACAAACAACTATAATGACACTATTAGTGACAGTGATTGAAGATGATGACTGACTCACTGCCGCTAGTTTTAAGTAGTTTTTTTAATACACAAACTGCATAAATGCAGAGGTGGACACTAGACAAATGTTTATACACAGTTAGTGGTAAGCAACATGTTGCTAAATATATAAAGCATGCATTTAGCTCAATATTGCATAAATTTTGTTCATAAAATGAATACTTTTTGGCTCATAAATGATAAGAAGAAAACATAAGAATGTTCAAAGCAATGTTATAAATCTGGGTGATTCCTTCTTCTTCTTCCTGATGGACGCTTAACCGGCGCCAATTAGCAATACCAAAGCTAAGACATTCTCCAACTGATCCTTCAAGCGCAGTGGAGGCGACCGCTGCTGCCATCAGTGGATTCGGATAGAAATACTTCTTACTGGACTCAGAGGCACTAGTTGACCTTAAAACAGATGAATACATACATGAAAATACTTTTTATTCTTCTCAATGAAACTTATTAAAAAAAAAAAGAAACTCAAATTGATTATAAATCCAATTGCAATCGACTTCCCTCTACCCAATATAATCTCACTCAATATTGTAATTTACTTTATAGAAAAGAAAATTATCACATTTTCATCTACTCCAGCGGATTATGTGTGTGGGGAAAATCTCTGGCTCAGAACTGGCGCGCTTCTGGCGCATTTTTTGACACTGTCCAATTCCCATTAAAATTAGTATTGAATAATTTTTTGTATTTTTAAATTTTAGTGATTATTTTAATGGTCTTAAATTTATCTGGGAATTAATAAACAATTATTTTGAATAATTACAAAAAATAAATTAAATTGAATAATTATAAAAAATAATTATGATTAAAATAATAATATAATATAATACAATGGCGCTATTATAACTCTGGCGAATTTTATGGCCGAGCTTCTCTCCCAATTCGAGGTGTACTCCTTTTTTTGTTTTTCCTACTAATTGCCGGCTCCGAACAGCGAATGCATTTTTTGTGAGAAGCTTTTTCATGGCAGAAATACACTCTCGGAGGGTATGCCGCCCACTGCCGAGAGGTGACCGCTGCTCTTAAAAACCCCAATAAATGGATTTTTACTAATTAGAAAAATTGTTTTGGTGTTTGGCTCGGACCGTGGTTTGAACCCGAGACCTCTGGCATAGCAGGCGAGCACTCTACCCACTGTACCACAGCGGCCACAATCATGATTAATAGCCATTAATAAAATAATAGGACATAATCATATACCCAATTAAAATTAATAATTTTTTAATTGTTTGAATATTTGAAACTGTTTTTAATTGGTTGATTATGTGATTATTTATTTTAATTAATATCTTAAATTTGTTTTGAGAATTGGTGAAGCGTTACAACACGAGAATTAAAAAAAATCGAAAAATAATTAAGCGATTATCTAATTAATCATCGAATTCAAAAAATTTTAATAATTGAAAATAATCAAGTAATTGTTTAATCATGCAATTAGAAAAATTATAATTGACAAAAAAAAAAAAGCAATCATGCAACTAAAATTAATTAAATGATTAATTAATGTTCATTTTTTTTTATTTAATCAACTATTAATCTCCAAAAGTTAAAAGAAATCGTAGTTTGGTCTAAACGAACTAACTAAAATACAAATTAGAAAAAAAAAACGAAAAATAATTAATAAATTTATTAATAAAACATGTCATTAAAAGAATAATAAATAAGAATAATTAATAAAATGAAAAGTAATCAAATAATTGTATTAATTGCATTGAGAAAAATCATAATTGAAAAAATGTAAATAATCCTGCAATTAAGTTAATTAAATCATCAATTAATGTAACTTTTCTTAATTTAATTAAATATTAATCATTACAAAAGTATTATATCATTACATAATTAATAATCATTAAAATATTTAAATATTAAATGGGAGATCCGCATTTAACTAGTCTGCCCTTTTGACATCTCTTAGCCAGTTCTGCTGCAGAAATTTTGCTCCCTAGTTGTTGAGTTGTACGCTGCTGGGTATAGGTACATACATACACTCTTAATACCAATGCCAATTGAATTCAATTATACAGCGAACCAATTAATTGGATTGGGCAGCGGCAGCGAGGCGTGCGTATTGCATTTGCTTTTGCGAGCGAATCTGTAAAAATGCGGTGCGCTCAACTCTTGCTCTTCTTTATTTTCCATATTTTTGGCGTTGTTTTTATACTCAGCTGTACTAGTACACAGAGTATTATAGTTTTAATCACATAACGGTGGATTGTAACAGAGTGAAATAATCGAGATAGATATAGACTTATATATATCAAAATGATCAGGGTGGAAAGAGAAATCGATTGAGCCATGTCCGTCCGTCTGTCCGCCCGTCCGTCTGTCCGTCTGTCTGTAAACACTCTAACTCGCGCAAAAATTGGGATATTTTGATGAAATTTGAAATGCAAGTTGGTATCGAAACTGGGACGGTTGGTATTGAAAATGGGCGAAATCGGACCATGACCACGCCCACTTTTCCTATATAGAAACAATCGGAAATTTGGTATCTCAGTCACTAATATAGCTGGAGCGATGAAATTTTACCCATGTATTGAGCTCACGCCCGTATGAAGAAATTTGATAAAATTTTGGAAAACGGGCGGTGCCACGCCCACTTATTAAGGGTCAAACATTGAAAGTTTTATATATCATAACATAGAAACCGTTGAAGATATATCGATGAAATTTCGTATGCGTGAGTTACTTACTTAGCCAAACATTTGGACGGAAAACAGTTAAAATCGGTTGACGGCCACGCCCACTTTTATATATGTATATTATAAAGTGAACTAATAAAAACATTTTAAGCGATAAAGATATATCATTGAAATTTTATGGCAGGTGTCCAACTGCGGACATAAAACTAAAAACACAAAAATTTTGGAAAATGGGCATGGCACCGCCTCTTTTTAGAAGCAGGAATATACGAGATTTCTGAGCCCATAACTCGACAAATAATTGATATATAATGACGAAACTTGGTACGTACACTTTTATTACTTGTGGTGATACATGTTCAAAATTTTAGCGAAATCGGTTGACGATCACGCCCGCTTTTATATACGGGTATTATAAAGTGGCCCAATAAACATTTTAAGCGATATCTTTGTCAAATATAAAGAGAATTTATTGAAATTTTATCGCATCAGTGGCGGATTAAAGATCCAGAGCGCCCTAGGCAGCCACTTTCTCGGCGCCCCCCCGTACCGACCATAAATGGCCATCATAATACTATAAATTTTAACTACCTAGTTGTTTTACACCCTAACAATCAAAATCTTTCCTCTTTATAATATTAGTGTAGATGTAGATATAGATGATGTAAAAGCTTAGATAATTTGTTAATCTCTACATATAATAAAATTGTAAAAGGTCGATGTCTGTACATTGCAGATATCGAGAAAAAAATAATTGGGGGAGCATTATTAAGCCAGTAGAATCCAAATCAACCATTTTTAGAATTTTTGTCTGTCCGTATGTTTGTGGCCGTATCATTCAAAAAGTGCTGAATGAAATTGAACGAAACTTTTTTTATTGGACTGCTAGATGCTCAAAGTTTAAGGTATTATTTGTTTCGATATCTCGACCGGTTTCGGAGTTATCGGCCAATATGTGCACCAAAATGTGTTAGTACAATATGGGTATCAAACGAAAGGTGTTTATGAATGCTGCCATAAACCATTTGATTAATTTCAATACCTGAACTGGCTTCGGAGATATCTCATAAAATGTGATCCTTCTTAATCTCAAAATGCTTAATATGGCTATTTTGTTATAAGAAATAAAATAATGGCTACGTGGTAACCGACGTACAGAGTGTACTAATGTTATGGAGTGAATAATCGGTGTTCTAGCGAGAAAACTTAAGTATTTAAATTGGAGTTGCCAGAAAGCTTACTTTGATTGTGACGCGTATATATGTGTATGTTTTTGTTTTTCATAATTTCTGGCATGTTGTTGAAAGTTTTCCGTCGCAAAAAGATTAGGAAAGTCAAGTAATTGTTAACAAAGATATTTAATAATAAAAATTTCTGAATAAATGATGGCTCACTTTCACTGTGACTCACTGTATTCCCATCAAAACAAATTTCAACCATGGGAATTGTTGTTGCAAAAAGTGACAGGCACATTATGTGTCAATGGGAGAATGGGAAACTAAATAAACGAAATATGAAGAAGAATCGACCACAGTGTTGTATTCAAACGTAGCAAAATCTTCACAAGAAAATTGCCAAAATTCCTAATAAAATCAATTAAAACTCAAAAATATCTTAATTTTTTGTTATTATTGCTACAAATATAGCATTACAAATTCAATTCACCCAATAATTTTAAAGATTTAACGATTTCAAAATTCATTTCAATTTTTTTTTTAACTTTTGCACAGCACTACATGGTGACAGGCACAACATGCCAAACGATCAGCTGAGAGTGTCGCAACTTATAGATATAAACTATGCTGCTGACTAGAGTGCTATTGTTTTTGATCACTTGTGATTGGAGTAAAAGAGACAAACCTATTTTGAATAGATAGCCAAAGTACATAAGAGAGAAGGTGATGCAACATCACACGTACGCAAAGCCAGGCATCACTTTTCTCACAAGGCCTTTAAGAAAGTGCTGTCGACGATGCACAAAACATATGTCAGCGATGAACAGCACGTGCGGTGTCAGTTGAAGCTCACTGTCCCGTAGGGTATCAAAGTTGTACAGACCGTCGTATCGTGGATAGGCGAGTGTGCAGACCAAAATTTTGGTTTGCACTCAAGTGTGCAGAAAATGGTTGCCAGAGTATGTAGTATATATTTATTTTCTCAATAGATCTCTACATATCGTAAGATTTATTGGCAAAGTGGAAATAATGGGTCGTATTAATAAACAAAAAGCAATTGCTATTTCTCAAATTTTTTGTAATTTGACAAAAATTTGTATGAAGAAACTTTCAAAATTTGAGAAAAAGGCTTGAAAAAGTAATTTCTTTTTTATTAATATAATCTAATATTTTGATAATCGCCAAAAAAGTCGCCATCGCCAATTTTCATAAATTTGTCGCCAAAGTTTGTAAAAAATCGCCAATTTGGAGACAAATCGACAGTACTGGCAAGCCTGACGACGCAACAAACGCGCAATATTGCACAATATATCGATGCTTGTGCAATATAATCGATTTATCTATTATAGATCAGCTTTAATTCTTAATCGTCGATATGTTATTTTCTTTATTTGTTTAAAAATTCTGAGCTCACGCGCCCCTTGTAACTACGCGCCCCTAGGCAAGTGCCTAGTTTGCCTTAGGGATAATCCGCCTCTGTGTGGCATGAGTTCCACAATAGACAGGAAATAAAAAATGGAAAAATTTTTGAAAATGGGCGTGGCACCGCCTCTTTTTGGACAAAGGAATCAACGAGATTTCGGAGCCTATAACTCGACAAATAATTCAGATATTATGACGAAACTTGGTTTATACACTTTTATAACTTGTGTTAATAGACACACAAAAAATTATTGAAATCGGTTTAAGACCACGCCCACTTTTTAACAAAGATATTTCTGGAACACCCTTTGGGAATTTGTAACGTGACATCTTTGTAACTAGAAGTCATAAAGGAATTAAATTTTGCACAAAGAATAATATTCATATGCTTAGTTGGATGACTGATAAAATTTTTGAAAATGGGCGTGCCTACGTCCAATTTATGCAGCACTCGCTTTATATAAAATCCATCAAACGCAAGCAAACAATGAAAGCTTACAGCTGAGTATCTAATGTTCGATTCCACTCGAACTTAGGCTTCCTTACTTGTTATTTTTACTTCTTATTCTGCTGTTTTTTTTTCTTGTTTACTCATGCGTCATGTGCGCCCATTTTAATTTCATTGCATAAATATACGCCATTTTCATCATTTTGGCAGCAGAGTCCTTTTTTTTATTCATACACATTTACATACATATGTACATATGCATGCATATTTGATATCTATATGTGTGTATATTTATATTAATCTCCTTATGGGAGCACTTACAATAGAGTGCGATTTATTGAAATTATTAATTGTATTTCATATAAAAACAAAATATTTTTTCTTATTACTTTACAGCTTTGCTGAAATAAAAATTGGAGAGAGGTGTTATTCTTATCAAAAAGTCCTAAAAAAAGCTTAAATTTATGAACGCAACGAAATATGAATTTGAAGTCGATTTTAATCCTCCAAAAGAGCTCTTGTGTATTTTATAATTGTGAAATGGAAATTGTGTTTAAACTCAATTGGCGGGAAAACCGCTGAACGGATCCTCGCGAAACTTTGCATTTTCTTCCGGTGAGTACTATAGGCATATTTTTAATCTTATTGAAAAGCAGTGATGGGTACCTCCCATACAAAATTTTCCTTTATTTCGTAATATCTCTTGAAGTGATTGTATTAGAATAATAAAAATTTGTGTGAAGGAAAATTGCATAATTGTATACTCAACGGATAAATAATCTAGGTCTTGGTAAATCAGGTATGGGCATCCCCCTCCTATACAAACTGAAAATTTCACAGTGAATATCTTTTTAAATAGTTGTAGTAGAGTATTGAAAATTGGTGTGAAGGGATATGAGATAATTATGTATTAAACGGGTAAAAACGATAGGTCTTGGTGAATCAGGGATGGGCATCCCCTTCCCATATAAACAGAAAATTTCACAGCGAATATCTGTTGATTTATTTGTAGTAGTGAACTAAAAATTGATGTGAGGGCATATAAGATAATTACATATACTCGTATAATCAACGGGAAAAAAATAAGAAAACTATCTTCGACGTCTAATAATATCTTCTCTGTGTTACTTTTTAGAACAAACTCAATATGCAAATATTTTTAAAAGCACGTGATGTGAAACCAGCGGTTAACTTCTAGTTAGTTATATAGCAAGCTTCGGCGTTTCGAATAATGTGAGTAAATAAGAAACTTCAAATACATTTCTACCAATGTAGAGCAAAACGCTCTGCGCTCTCCCACACGATCTCTCTCATAATTTTAACGAGCTTTGTTGTATAGCTACATATATGATCATAGGATAAGCTAAGTCTTTTACCGCTTTGATCATCCATATTTCCATCTATGTGTTTCCAATATCAATTAAAATCAAATTCTTTCAAAGAAATTTATCTAAAAACGAGATTTCGTGAATTTCCTTAATTCACCCATGCTGAAATATTAAATTGACTTTTATAAATTTTATTTAGCTAAACAAAAATTCAAACATGTGGCAACCTTCAAACAATTTTTTTTTTTGCAATGAGCATTACTACATTTCTTCGAAAAAATACACGAAATGATATGTGTATCTAATATTTTTTTTTACTAATTTATATAACCGAATTTTTTTTTTGATAAGGTGGCAACTCTCAAAAGAACACTTGTTTTGCAATGAGAGTTCATAAATTTTTTTTTTTTTTTTTTGAAAAGTCTATAATACTTTTATTTTTGTCGTTTTCGATTCGCCATCACACAAGCGAGGTCGGATCGAACAAAAATGTTTGAACCCATAATGAGTAGTAGCCATACTCGCTAACTGGTCGATAAAAATTTCCCTCTGCTCGCTAGCATTCACATATAAATTTGACAGAAGGAAATTTATAGCCAGCAGAGAAATTGTGAATCGAAAGCGGCTTTTATTAATTTAAATTAATCAGAATTTTTTGATAAACGTTTTTCTGCAATGAGAATTCCTAAACTGTTTTTTTTGAAAAATACATGTTATTCTATAATATTAGGCGTTTTCGATTCGCCATCACACAAGCGAGGTCGGATCGAACAAAAATGTTTGAACCCATAATGAGTAGTAGCCATACTCGCTAACTGGTCGATAAAAATTTCCCTCTGCTCGCTACCATTCACATATAAATTTGGCAGAGAGAAATTTATAGCGAGCAGAGAAATTGTGAATCGAAAGCGGCTATTTATACCTTTCATGAGAATGAAATGGTATTATAACTTTGTGCCGAAAATCAAATCTTGAAAGTACTAGAAGGAGGCGTGACAGACCCATCAATATATATACCGATATAATCAGAATCATGAGCTGAGTCGTTTAAGCCATGTCCGTCTGCCCGTCCGTCCGTCTGTCCGTCCGTCTGTGTGAACGCAAACTAGTCCCTCAGTTTTTGAGATATTTGATTGAAATTTGGAACACGGGTGAGTTTTGATGCTCAATTGATCATTTGTCGGAATTGGCCGAATCGGACCACTATAACATATAGCTCCCATACAACCGATTGTTCAGATATACACATTTTGGCGTATAACTTCCCCCTTTTTACAGCTAAGGACATGAAACTTTGGAGTATTTGTATCCATATGGACCCAAATACGGTTACCGAAAATTGTCAAGATCGGACCACTATAACATATAGCTACCATACAATCGATTGTTCAGATATACACATTTTGGGATATAACTTCCCCCTTTTTACAGCTAAGGACATGAAACTTTGGAGTATTTGTACCCATATGGACCCAAATAATGTTACCGAAAATTGTCAAGATCGGACCACTATAACATATAGCTCCCATACAACCGATTGTTCAGTTATACACATTTTGGCGTATAACTGCCCCCTTTTTACAGCTAAGGACATGAAACTTTGGAGTATTTGTATCCATATGGACCCAAATACGGTTACCGAAAATTGTCAAGATCTACCCAATATAACACCGACAGAATAAATTAAACTAAATCAGGCTATGTGCATAGGTAACTTTTCATTTCCCCATTCATGAAAGGTATGAAGTCTTCGGTACGGCCGAAGACAGCCGCGCTCTTACTTGTTTTATTTTACTAATTTACTTATGCGAAGTTTTTTGATAAGGTGGCAACTCTGCAAAGAACAATGAGAATTCCTAAACTTTTTTATTTTTTAATACATGTTATTCTCTAATACTTTTAATTTACTTACGCAAATTTTTTTTGATAAGGTGGCAACACTCAAAAAAAATTCGTATTTCAATAATAATTTCTACATTTTTCTTCGAAAAACACACGATGTGTTATAATTTTATTTATGTATTTAATTTAAATAAACAAAATTCTTTGTGAAGGTGGCAACTCTAACTAACAAAAATATTTCCAGCGATCAGATTACTTATAAATATATTTCAGTTTCAGCGCAATAAAGGAAAATTGTTAATTTTTTTGCTGAGAAAGATACCAGGATCTATCTCTACTACATCTATGACAGCTGTTGTGATGAAAAAGTTGCCAAGCAATGTATTTTGGTGAGAGTTTCCCTTCACAGTCGCTAGACTAGTCCTCTTCTCATCCAAAAGTATGTTCTTCTCTCTCTACTTTCTACTTTTACTTCATATTCAGCTTCTACTTCAAGTAAATGTACGAATCAATGCATGCGACTGAGGCAACTTTTTGTATTAAAAACACCTAATTGGCGAGTATACAAACGAGTTTTCATACTTTCAGTCATTCTTCTGCATTTTGTTGCAAACCAAGTTAAGTTAAATTTCCGCTGAAATGCACTTAAAAGTGTTTTTGTGTGCAAATAAAAAAAGCAAAAAAAAGCAGCGGCGTGTATACAACCACTTCAATTTCAAGTACTCGGCGGTATTGCTGCTTGTTTTTTTACTTAGCAATTGTTGCAGAGTGAAAAGCAAATATTGCAACTTTTTCCAGTTGTATGCCACACGGCGCGGCGGCTCAATTGCCAATAAACAAAAAAAACAAGTAAGGAAGCCTAAGTTCGAGTGCAATCGAACATTAGATACTCAGCTGTATGCTTTCATTGTTTGTTTGCGTTTGTTCGATATAGGGTGTATTTTATATGAAACGAGTGCTGCATAAACAGGGCGCAGCCACGCCCATTTTCAAAATTTATATCAATCATCCAAATAAGCATACAAATATTATTGTTAGTGCAAAATTTCATCCCTCTATGACTTTTAGTTACAAAGACTTCACGTTACAAATTCCAAAAGGGTGTTCCAGAAATATCTTTGTTAAAAAGTAGGCGTGGTCATAAACCGATTTCAATACATTTTTGCGTGTCTATTAACACATGTTATAAAAGTGTATAAACCAAGTTTCGTCATAATATCTCAATTATTTGTCGAGTTAAAGGCTAAGAAATCTCATATATCCCTTTGTCTAAAAAGAGGCGGTGCCACGCCCATTTTCCAAACTTTTTTATTTTTTGTTTCCGGTCTATTGTAAAACTCATGTCACAAAATTTCAATGAATTATCTTTATATTTCACATAGATATCGCTTAAAATGGTTTTATTAGGTCACTTTATAATACACATATATAAAAGTGGGCGCGGTCGTCAACCGATTTTGGTAATTTTTCGTCCACACATTTGGCTAAGTAAATATATCACGCATACCAGATTTCATCGATATATCTTTAACGGTTTCTGAGTTATGGCTTATTAAACTTTCAATATTCGCTCCTTAATAAGTGGGCGTGGCACCGCCCATTTTCCAAAATTTTTGTAGTTTTTGTTTTATGTCCATAGTTGGACTCCTGCCACAAAATCTCAGTGATTGATCTTTATATTTGACAGAGATATCGCTTAAAATGTTTTTATTAGGCCCCCTTATATTTCCTATATATAAAAGTGGGCGTGGCCGTCAACCGATTTTGATAATTTTTCGCCAAAACATTTGACTAAGTAATTATATTACGCGTACCGAATTTCATCGATATATCTTCAACGGTTTCTGAGTTATGACTCATAAAACTTTCAATGTCTGCCCCTTAATAAGTGGGCGTGGCACCGCCCATATTCCAAAATTTTTGTGTTTTTTGTTTTATGTCCATAGTTGGACTCATGCGACAAAATTTCAATGATAGATCTTTATATTTGACAGAGATATCGCTTAAAATGGTTTTATTAGGTCACTTTATAATACACATATATAAAAGTGGGCGTGGCCGTAAACCGATTTTGATAATTTTTCGTCAAAACATTTGTCTATGTAAGCAAATTACGCGTACCAAATTTCATCGATATATCTTCAACGGTTTCTGAGTTATGACATATAAAACTTTCAATGTTTGACCCTTAATAAGTGGGCGTGGCACCGCCCATTTTCCAAAACTTCATCAAATTTCTTCATAAGGGCCCGAGCTCAATACGTGGGTAAAATTTTAAAACTCTAGCTATATTAGTGGCTGAGATACCAAATTTCCGATTTTTTCTATATAGGAAAAGTGGGCGTGGTCATGGTCCGATTTCGCCCATTTTCAATACCAACCGTCCCAGTCTCGATACCAACTTGCGTTCCAAATTTCATCAAAATATCTCAATTTTTGCGCGAGTTAGAGTGTTTACAGACGGACGGACGGACGGACGGACGGACAGACGGACGGACGGACGGACGGACGGACGGACGGACGGACGGACGGACATGGCTCAATCGATTTCTCTTTTCACCCTGATCATTTTGATATATATAAGTCTATATCTATCTCGATTATTTCATTCTGTTACAATCCACCGTTATGTGATTAAAACTATAATACTCTGTGTACTAGTACAGCTGAGTATAAAAACGACGGTAATTAACAGGGCCGTGCGCACGGGGGGGGTTTTTTGGGGGTTAAAACCCCCCCCCATGACCAAATCTAAGTTGCAATGATTTTGCAAAAATTTTCAAAATACAGTTTATAAATTTTATAATTATAATTTTACGGAAGAAGAATTGGTAAAAGTTGCAAAAAATAAGGTTGGCCAATACATAGGTTCGGCACTTTGAATTGCACTTGGAGCTTTCCGAAATTACAAAATTGTGTAGCATATGTTCGTTTGGCATTTTTAAAAAAATTTTACCGATAACAAAAAATGTTCATTTTGTGAAAACAGTGAGCAGTTTCAATTAACAAGTACTGTAAACAGTACACGGAAAGAAATTTGTATTCTTGAATCAAGAAAAATGCTTTCTTGAACTCAATTGAGAAAATTTTTAGGGAAATAAAAAAATTGACTTAATTATTACTGGAAATAAGAAATTGAGTTTTCCAAAAATGAGACAATTATTTTCTTATTCAAGAACACTAATAAAATCTATAGAAAAAAATGTTGAAAAAAAATGTTTAAATATATAAGGGCCGATTTCATAATCAAATTAAAAGTTCCTTTAAATTCTAAAGGAGCCTTTAATTTTCTGATCGATTTCATAAAGTCTTTTTGAAGATAAAAGTTCATTTAAAATTAAATACCCAAAAACGGGCATTTAAGTTATTTAAAGGTTCCTTTTGCCAGAAAAAAATTTCATTTCTGTAATGTGTCAAAATCAAATATCAAAAATTTATTAAAATTTTTGAACCGATTTTGTTTGTTGTTTTGTTTGTTGAGTCGTATAATGCAATATTCATCTTCTTCTCTTTTGTGATGTTGGATGACCGCTTCCTATATTTTCTGCACTGGGTTTCCAAATTATGCTTCTTTGTTCTTTTTCTTTTTTTCAAAAAAAAAAAAAAAAAATAAAAAAGCCATAATCAAAAAATTTATTTATTTTCAGAAAAAAATAAAAGTCAAATTTCAATATTTTTAAATTTATGAAAATTATTTGACATTAAAGGAGCCTTTTAATATTATATTATTATGAAATCACTCCCACTTTAAAGAACTTTTAAATGGCTCTTTAACTAAAAGGCTCCTTTAAGGAAAGGAGCTTTAAGAATTTCATTATGAAATCGGCCCTAAGAACATCTTTTCTTAAATTTAATTAAATGAAGAAAATCTTTTTGCTAATATGAAGAAGAATTTAAGAAAATTGTGTTTCGATGAATTGGAACAACAAAATACAGCGAAAAAAAAAATGTAAAATGAATAAGAAAACGTTTTCTTGAGCGAAGTAAAATTTTTCTTGCTGAATTTGCATTTCCAAAGTTACATGTATTTTTTTCATTTGCCATCCGCTTTGCATATTTCTGAATATTTTTGCAATTCTCAGATTGTTAGTGAAGCATTTGGTATAAGGAGTTCACTATTTGCATCTTCATTTATATTAAATAAAATGTTGTCATTTCAATAAACAAGTCCTAGGAAAATACTAGTTGACTAATTATGGTTTTCTAATCCCTCATGATTAGTTTTCATTTTACTTATTTTTTACGTTTTTAATATTTTTAGAAAATATTTGCTTAATTTAATATTTAATATTTTCTTATGCCTCAGACACACATGTGGTATGAATATTAGAATATCAATATTATGATTTGGCTATGCTATGAAAATTTTCAATTAAACAACAATATGAGGGTGACACATATGTGGTATAGATCGAAATATTATTACTATACTACGATGTGTGTCTCTTGCATTACTTACTTAAGCTCGTATAAGGAAAGTTTTACTTGCAACAAAAAAATAATTTCTTAATTTATTTCAAAAAACAAGAAAAAAACACTTACCCTAAGTAAATTATTTCTTATTTAATATTTGTTGTTTGCCGGCTCCAGGTCGTAAGAAAAACAATCAAAATTTTTTTTATATATTTTTCATGCCAATATATTTCGATTACTTTCAGTAATCGTCCTCAGGGCCACTATTAACAATTAAATAAAACAATACGTTATAAACAAATCACAACAAATCACAAAATTATAATTATAAATAAATACAAAATTACGTACATTTATATGCACGTCCGTCCTGTATGACGTGGAGTTGTCAACTATCTGTTTTTAATAAATGTTTGTATATATGAGCACAATTATCTGTGTCCGTTTTGTAGTTTAATCTAATGTTTGTCGGTGTGTTAATTATATGTAACATTTCGAGGGTAAAACGCTTGCTGTAATGTTTCTTGTTGCAGTATTTTTGTCTTCTCAAAATTTGGCAAGTGTCCGCTACTTGCACAGTTGGCCATAAGCGCCGTTTTTTGGTTTATTATTCTATTGCAATTTTTGGCATCTGATTTATGTTGCGCTAGTCTAGTTTTTAGTTTAGATTTCGTTGTGCCTACATATACACTATTACATGGTTCGATGTTATTACCGTTACAGGGGATTTGATACACTACGTTACTTCTTTCAAATGGGGGAATATTTGACTTAACTCTATTGAAAAATTGTTTTAATGTGTTTTCTGGTTTATGTGCGATTCTTACTTTGTCATTATTGTAGCAGTCTGATTGTTTTAGTCGTTCTGATAATTTTGGCACATAAGTTACTGACTTGAAAATCACTGGGTTGTTGGCTTCTTGACTATTTTGCGACTTATATTTTCTTAATAAATTCTTTATTGTTTTTTCGGGGAAATCATTGTTTTTTAATAATAAAAATATTTCTTTTTGAATGTCATTGTGGTAAATTTCATCCGAAGTCTGCATCATTCTTCGTATACAGCCCATTGCTGTATTTATTATCATCGTCTTAGGGTGTTTTGAATTAAAGTTGACGATTCGTCCTGATGCTGTCGGTTTTTTATACCACTTTAATTTCAGCTGGTTTCCATGCTTATTGATAACTGAGTCAAGATATACTAATTTATGGTCTTTCTCTATTTCAAATGTGAATTTAATATTTTTGTCAAAAGAGTTAAGTGCATTTAGAGTTGTGTGTATGTCATTTTCATTAATTATTGCGAATAAATCGTCAACGTATTTTGTGAGCATTCTTGGCTTTCGTTGTAACTTTTCTATTGTGCTTTCTAGCAAATTCTCCATCACAATATCTGCTATTACTGGAGACGTCGGAGATCCCATTGGTAGTCCTTTTAATTGCGTGTATATATTGTCCCTATATTTAAAATATCTATTTTCCTGGATGCAAAATTGAACTACTTCCATAAATTTTCGCTTTGGAATATCCGTAAATTTTCTTATTATTGACCATTTTTCTGATATAGCATCAAGTGCTAGATGTATTGGAATGCTCGGAAAAAGTGAAACCACGTCAAAGGAAATAAGTTTTTCGTCATCAGAAGAAAATGTTTTCTTATTTATTTAAAATCCAATTTTCTTGGATTTTCTTGATATTAAGAAATTATTTTCTAAGTTCAAAATCAAGTCTAATTTTTCTTGTCTCGGCATTGATTCTAGTAAAAAATTCTTTCCGTGTACTATTCAGGACCTGGTTAACTAGGTTTTGATGAATCAGAATGAGTTTCAGAAAAGTTAAAGAACATTTAAATTTATGGTGTATGGGTCTGGATATCTGTTTCAGCAAATATGTTTATCTTAGCGAAAAATGTATGCGAATGCAAACCAAAATTAAAAAAAAAAAATAGCGCAAATTGCGATGTTGCCATATTGTCATAAACAACAAAATAGTGTGACACGATTTTCAGTTTGCGCTGTCAAATCAGTTCAGTGTTAGTTTTCCTTTCCATATTAAATTTGTGTTTAAAAGCTGGAGTAATTACAACGCAGGTTTTTTTTTTCAAATAAAAATGCAAATGACTTTGAAATAATTTTTTTATTTTTAAACACACTCAAGCGCACATAATTTCTTTCCAAAAATTCTCGCGTAATTCTTTTTTTTTTTAAATTCCTGTACTTTTTCGATTCGTTCATATAATAATTTTCATACACATTCTTTCAGCAAGGCATTTAATGTCAGCTTATCTCCGTGATCATCAGCAGAATTATTGGGCCTCTCGTACTTATATATATGTACATATGTATCAACGTACATATCAACTACAACAACAAAGAAACAGCAATAAATCGTTTGCTAACAATTTGTTGCTTGATTTTAATTTAGATATCAAAAGCGAAAATGAAGTGAAAAGGAGGAGGATTAAGTGCCGGCGAAAGACAAAGTGAGGAAAATGATTTAAAAAAAAGTATCAAAAAAGTGGCAGGTTTATAAAAAGTGGGTACAGTTATCTCATATATGTAAACCTGCTACTTTTTTGATAATTTTTTTTCAACTAATTTGTCCCACTTTGTCTCTCCACGCTTTGATTTGACCCACCCTATTACATATAAGCATTATAGATAATTTGTATCTTTGTGAAGCATCTTTTTGTATGCCATGAATTTTAAGATGAAGTAAATTTATTTAAAAATTCAAAAAACTGGCAACACTAACTTATTTTTAGCGGCCAGATTTCCTAAAATCTTTTGATTTAATAGCCATATTGTAATACATATTTAATTGATTTTTGTAAATTTTATTGAGCTAAAAAATTTCAAAGAGGTGGCAATCCTCAAAAATAAATTTACTTTTCCAATGATAATTTCTAAAAAAATTCGAAAAACTACAGCATATGCTACAATAGTTTTATTTTATTAATTTGCTTAATCGAAATTTTTTAAGAAGGTGGCAACTCTAACAAAAATATTTTAATCGATCAGATTTCTAATATTTCTTCAACATTATACACAAATTTCACACATATTTCACAGGTGGCAACCCTCGAAAATATTGTAATAATTAACTGATTTTTAAAAATTTGTTTGAACTAAAAAATTTCACAGCTGGCAACCCTCGAAAAAATTTTTTATTGTTGCAAAAGGAATTTCTACATTTTTCAAAAAAAAAAAAAAAAAAATACGCGTTATACTATAATATTTTTACTTTATTAATTTTAGTAATCTAATTTTTTTGAGAACGTGGCAACCGCTACAAAAATATTTACAGCGTTCAGCTATTTAAACTAATTTATTTGTTATCCATATTGTAATATTTAATTGATTTTAACAATTTCTTTGAGTTAAAAAATTTCAAAAAGGTGGCAACCCCCACAAAAAATTATTTCAAAAAAATACATAATATGCGATAACACATTTATTTTATTAATTTACCTAATCGAAATTTTTTAAAGTGGCAACCCCAATATTTTTTTTTCCTAAAAATTATCCTAATATTTGGCGTTTTCGATTCGCCATCAGACAAGCGAGGTCGGATCGAACAAAAATGTTTGAACCCATAATGAGTAGTAGCCATACTCGCTAACTGGTCGATAAAAATTTCCCTCGCTCGCTATCATTCACATATAAATTTGGCAGGGGGAGATTTATAGCCAGCAGAGAAATTGTGAATCGAAAGCGGCTATAATTACATATCTATTAATCTATCTATCTAAATAAAAATCGTATGTGGCCTTGAACGCGACCTTCATGGTGAACATCGCTGTGAATTGACATAATATAAAATTAACCAAAATACCTAGTACCAAATACAAAATATGTGGTGTATTAAGCACTGATTTCACCACATTTCATCTTCCCAGTATACAAGCAAGCAAAAATATAACAACAAAGTAGGGAACTTTAGCAGCAGTGGGTCCAGTTTAACCACAACAAAGTGAATAAGAGTGAAATAAAGAGAACAAAATTTGTATGAAGAGTAAGTAAGTAAATTGATTTTAATGTAGTGAATTATTAAGCGCAGAAAGCTGAAAATGTAAGAGAATATAAATACTCGTGTTAAATTATTACAGTATGCCTCAGTCGCCCCAATTTCTGTAATTGAGTAAGTGGGCAGTTTAAAGGACTCAATGCATAGAAACATTACTTTTTTAATTGTACATAGTTAACTCAACCAACATTCACTTATGTGGTGTTTTGAGGCTTCATTTTCACCTAAATGAGGCAATGTATGTACTGAATGAGCGTGACCCAAATAGGTATGTTGTATATAGACATTTTATGCTAAACAAATGCATTTGGCCTATGTATTATGTACACGTTAGGGCCCTGAGCGCCGAAAGATCTAAAGCTAAGATTATTTCATGGTGAAACTTTATTGCTGGCTATGTTGAATATGTTCAATGTTCTATGAAATTGCATCGCTGATTGTAATTGTTTTATGTGATCAACATTTCGAATTGCAAAAGTATAAGGCTGGCTTTTTGACCACTTTGATTTTACTTAGTAGTATTCATTTGGCATTCGTAATGTGTTTATGCTATAATTGTGTATTATTTAATATTTGTTGCATATTTCTAGGCGTGATATTTGTTTTTTACTTCCTTTGAACTTTTAGTTTATTTGTATCAAGATTTATTCTGATAGTACCTCTTGCGAAATTTTATGGCGAAAATTTCCTAATGCTTTTTAACTCTCTATCGATCTCCTAAATGCAATTTATACTGATTTCTGGAAAAGCAAGTATAAAGCTGAAAGAAAGTATTTATATCGAATTCCGCTGACCGCAAAAGAAAAGGGAGACCTCCACTGCATTGGGGAAATCAGGTGGACAGCCCTGCTGACTCCCTAGGTGTTCTCAAGTGGCTCCATGCTACACGAAACAGAAGCAATTGGCGCATTCTGTTGGACTCGGCCAGAAGCGTATAAACGATTAAGCGCCAATGAGGAAGAGAAGAAGAAGAAGAAGCATTGCATTTTTTTTAAAGCTATTAGCCAGTTTTTATTAAGGAAAATTGAGAATTGTTTCTTTTATTTTGGGCAGAATTTATAGATCTATTTCGGATATTACCACAACTCCTCATCAGACTTCTTTCGCTAGACGTCATCACCAACGATCGAACTGGGTTCGTTGGATTGGTAGTCTAATGCCATCACCATTAGGCTATCAGCACCGTGATATATATGATATAAAGTAATTATTATTATGTAAAGACAAAAATAATCCCCTTAGAATTTTATTATTATAATGCGAAGATTCTACCACCTTCCAATTTGAAATTTAACCCTTTTTTGATAAAATTTTTTTGATTTTTGTTCTAAAAGAAAAAAAAAAAACACTCGGTGGAAAAATACTTACAACATAGCGGAAGAAGTACCGCAAAGACTTAAGTAGTTGTTTTCTAAAAGTATTACAGCAACAACAACAACAGGATTGCCACAAGTATCTTATATTATAAATGTGAAATGGAAATTGTGTTTAAACTCAATTGGAGAGAAAACCGCTGAACGGATCCTCGCGAAACTTTGCACACCTAGGTATTTTCACCCGGTAATTATTACAGGCATATTTTTAATCTGACTAAAAGTCAGGGATGGGCACCTCCCATACAAAATTTTCCTTTTTTTCGTAATATC
The DNA here is from genome assembly GCA_960531455.1 of Urophora cardui. NCBI lineage: Eukaryota > Metazoa > Arthropoda > Insecta > Diptera > Tephritidae > Urophora > Urophora cardui. The sequence continues at coordinate 20,741,725 of OY482674.1, read as the reverse complement.
TCTCGAAATCTTTGTACTAGAATAATTAAAATTTGTGTGAAGGAAGAATACATAATTATATACTCAACGGATAAACAATCTAGGTCTTGGTAAAGCAGGGATGGGCACTTTCCTCCCATTTAAACTGGAATTTTCACAGCGAATATCTCTGGAAATATTTGTAGTAGGGTATTGAAAATTGGTCTTGGCAAAGCAGGAATGGGCACCTCCCATACAAACTGAAACTTTCACATCGAAAATCTCTTGAAATATTTATAGTAGAGTACTGAAAATTGGTGGGGGCGCATATCAGATAATTACGTACTCAAAAGATGAAAGCGATAGGTCTTGGTAAAGCAGGGATGGGCACCTTCCATACAAACTGAAACTTTCACAGCGAAAATTTCTGGAAATATTTATAGTAGAGTACTGAAAATTAGTGTGGGGCATATGAGATAATTACGTACTCAAAGGATGAAAGCTATAGGTCTTGGTAAAGAAGGGATGGGCACCTTCCATACAAACTGAAACTTTCACAGCGAAAATTTCTGGAAATATTTATAGTAGAGTACTGACAATTGGTGTATCTTTGACGTCAATAATGATATCTTTTCTGTGTAACTTTTTAGAACAAACTCAATATGCTAATATTTTTGAAAGCACGTGGTTTGAAACCAGCGGGTAACCTCTAGTTAAATATGTAATACATAAACACATCCAAAGTGAAGCTGAAAAATTTGTCAAGTGTTTTCCGCTGTCACACAAAATATCTCACAGGTGTTATATAAGTTTGCTATAGACGAATATACATACATACATACATACATACATACATATGTACACAATATATTTACATTTTTCTGTGGGTACTCACATATGTATGTAAATATGTATGTTTGTGTTAATATGTGCATTTTACTCCACCATCAGCAATCGCTTGCGTGAAAAATTCCTGCAATATCAAATAGCGCAAATATTACATTTCTTTCTTGTCTCGTAAATTCGATTTTCTACTCAATTGAATGGCGCACACACATTTTGCAAGTCCTCGTTGGCGTTGGCGTTGGCATCTTCGCTAGTGTTTATTTATCACGAAGCTTTGGGTGTAAATATTTGAAGACGTTTTGGCAATTGAATAACTGTTACGCACATCCGGTGCGAAGCATGTACCTATGGGTGTATGAGTGTGTGTGTAAATATACTTTTTCCCAGTTGGAAAAGTGTTCCCGCATAAACTTTATGATGCATGCAAAGATGTATGAAATCGGATACATACCAGAATGCAGCTCAAAGTAAGCGAAGGGTTGAGGTATCGGCTCTCGGCTATAGGTCACTTGAGAAATAAAAAACAACAACAAAAAAATCTGAAAACAATAACAAGCATTGCCTGTACAAAAGCTTTGCTTCTTAAAAGCTTTAGAACTTTGTACAAAACCAACACACAATCACACCAACATACTAGGTAGCAAAGACAGATTGTCATTAAGCTACTGTTGTTGGTATGTAGATTGTAATAAAAGGAAAATTTAGATTTAAGCGAAACAAAAGCTGACAGCGTGGTAGCTCAATGGGATGTCATTGGATTACCAATCGAAAAGACTTAAGTTCAATCCTCGGTTGAGGTTGACTGAAGAAGTCCGACGAGGGGATATGGTGGTCTCCGAAATGGATCCATAACTTCTACCAAAAAAAATATATAATATTTTTTTCAATTTTTCTTAATTAAAAAAAAAAAACTAGCCAATAGCTCATAAAAAATTCAGATAAAAAAATATTTTTATGTCATATTGGAAGGCAAATGTATGTGAGAGAGAGAGAGAGAGATCAATTGTAGTGAGAAAATAAATCGAACTGAGATCAGGGCCGAGCACGTCTCATATCCAAACATTATTTTTGCCTTAGCTTGGCAGGAAAAGGCGGTTGCATGACTTTCCTAGGATATTACGATGAAAAAGATCATGCCTTCTGGCGTGTGTAGATCCTATTGACTTTATATCTGTTTATAGATGACCATACGTAACCTTTTCCAACTTTTAGAAAGCGATTAAAAATTGGGTAAAAAGTGGTTAAAAATGGTTTGGTGGATTGTTTTTTAAACACCCAATGCACAAAAATACGGTCAGTTAATATGATATAGCATTTTCAGGTCAAACTAAACATTTTTCAAGTCAAGTGAAACTTTTTTCAAGTCAGGTGAAACTTTTTTCAATTGAATTGAAATCTTTTTCAATTGAAATTAAATTTTAGTTTCAACTAAATTGAAAAAGGTTTCAATTCAATTGAAAAAGTTTCACTTGACTTGAAAAAAGTTTCAATTGACTTGAAAAAGGTTTCACTTGACTTGAAAAGAGTTTGACCTGAAAATGCTATATATTTATATATAGTATATATATAAAGCGATTAAAAGCTTGTCGACTCATATCGTTTCGATGCTGGGAAGTTCACATTTTACACAGAGTAAATACCAACATACTTATGTATCGTATAAATTTATTCTCAAGTATTTTTCAAGATGCAATATCGAACTCAGCAAATAAGAAAATAAAAAGAAAGTTAAAAAGGAAAAGGAAAATACACTTTCTAAATCTAAAAATATATATGTACCAGCAAAAGATAACTATTAAAAAGGAAGGAACATACATTCATATGTACATTAGGCCCTCTCGCGTTATAGGGAAGCAAAAATAAAGTGCGCCGTACGCCCCCGCATATGATGTCTTTTTGGAAAACATTTCCGGAAAAGTTTTTTATTTTTTTTTTTTGGACGCCGCTAGATGTCGCTAAAATTTATTTTTCTCATATCTTCGGTATTTATAGTCCAATCTCAGAGTTTAATACACCAATGTCTTTGGCTTGAAAGGACGCCTTATACTATGGAATATTATTAACCCAATGTGCGTCATTGGGGTCACTACCACCCAGTATTTATTTTATACCACCCTAATGCAATTTTTTATGCCTGCATGTTAAACGTAGTCTAAAATCATTAATCTTTTGCAAAAGAATTATTTCGATCGCTTCAGTAGAACCCGAAATAAACCACGTTCAACATTCCGTGGAATATATGTTTTTCGCTTCCTTTGGTCCTTTAGGTTCATTTTACAAAGATTTCTTCTGAGGAGACCCCTACTGAAATTTTATGGCGAGAACATTTTAACCCTCTATCACCGCCAATAAAGGGTTATTTTGACCCCCTTTTTTTAGAAACTCAGAAAAAATAGTATTTTTAAGATCGCTAGAGGGTTAAAATGTTCTAGAAAATTATTTGGCATAAAATTTTACAATGGGTCTCCTCAGAAAAATTTTCTGTAAAATTAACCTAAAAGACCAAAGGAACCGACAAACCTATATTCCTCGGGATGTTGAACGTGTTTTATTTCGAGTTCTGCGGAAGCGATCGAAATACTTCTTTTGACTACGTTTAACATGCAGACGTAAAAAAGGTACATTAGGGTGGTATAAACTAAGTACTGGGTGGTAGTTACCCCAATGGCGCACATAGGGTTAATAATATTCTACAGTATAAGCCGCCCTTTCAAGCCAAAGACATTTCTGCATTAAACTTAGAGATCGGATTATAAATACCGAAGATATGAGAAAAATAAATTTTAGCGACATCTAGCGGCGTCCAAAAAAAAAAAATTAAAAAATTTTCCGGAAAAGACATCATATGGGGGGGCGTACGGCGAACTTTATTTTTTGCGATACGGTCTAATGTACATATGTATGTGCGGCTGGCTGTATATACTAGAGCCCTGCAATGAGACATTCGTACAAGTGCAGATTCGTGTAGTTTTTGCTTTTGACTACTGTACTACTCGTATTCATTTCAAATGAGAAGTGGTAGTACAAGTACAAGTTTGATAGCTGTTGCTACAGTTCTCTATTCGTTTACTCGTTTACTTACTTCATTTCGCACATTTAGCTACATACGCACATATACCTACATACATATGTACACTTTTGTTTGTGCACACACGCTTGTTGCTGCTGTTGTTGTACAAGTGTACAAGTGTTGATTTGCTGTGTTTCGTGTACTTCCGAGCAGTACAGCAATGTCTCATGACGAACGGATAGTGTACGCACACTATTCATTGTGGTTCGTGTACGAGTAGCATAGTACTCATAATAAAGCGAGTTGTTGTACTTCACTACAAGAAAACCAAACGAATAACTCGTTTGGACATATGAATGTACTCATGCAGCAGTCTAGTATATACGAATATGTACTTGTGTGAAAAATGAAAAATCAACGAAAAGACAATAACGTAAGCACACAACCAATCATTGGGTAATATTGTCGGTGGTTATAGACAGCGGATGCTTTGTTACACAGCGCAGTGTGCATACATACAAACATATAACATATATGTATGTAGACGCCAATATTTATAAACATATATTTATATACAATGCAACAGTAACAAAAAAAAATATTTAATGTAATAAATATCTTTTCAAATATGTACATATAAATGGTGTGCTAAAACAAATGGCGGTGGATGTGGTGGGTATGTACGTACACACGGGCAACAATAACGCTGGGGTGTTGTTGTATTTTTCTTGTTTCTTTTTTCTTTTTTTTTTTTTTTTGATACAATAGTAAACACACAAATCGAAAAATGTGTAAATATTTGTAAAAAAAAACAAAATGTATCTAAGCAGCAAAAAAAAATTGCACAACGAAGAAATTACACAAATGTATACATAACTATTTCTTGCTCCGCACGCGTACATATGTACATACTTTGACTATGAAGTACTTGAACATACATATGTATTTTGTACATCTACAGGGAGCGCTTATGTTTAGCAATTTAATAAAAATATATAAAAAATTCAGCTCTAGGGGTTTTTGTAATACAACACCCTCTCCCGTCACAAATTTAGTGCACATTTAACTAAAATTTAAAATTCGAAAACGAAACACTTTGTGTGGTAATATTGAAATAAAAAACACATAAAGATATAAATATATGTAAATTATTTTTATTTGCAGCAATAACCCCATGGCCACGCTGACCGAAATTGTCAAAATGTTCAAGAAGGTCGTGCTCGCCAACGCACATGTACCGACGTATGTAATTTGAATCAAATTGACTGGAATTAACATAAAATGAACAAAATATGTTGTAAATACATATACATATAAGTATGTATGTGCATATGTAAATTTTACGATATCTGACCGTTGGCCGTTGGTGCGCGTGTAAAGTAGTGGTTTCACACACCTCACCTCATGTTTGGGAGCGTGACTTTTTTAGAAATGTGAGCAGTTATAACACACAAATACCGAATATGAATACCGAATATGAATACCGAATACAATAACGAATACCGAATACAAGTACCTAATATCGAATATTAATACCGAACACAAGTACCAAATACCGAATATGAATATCGAATATGAATACCTAATACAATAACGAATACCGAATACAAGTACCGAATATCGAATATGAATACCGAATACGAATATCAATACCGAATATTAATACCGAATTCCAATATCGAATACTGATACGAATACCGAATACGGAATACCGAACACGAATATGGAATACGAATATTAAATTCCGTATATGAATACCGATATGGAAATATAAATATCAAATACGTATAATGAATACGAAAAATTAATAGCAATATCGAATACGAATACCGAATATCGAATGCCGAAAATGAATGCCAAATACCGAATACCGAATATGATTATCGAATTTAAATACCAAATCCGAATACAGAACATAAATATCGAATAAAAATATCGAATACGAATACCGAATAGGTAATATGAATACCGAATACTAATATTAAAAACCAATATCGAATATTAATACCGAATACCGAAAATCGAATATGAAACACCGTATAAGGAATACCGTATAAGGTATACGAATATGGAATACGAATACCAAATGCTGAGTATGAAAACCGACCTGGAAATATAAACCGAATACTAAATATAAATATGAAATACGTATAACAAATACGAATAATGAATATCAATATGAAATACGAATACCGAATATCGAATACCGAAAATGAATGCCAAATACCGAATATGATTATCGAATTTAAATACCAAATCCGAATACAGAACATAAATATCGAATAAAAATATCAAATACGAATACCGAATAGGTAATATGAATACGGAATACTAATATTAAAAACCAATATCGAATATTAATACCGAATACGATAATCCAATACTAATGGATACGAATACCGAATACCGAAAATCGAATATGAAACACTGTATAGTGAATACCGAATACCGAATAGGAATACCGTATAAGGCATACGAATATGAAATGTGAATACCAAATGCTGAATATGAATACCGACCTGGGAATCTAAACAGAATACGTAATATAAATATCGAATACGTATAACGAATACGAATACCGAATATGAATATTGAATACGAAAATCGAATTCGAATGCCGATTATCGAACAAAAATACCGACTTCGGAATATAAGCCGAATATGGAACAGGAATAGCGCACACGCATACCGAATACGAATACCGAATATCGAATACCGAATAAGAATACGAATACCGAATAGGTATACAGAATGCGAATACAGTATACGGATACAAATATTGAATATCGAATACGAATATGAAAACCGAATAAGAATGCAAATTAATTTCACTACAACAAAAACAACAACAATAATAACGATGAAATCGCTAAATTATAACAACCTTTTTTTACCTAAAATATATATATGTGTATATATGTATATATAAATGTCAAAATTTAAAAGATATTTTTTCGAAAAAAAGCTGATTTTTATACCTTGCATTAACATGAAAATAGTTTTCGAATATCGAACAAAATATTAATTGCTAATAACTGTCATGGGATGAACATAAAAGTAATAATTTTCCAATCTCGATTTTGGGTTAACAGCAATTTTCAGTATCTGCGCAAATTTTATTCAGCTACAAAACTACCTATATTACTAGAAAAAAAAAAGAAACTTTATATCGAAACTTGCAATCTAAAAGTACTTTATTAATAATCTAAGGAATTGTAATTTTGTATTCTTTTATAGTTTTTATTTTCTTCTTTTTATTTTTCTATTTTTATTTTATTTCTCCTTATCTACTGGCAACACCTTTAAAATCCCACATGCACATGCACGACACAAATAAGTCACTATTTCTATTCGACTTCGCGCTAAAAGCTCTATTTCCTTTAACCGTGTTGACAGCTGACCTCTGTGATTTGGTTGTTACTACTTTTTGCTATTTTTTTTGTTTCTTTTATTTGGTTGTTACTATTTTTTTCTTATTTTTTTGTTTTCCTTATTTTTTGGCAACAAGCCAAATGACACCGTTTCCAATTAGCGCCATTTGTCAGCGGTGATGCAATTAATAAAGCGAAATAAACGAACAAAAACAACAACAGTGTTTTTTTTTTAAATCGAAATGTATTTACATACATGTGTACAACTAAATTAAAGTAACTATTTCGGTAACATCAGCCATGTCGGCAAATTCATCCACATTGCACAAAAGGGCAGTAATCAGTAACTCCATTCAATGCTATATAGCGCATCGACCGATACGACACGGTGTCCCGCTGGTGTAATTTAATCGTTATTTGCAACCAGAATACCCACTACATACACTCAATCAGCAGCAAAATGAAAATGAAATGAAATCAGCGATTTACATTTTGGAGAATGGTAGAATAAGAGGATTGGAATAGATGCATGCATGTAAATTTAGCGAGTTGCGCGAGTGTTACTTTGCATCACATATGAGAACAACATATGTATGAGTGCATGGTTGGATAGTGGATGTTATAGGGTTAAATAAGTCTATGTACAGCTATAATTATAACCTGTATTAAAAAAGAAATCATTACATAATATTTTAGTTTAAGTTCTAAGCTTTTTGAATGTTTTTTTTTTTACCATTTTCTTACCACTTTTTATCTACTTTTTAACCACTTTTATAACAACTTTCAAACTCCCTCTAACCACTTTCCAACTGAACTTTTTTCAACCACTACAATAATACTAATTTCACAAATTTAGCAAAAAATCGCTTCAGTGTATAACCAAAGGCACATACACATACATATATATGCATATCATTTGACTTTAGCTAGATTGCGGCGAAATTGAAACGAAAAGGAAAAAAAAATTAATAAAGAACGTATACTCTTATATATGTGTGTACTTATTTTCTATAGTCGTGGTTGTGTGTGCCAAAAACGGCATGTGTCCTTATGTAAATTACCGCTGCTTCATCGTCGATCGACAACGAAAACCATGTATATAGCAGACTACTAACACAAAGTGGAATTCAATAGCGCTAAAATCCAAAATCTAAATCAGTGCAGAGCCAAGCTGCTGTTAGGGGACCGCCATGGCGTATGCGCAACAACAAAGTCAACTTGGTTTAAGGTATTTTTTTTTCTTCTTTTACAATTACTTTTGTTGAAAATTTGCTGATTTGAATTGGGAATTTGATTTATCGATTGCATTTCGGCAACACAATGGAATGTATAGAGAGACACAAAAGTTAATATTAAAAAAATAAGCAAGAGAAGTGTGGAAAATAACTAAACATTAACTAGTAGCAGTAACGCAATAAGGCATGAGGACATAGTGCTACAGCATTAACTAATATATGTATGTACATATGTAGATATTATTATGCTATGATGTACATATATGAAGTGCTAGTGAACATCTTTCCCACGCACACTTTTTCTCGCCTAGATTCGTCTTTGGATTTCTCTGCTACGGAATTATGGATATTTTCGTGTTCTGTTATGGGAATTTCTGTTTTTTTTTTAGTTGTCTCAGCGAAGTTGGAAATTGAAAATTTGTGTCCCCAAAGCCTCCTGGACATTCAATAGAATAAGCTAAATTTAATCAAATATGTATATCCCAATATAATCAAATGATATGTGTGAATCTATATATTTATGTATATAGTCTCCTCTACCATTACCCGCACTCCAAAATAGTAACTTCCAACGGCCGCTCATCTTGACTTTGTTATAGCACGTTTTTAATTTCCCAAAAGCACGATGTCATTACAAACTATGTATGTACATATATATGCAGTACATTTACATATGTATGAACATATGAAGGCATTTACCCTTCAGCTAATCGCGCTAATTCAAAGCTATCGCAGAACTAGTGCATAAAGAGACATTATCGGTTCTCCGTCAATCCCAACGCAATGCTTTCTACAAATTGTTTCAACTCGTTGATGTTATACGAAGTGGCAATTGCTCTTCTCCGCAGAATCGGTTTGCCTCACTAGAACTGTAGAACCCGTTCTGAACTGTTTATTGTACGGAAAGTTCTGTGTCAGTTGAAAGTTAATAGTTCGGAGATAGTTTCAATCTCTTTTTTGTGTTTTTATTAAATTTTGTAAAATTTCCCTTTTTTGGGAAATTTTTTCAATTAGTAAAATTGCATTAAAATCATCAATCAGGCTCACTAAAGTTCAAGCAAAACATTTTATTACATTTTTTAAAAATTTCCCTTTTTGGGAAATTTTGTCAATTAGTAAAATTGCATGAGAATAATCACTGAGACTCACTAGAGTTCAAGGCAAACCATTTTGTTAAATTTTTAAAAAATTTCCCCTTACGGGAAATTTTGTAAATTAGTAAAATTGCATTAAAATAATCACCGAGACTCACTAAAGTTCAAGGCAAACCATTTTGTTACATTTTAAAAAAATTTCCCATTTTGGGAAATTTTGTAAACTAGTATAAGTGTGAAATTTACACATCTTTACTCTGTAAAGGATGAAGAAAATGATTTGTTTCTAATTTTAAAAATTCCCTGCTTGGGAAATTTTAATTTGCGCTAATTTTTTCAATTTCGCCACTATGAACTTTATAGACGTTTGTACAAACAATTTTATTACATTTTTAATAAATTTTTCTTTTTGGAAAATTTTGGTAATTTGGAAAATTTTGGTAATTAGTGTAATTGTGCCAAATTTACCAATTTTGACTCGGCAGCTTTTACGAGAAATGATCTTGTCTAATTTAAAAAAAATTTCCTTTTGTGGCAAATTTTATTTTCAGAGAATTTTTTTTAATTTCGCCAATGTGGCGCATTTAAGCAAATCATTTTATCAAATTTTGGTTGCTTGCTTTTCCGTAAGGGTAGGAATTTGACAAGGGATGACGAAAATCGTTCCACAATACATAAAATCATTTTATTATATTTTTAAAAAATTTCCCTTTTTGGCAAATTAGTATAATTATGTGTGTGCAGATTTTTACTCAGTAAAGTTTAAGAAAAACAATTTTTTGTAATTTAAAAAAATTCCCTTTTTGGGAAATTTTAGTTTGAGTTAACTTTTTTTTTTCAATATCGCCTTTGTGACTTATTTAGGCGTTTAGGCAAACATTTTTGGTTGATTTTAGAAAAACTTCCCTATTTGGGAAATTTTGGTAATTAATAAAATTACGTTATATTTAAAGAAATTATCTTTAATACATTTTTAAAAAAATTCCCTTTTTGGGAAATTTCTTAAGTCTCTATAATTGTGTACAATTTATCACTGTCGTGCTCTATATCAATTTAGAATCAATTCTGAACTAGATATGAACTCTCTAGATCGAGACTATGGCTTTAGGTGACTGTCACCTATACATATTTGCTGTAGGGTATATGTATATGTCTGTATGCACGTGTGTACGAATAAATTGTAAAATAAAGTTTTCTGATTGAAAAAGTACAGTCGCTCGGCAATTTTACAAAAGGCACAATTAGAAATGTGGTAGCCACTCTTACTTCCTGCGTTCCAAGCAAGAAGCAGAGAGTCCTCCAACCACCAGCACACAAATTTCATGCATGTGCCAGAGCATACATAGACTTTCGAAAAAAAAAGGAAAAGGAAAAACAGAAAAAAGAGTCCCTCGATTCAATAGCGAATGCATTTGATTGAATTGTCGACAAAAGTTTATACAAATTCACTGGAGAATATACATACATATGTATGTATGTATGTCTGTATGTTTTTGTTATCTAATAGGGTTTCATATGACATCGCTCCTTTCTTCTTACCCAACACAACATCAACCAAATAATTGACTTTCATTTAGATATTCACATACAAAAAAAAAATATAAAATGTTACACAAAAGAGAAATCACAGAAAATACACGGAAATCGAGTGAATAAAATAATAAAAATTCGAAGTTCGAGTACAAAAGAAAATTCAGTGAAAAATGTATTGCATAAAATTTCAACTAGGGAAATAAAAGTAAGGAAGATTTGATAGATAAGGGCGTGTGTTAAAAGCCTAAGGAACTCATTTGGCGCAAAATAATTTCAATAGAAATTTTCGCAATACAATAGCAACTAATTTTAAAAAGCCTACCCTGCCTGACTGGTTGACAAAAAACCCACAACACCATGCATATGTAGTAATGAGTTGATGAAAGGAGAGTACAGGGTGTTGTTCACTACTTTTTACCCGCTTACAGTGAAGGCGGCTAGAGGACTTAGCAACTCGAAAAGCTTCATGCACCCAAATGCTAAGCCTTCATTTGTATATACATATATAGGTACGTTTGCTCACTCGCGCCCTAACCAACCAACCAACCAACTAACCACACGTGACAATTCCTAATTCATTAAAATCGTTTGCGAAAACCGAAAACAGAATGAACCGGAAACGAAAACAAATACAAATCCCCAAAAACGATCGAAACGAAAAAAATTGGAAGTTGTTGCAGCGCTTTAGCCTTACATGCTACAGATTATGTGTATGCCTCCATTTTATTACCCAGTCAGCAATTTGAACTTCAGTACTGCTTATCAAGGACTACATACAACTGTTTGTTTGAGAACCAGCGCATCAACAAAAAAAAATATTGTCAGCACGGAAAACCTACGAAGAATCATTCCCTCCACTGCGTTGGGAAGATCAGGCAATGCGAAACATATCTACACTCAGGGAAAAACAGCATTTTAAAATCAAAAATAAAATTTTTGTTTTCATAATGCACGTTTTAAATCAAACCATTTTTATTTTAACAACGAAAACTTTTAAATTAAAAATTAAATTTTTGAATGAAGAATGAAATTCTTGAAGTAAAAATGCATTTTCGATTTAAAAAGAAACATATTTAAATTAAAAATGAAAATGAATATTGATTCACAAACTCGCTCTTTGTTCAAAATTTTTTTTGTGAGAAAATATTTTTTTTGTGAGAAATCCAACAAAAACAATAATGAGAATCGATTTTTTTTTTAATTTTTTTGATGCAAATAATTCATGGATTCTTTTTTAGGAAAAGGGAAGTATAAATAAGTTACTACAATTCAATATAATGTTTAATGTTTCTCTATGTGATGGCATTGGATTGAATTTCAGGGTTCGAATCCGGTGGAGAATATAAAATAAAGAAGAAAATGGAGAATAAGGAGAATAAGAAATAAATATAGCAAATAGTTAAGGCGAATTAGAAGAGAAGAGGAGAACAAGGGGAGGCTATATTCTTGTAGTTGGGACTCGGATTGAGAGAAGATGAAGAGAATGCCGTTGGATACAATTTCGAATACGGAAGAGAAAATGATATAGAGAACAATGCAGCGTTTTTTTTTTCTCATAGTGCTTAAAATAAAAATAAACATTTTTAAATTTAAAATGTGTTTTCTTGATTTAACAATTTTACAATGAACATTTTTAAAATAAAAATATTGGTATTTGCATCACTTTCAAATATGTTTTTGCCCATTTTAAGCACGTTTTCATATGTTTTATAATTTTTTTTCCCTGAGTGTAGGGTATGTTCAGAAATGCAGCATAAAACGCAACAGCGGCAGTACATAGTTTTTCGATGATTGCGATGAGCGATGCTAGATGAAAAATTTACTTTTATAAATGCGCTGCTTGCACTACAAAAGCAGGGTTGCGCTTCAAACTGAGTTTCTAAACAAAACCATACTTATACGAGTGAGCTCGGTCAAAATCAATCAATTTTTCTTTTTGCTCACTGGGTAGTGCAAGTGCAAGTAAGTAATATAGCACATAAGTGAGCAAGTGAGCCAGCAGGCACCGCATGGTATTGGCAGACAAATTCCATTAGTCGTAAATAAGAATTGTCACTCTCTGGGGGCTTGGCCTGCAACCAACATAGTTTTTTGCGTTCCGAGTACACTGTGAAGAATTTGTGCGCCAAAATTTCGCACAATTTCAAAATAAATTTCACCAGACCAGCTCATATAATGTATTTTTGGAAAACATCTAAGGAAACGAAAAAAAAGATTTTAATTTGTATCACCCTAATAGCAGCTTTTTGTTCATATCTTCGATATTTATTGTCAGATCTTAAGGTTTAATACATCAATGTGTTTGCCTCGTTAAATATACATATATTTTTTTACTGAAAATTCATTAACCCTAAGTAAAACATTAACCCTAAGTAAAACATTAACCCTAAGTAAAACATCAACCACAAGTGCGCCAAAAATTTCCCACAATTTCAAAAAATTACATCGGACACCAGCTCATATAATGTATATATATTTGGAAGGCATTTCTGAAAAAGAAAAGCAACACTTTTTGGATCACCATGGTAGGTATCAACATGGTAGTGGCATTTTTCCGAAAAAAAAACAAAATTTAGGACCACCCTAGATAACCCCCAATTCAACATTTATAGTGTGATAAATCAGAGTTTTTGTCTCGAGAAAGCACTTTTTTAGTGTGTGCTCATTAACCCTAAGTGCACCATTAACCCTAGCTCCATCAAAAGTTCTCACAATTTCAAAAAAATTCACCTGCTCATATGATGTATTTCTGAAAGGTATTTCTGAAAACGCCAAAAAAAAATTTCTTTTTGATCACCCTAATAATAATTTTTCTTCATATCTGCTTTATTTATAGTTGAATCTTAATGTTTGATACGCCATTATTTTTTTGCCTTAAGAAACAAAATTATTTCATATTACCTTATTAACCATAAGTGTATCATTGGGTTACTTACGACCCAGTTGCACACTCGATACCACCCTAGTATAACTTTCTAATGCCAGCATATTAAAGGCGCTAAAAACCTAGTAATATTTTGCGAAGTAAGTATTGCGACTAATTCAATATAGCCGACATACATAAAATATAAAATATGAAAAAAATGCAAAAAATAGCCCGTTTTCTCTGGAGGACTAAACATGATTCCGGGCACAAGAATCAGGCACCAGCAAATATTTGCTTTCTTTAAAAAAAAAAATTATTATTTCTTTGAATCGCCTAATTAAGTGAATGCATGTGCATTTTTATGCACTCAGCTTAAATTAAGTGTTTAGAATGTAAGAAAAAACTATTCTAATCATATCGGTATATGTTTTGTTGGATGTCTCCCTTCTTCTGGTATATTCTAAAAAATATGTAGGTACTGCATTACACACATAAATGCATGCGACACTTCATTCATCCAACGCTGCGGTTGGTTGGCTGGTTTGGCTTCGCGGATTCGCGGCTTCGAGCGCTGCATTGCTGTGCGCTTTATTCCGTCACCAGAATGCGCAAACCGCAGGCATTTATTTTTGTTTTTTGCTTTTATTTATTTTTAATATTTATTTGCTTTTCGCTCTAGATTTTATGTAGTAAATATTTTTTTTGCAGAATTTTACGCTACCAACCATTGCCAAACCACTTTACTTTGGCAATCAAACACCAAATATAAATTCTTTATTTTCTCGTTGATGTTTATTTAATTTTTCTTTTTTTTGGTGCAAAACATGGCCATAAAAATTGCGATGATTGCTTTTTGGGTTTGTTGCTGCTTTTACACATAAGCGGTTTTTATACTCGGTTGGCTTTACACAATGGTGAGGAGCCATAGAGTAGTAATTAGCTACACTTTTGCACAGAAAATAACTAAATTTTCAGTTTTTTGGCTTTAGAAATTCTTGCAGGTTTTTTTTTAATTCTTGTAGTTTCAAAATTCTTGTATTTTTAAAATTCTTGCAGTCTTTAGATTCTTGTGATTTTTTAAATTTTTTTTTTTAGTTTTAACTTTCTTGTAGTTTTTTAAATTCCTTTAGTTTTTTAAAATTCTAGTAGTTTTTGTTTAAATCTTTGCAGCCTTAAAATTTTTTAGTCTTAAAATTCTTGTAGTTTTTAAAATTACTTAGACTCTAGTAGTCTTAAAATTCTTGTGCTTTTTGTAAATTATTGTAGTCTTAAATTTATTGTACTTTTTTAATTCTTGTAGGTTTTAACTATCTTGTAGTTTTAAAATTCTTGGTATTTTTTTTTTAATTTTGTACTTTTTAGATTCTTTTTGTCTGTAAATTCTTGTAGTTTCTAAAATTCTTGTTGTGTTTGAATTCTTGCAGTTTTTTTATTTCATGTACTTTTTAAATTCTTATTGTCTGTAAATTCCTGTAGTTTCTATAATTCTTGTAGTTTTTAATATTCTTGTTGTCTTTGAATTCTTGCAGATTTTACAGTAAATCTAGTCCTTCAATAATCATAGGCTGCAAAATTTTTGCAGTTTCTAAACATTTTGTGGTTTTAAAAATTCTCATAGTTTTTAAAATTCTTGTAGTTTTAAAATTCTTGCAGTTTTTTTTTCATTTTCGTACTTTTAAGCTTCATTTTGTCCGCAAATTCCTGTGGTTTCTAAAATTCTTGAAGTTTCTAAAATTCTTGTAATTTCTAAAATTCTTGTAGTTTTTTAAATTCCTGTAGCTTTAAAATTCTTGGTGTTTTTTATTTTTGTGATTTTAAGCTTCATTTTGTGCGCAAATTCCTGTAGTTTTTAAAATTCTTGTAATTTCTAAAATTCTTGAAGTTTTTAAAATTTTTGTGATTTCTAAAATTCTTGTAGTTTTAAAAATTCTTGTAGCATTAAAATTCTTGGCGTTTTTTAATTTTTGTGATTTTAAGCTTCATTTTGTCCGTAAATTCCTGTAGTTTTTAAAATTCTTGTAATTTCTGAAATTCTTTTAGTTTTAAAAAGTCCCTTATTTTTTAAAATTCTTGTAGTTTTAAAATTCTTGGCGTTTTATTATTTTTTTACTTTTTAGCTTCACTTTGTCTGTAAATTCCTGTAGTTTCTTAAATTTTTGGTTTTTAAAATTCTCGATGTTTTTAAAATTCTTCTAATTTCTAAAATTCTTGTAGTTTCTAAAATTCTTGTATTTTCTAAAATTCTTGTAGTTTTTAACATTCTTGTAGTTTTAAAATTCTTGGCGTTTTTCTTTTTTAATTTTTGTACTTTTAAGCTTCATTTTGTCTGTAAATTCTTTTAGTTTTTTTTTTTAAATTCTTGCAGTCTTTAAATTCTTGCAGTTTTTAAAGGAACTCCAGTCCTCGAATTATTGTAGGTTGCAAAATTCTTCCAGTTTCTAAACTTCTTGTGGTTCCTAAATCATGATTTCTATAGTTCATACAGTTATTTGAGCCTGGTTTTTTTTATATTTTTTTTTTCTTTTTTCTAAACTTTGCATTTAAGTATTTTATTATTTATTT
Source organism: Urophora cardui (assembly GCA_960531455.1). Classification (NCBI taxonomy): domain Eukaryota; kingdom Metazoa; phylum Arthropoda; class Insecta; order Diptera; family Tephritidae; genus Urophora; species Urophora cardui. The sequence continues at coordinate 20,725,250 of OY482674.1, read as the reverse complement.
GGTTCTGCATGCAGTTACTCACTCTGCGTTGTGTCATTTATTTTTTGGCAAAGTTTTTAAAATATTTATTTTCATGCTTTTACACATGCCCATATATTTACGTACGGATGTGTGTATGCATGTTTACATACACAAATAGGTAATGGTGCAAAGAAATTTCCATTTTCGAAAGCAATAAAGCGCAATTTTCGTTATTAAATCTGGCAGCTTAAGATATTAAAAAAAAATGCGCGTTATGAACTCAGCAGAACGAGTACGAGTACGAGTGTTTATTAATAGGCTAACATTTTTTCCATACAAACAATTGCCAGGCTGTTTAGCACATTTAACACTCTACCTTTGGAAATAAAAAAAGTTGTTTCTGAATTCGCCCATGCGCCTACCTCTAAGTTATTGTACCATGGCTAGAGTGTAGTGTCAAAATCAAAGCGAATTCACATCATGGCCAATAGGAATGGACGAGCCCCAAGCGAATTCAGATTTTAACCACGGCGAAATATCATTTTGACATTACACTCTACCAATTACAATAACAAAATACATGGGAAATTTCTGAATTCGCCACCGGGGCTACCTTCCTAGATCTGTCTTGATTTTGACCATGATTTCGCGTCGGACCATGATCAAAACGGCAAATCAGTGTTGCGGTACAACTGGAATTTGGAAAGTGTTGCTTATCTCCGCGAAAAGGAATAATTTTTGTACCAATACAAAGTTGAAAAAATAAATTGCATGGTTGAATTTCGAGCACCGGCGATATTAGTTTTAGTTGTTATGCGCCTTTTTTATGCCCAACACTGTGTTAGAGCAGAATTTTAGTTCCATCTAAGTCGCGTAGATAACTAAAACTTCCAAAATGCTTATCTCTGCAGCTCAGAGCCACGCACACAGATACATATTACTGAAGTTTCTTGTGGTTTATAATCCAGCTTCTGTGGTTTAATATCCATTTTCAATTATAAATTAAATAATTGAAGCTACTAAATGATATGAATATATGTATAACTAAACACATATGCTTGTATATATAGTTCTTATCTCACTTTACTTACCGAAAATGAATTTCAACGAATAAAGGATTTGTCTATATGTAAATACAGACGTACTCATATTGCCAATATGTTTATGTATGTACATCCGTAGGCTACTTAAAATCATCATCGATTTTCTTTCTTTTGTGGGCACTCAAATTTCAATTTACTTAAACAACTGTCTTACTTACTAGTGCACTTATATAAAAGCACTTGCGTGTGTAATGTTAGCTACACTCGGCAGAAAATTTTTCAAGCTCCTCCACAAGAGTAAAAAGTGGACATAGTCGCAGCTCGTCACACGGAGTGTTGTTTGCTCGAGCTGCAAAGTGGTCCAAGCGATTGAAGCTGACAAAAACTTGCAATTAACTCACTCTATAGCAACTTTTCCTTGCAGATTTGAAATTCTTGTAGTTTTGAAATTCTTTTAGTTTTGAAATTCTTGTAGTTTTGAAATTCTTGTAGTTTTGAAATTCTTGTAGTTTTGAAATCCTTGTAGTTTTGAAATTCTTGTAGTTTTGAAATTCTTGTAGTTTTGAAATGTCTTGTAGTATTAGAAATTTTCAGTTTTAAATTCTTAAAATTTTGGAATTCTTGATTTTCGCAAATTTCGTGTTGTTTAAGAAATTATTGCAAAATCAAAATGCTTGTAATTTAAAGATTCTTATAGTTCAAAATTCTTATAGTTCTAGCGGTGTATTTTTTTAATTTTCTTAATTTTTAAATTAACCCATTTTTTTTTAATTCTTGTAGTTTTAGAAATTTTTGCAGTTTAGGAAAAGCTTGCGTTTTATAAATTCTTATAGTTTTTTTTTTGAAATCCTTTTTTTTTCAAAACTCTTCTGGTTTGCTTGTATCTTTTATTTTTGCAATTTTTAATTTTATTAATTGTGAAAATTCTTTAGTTTTTCATGTACCTACACTCAGGGAAAACACATTATAAAAACGTATGAAAACGTGCTTAAAATGGGCAAAAACTTATTTAAAAGTGATGCAAATACCAATATTTTTATTTTAAAAATGTTCATTGTAAAACTTTTAAATCAAGAAAAAACATTTTAAATTTAAAAATGTTTATTTTTATTTTAAGCACTATGAGAAAAAAAAAAACGCTGCACCTGTTCAAAAATCCAGTTTTACGCTATAGTTTATTTGATTTTTAAATTTGAGGTGTCATATGAAAGGACTAGGCATGGAAATGAGTAATTTATTAAAATTTTTACAAAAAGGGTACCACCTGTTCAAAAATCCATTTTTACGCTACAGTTTATCTCATTTTTAAATTTGAAGTGTCATGCAAGGCCTAGCTCTCAAGATGGGTAATAAAAGGAGAGGGAAGAGGAAAATTAAAGGGACGGATATGGCGAAGGACAGGAAGCGAAAGAGGAAATATGAAAAATAAAATGGATAAAGGGAAAATAAAGCGCAAATAAAGGGGAAAGGGGAAGAGAAAGAGAACTAGAAAGAAAAGGAGGAGCGCGCCAAATGGCCTTTTGTAGGTCGCTTTAAGGTTACCATAGTCTAGAAAAATATTCGGCACAAAACTTCACTATGGGGCTCCTTGGTCAAAATCTATGTATAAAAAATCTAGGTCCACAGAAAATAAAAATAACCAGTAGCTATGAAGGTATATCAAAAAATTTTCAAATGTGGCAATAAGTGGTCTTCTATCCTCAAATTGTTGCACAGTGTAATTGAAAGCCACAGCATCGCGTGGCCGGGTTTACTAGTTCTCCTTATTCTGCTAATTCTCCTTTTTTCTTTATTTTATATTCTCCTCCGTATTCGAATCATGACATCAACCTGAAATTCAATGCAACGCCATCACACAGTGGAACATTAAATTTATATCGAATTGTAGTAACCTATTTATACTTCCCATTTCCTAAAAAAGAATCCATGAATTATATGAATCATTGTAAAAAAACAAAATTAAAAAAAATCGATTCTCATTATTGTTTTTGTTGGATTTCTCACAAAAAAATTTGAACAAAGAGCTTGTTTTTGAATCAACATTCATTTCCATTTTTTATTTAAGTATGTTAAAATCGAAAAAACACGAAAGTGAATTATTTTAGTTTAGTTTTAGTTTAGTTCTCTGTAGGCATTTATTGGTATTCATTGGTTTGCATTGCATTTTCAGTTAATTAAATGAAATCAGCTTACACATTGAAGCCTATATTATTTAATTGTTGTTGATAACAAAAGAACCTATTGCCAAAGGCCAAGTAAACATATACAACACAAGCCGGCCCAGGTTGATGACATACATGATAGTAATTGTGAACAATTACATATCGCATGTGTTGTCGGTTTGAACAATTCAAGTGGATTATATGTATTTCTGGGAAGCAAAATTTTGCAAGATTTTGTTTGTGGGTGTGTGTTTAATTTTATGTTGTAAAGGTGTATGCTGAGCAGTAGGTATGTATGTATGTAGAATCTATATATACCCTGCAGCGAAAGTCCAAACTAGTCAGCCAACCTACCAGTTAACTGACTAGATAAATTATGGGAGTTGCCCAACTAGATTCATAGGGGACAAATTGAGATTAGTTATGAAACAAGAAGTTTTGCCAAAAAAGCGTTTTAAATTAAAAACGAATGTATCCGGGGTTTCTGGAGGTTGCAATGAACACGTGTGCAGTAAAAGTAAAGCAACTTCTTTATTGTTGTTGTAGTATTCGAACCCTGCGTAGTAGGCCCCTTGTAGATTTAGTTGGTTGCAAATTGTTAGATCATTAAATCAGGTGAATGCCACAAATATAACGTAGTTTGAGATGTTAATGTAGCCGCGTACATTAGATACTACTTTAGCCATAGAAAAAAGTACATGATATGTTTGTATAAAGTCAGAAAATCATCAATATAAATGTCAAGCTTAGAATGGTCAACGTGTTACTTATTCACAATGTTAATGTTAATTTACCTAAATATTTAATATGCAAGATCACAATCTAATGTGCCTGAATTCTTTAATTTAAATATCATATTCTAATAACTAAATAAATGTATTAGAAACTTTATTTTGCAACTTTTATTTTCATTGGAGTAGCATGTAAAACTAGTCAGTCAACTGGTATAGTTCTGATATCTACACTGACTAGTCAGCAAATTGGTATGATGCTGGTGTGTATACTGACTAGTCAGTCAAGTGGTATGATGCTGGTGTGTATACTGACTAGTCAGTCAAGTGGTATGACTCTGGTGTGGATACTGACAATTGCCATTTCCTAGGTCATCACCGTGTTAAAAATACCAGTTGCTAATATGAAAAAAAGATAGATGGCTGACTAGTTGAGCTGTATGGCCAACTAGTTGTCAATTAGTTTACAACTAGTTGATTTCGCTGCAGGGTATATATATGTGTATATATGTAGATATATATAGGTATGTATGTAAATGCAATTCTTACGCCTTTGTTGCTATTACATACACATGTATAAGTAAGTTTGTGCTAAATTGTTATCATGTTTCTTGTCAAAGCTTAGTCTTAACAAGCATTTCAAAAGTAATTACAGTTTTAAGTTTAAACTACAAATATATTTAATAGATTTGTGGATTTAATAATATTTATACGTAAGCTATTTTTAACTTTTATGTGATTTTTGTATGAGCTATTGGCCAGTTTTGTTTAAGAAAAATTGAAACAATTTTTTTTTTTTCACATAAAAGTAATTATTAGAATTAAACGGCCATATAAAAAAAAAATATTTTAACTTAATCAACTACAAAATTCTGGTTGTTAAAGGCATTGAAATGAGAAAAACAGAACCAGTAATGCAATAGATAGGGCTAGTTGTCGATTTATCACAGCGCAATACTTTCAGCTGTCATTTTAACAACGAAAATTTTTAAATTAAAAATGAAATTTTTAAATTAAGAATGAAATTTTTGAAGTAAAAATGCATTTTGGATTTAAAAAGGAACATATTTAAATTAAAAATGTGAATGATTGTTGATTCAAAAACTCGCACTTTGTTCAAAAATTTTTTTGTGAGAAAATATTTTTTGTGAGATATCCAACAAAAATAATAATGAGAATCGATTTGTTTTTAATTTTGTTTTTACAAAGGTTCATATAATTCAATGATTCTTTTTTAGTTAAAGGGAAGTACAAATAAGTTACTACAATTCAATATAATGCTGAATGTTCCACTATGCGATGGCGTTGGATTGAATTTCAGGTTGATGTCATGATTCGAATACGGAGGAGAATATAAAATAAAGAAGAAAAACAAGAATTAGCAGAATAAGAAATAATGGCAGTTAAGGCGAAGTAGAAAAGAAGAGGAGAACAAGCGGAGGCTATATTTTTGTAGTTTGGACTCGGATTGAAAGAAGATGAAGAGAAAATGATATAGAGAACACTGGAGCTTTTTTTTTTCTCATAATGCTTATAATAAAAATAAGCACTTTTAAATTTAAAACGTTTTTGCTTGATTTAAAAATTTTACAATGAATATTTTTAAAATAAAAATGTTGGTATTTACATCACTTTTAAATACGTTTTTGCCCATTTTAAGCACGTTTTCATATGTTTTTATATTTTTTTTCCCTGAGTTTACAAATATATAAACACTATGGGCCGTAGTCATAGTCGTTCACTAAAATCGGTTTTAGTTAAAATCGGTATTAAATTTAGAGCGACGTTTAAAATAGTGGTGTGTTATAGACCAGTTAGAACAACGCTTTTGCTAAAATGAAACGGAACAGGGTTACCCATATAAAATAATAAGAATCGCTCTGTAATTTTAAGAAATTTCGAGTGTTTTAAAAGTTCACCCTGTGTCAACTACAAGTACTACTCATGTACTACTCAAAAAAGTAAGCGTATCTACATATGTATGTACATACATATCTCTTCGCTATTTTCATTTTTGCAAATTTTATTTTAATCGTATATTTAAAATATGGAGCAGCTAAAAGTGAATTAAACTTTGAGATAAAAATTTATTGTGGAAGATAAAACTACTGCAGATAAAACTACACACTTCATATATGTATGTAAATCAAAATAAGCTTGTGATTTTAGGGAACAAAACGAGCTCCTGAATCAAAGTGGATCGCGGGAGAAAAAGCTTGTCTGCGGGAAAGCATGGAGTGCCACCCGATGAGCATTTCGCTCTAAAAATCGTAATATAGTCAGAACTTGCAATCCGGGTGAAAGTCCCCTATTACTGACAGGCTCTAAAATATCTATATGATATTCCACTGTGGCCTTATCAAAGCAATATCTCGAATAACATTCCTCTTCCTCCATTTGCAACGGATCACATCGGTTTCTATATACATACAAAATCTTGAAAATTTCTGCCATTTCCAAACATATTTATTAAAATGTCTTCTTTATATGTTTTATTTATTTTTTTTTTATTGAATTCACGTACTCTCTTTCTATTTTCATAGTTTTCATGACGAATTCCCAGCTTAGAACAATATTTTAAGTTTTTAAAATGACATTCACCTCATTTTAAAGTTAGAACGCTTTTTTAGTGATAAAACTGATTTTAAGTCGACTATGACAGAGATAAAATGACGTTTATGCTAGCATCATTCTAAGTGTGGTAAAACACTGTTTTAAATCGACTATGACTACGGCCCTATATATTTTTACTAAAATCAGTACTAAGGTTACTCATACGCCACCTCTTCCATATGGAATTGATTAACTTTTTTTAAGTTCTCTAAGGCCAACCAATCTCACTGGGCTCTAGTGATATTCAATATACAAAATATTTACTAACATATGTACATACTATCTATACAGCTATGTATAGTTGTAAATGTGTGAGTATGTACATACGTAAATAACGTTTACGTTTTATGCGTTGGTTATTGAATCAACAATTTATGGTTTCATTTTATATATTCCACACCAAGAGCACAAACAACAAAAAACAAGAGAGTGAGAAAGAGAGACAAGCTACAAGTGAGTAAGCGTTGCTGTTAAGTTTAATATGCTGCCTGTCAAAATTCAATTTGCATTTTAATAAAACAAAAGAGCAAAAAAAATTATACATACATCTATACAAAAAAGTAGAAGAAGGTAAAGGAAAAACGGTAAAAGGTAAAAGACAAAGGAAATAAGTGAAGTCAACGTGCACGCAACGCGTAGCCATCAATTGTCAATACATCAATTTATGTATGTGCGAACATATTTATATCAGACCTGGGTACTATCAAGTACCAGTACGACTTGTGACAAGTACATTTTAAAAGAATTGTACTAGTACTGGTACTTGCATTCCCAAATTTTCAAGCACTAGTACAAGTACAAGTACAAAGAATTGAAAAAGAATTGAATTTTTAGCAAATACTTCAAAGTAATTGAAAAGAATTGAATGTACTTGAAAAGAATTGAAAAATGTACTTGAACCGATTTTTCAATTCTTTTCAAGTACTTGAGAATTGAAAAATCGATTCAAGTACATTTTTCAATTCTTTTCAAGTACTTTCAATTCTTTTCAATTACTTTGAAGTATTTGCTAAAAATTCAATTCTTTTTCAATTCTTTGTACTTGTACTTGTACTAGTACTTGAATATTCTGAAAGTACTTGGTACGGACTCATTACTTCAAGATCAAAATATAAAGTATTTAAGTACGTAATAGTCCAATTACTACTCAGTATTACCCAGGTATGATTTATATACATACATACACTCAGGGAAAAAAAACATATGAAAACGTGCTTAAAATGTGCAAAAACGTATTTAAAAGTGATGTAAATAGCAACATTTTTATTTTAAAAATGTTCATTGTAAAAGTTTTAAATCTATAAAAAACATTTTAAATTTAAAAATGTTTATTTTTATTTTAAGCGCTATGAGAAAAAAAAACGCTGCAGTGTTCTCTATATCATTTTCTCTTCCAGATTCGAAATTCTATCTAACGACATTCCCTTCATCTTCTCTCAATCCGGGTCCCAACTACAAAACTATAGCCTCCGCTTGTTCTCCTCTTCTTTTCTACTTCGCCACAACTGTTTGCTATCTTTGTTTCTTGTTCTCCTTATTCTCCGTTTTCTTCTTTATTTAATATTCTCCTCCGGATTCGAACCATGACATCAACCTGAAATGCAATCCAACGCCATCACATAGTGGAACATTAAACATTATATTAAATTGTAGTAACCTATTTATACTTCCCTTTTCCTAAAAGAGAATCCGTGAATTATATGAATCATTGTAAAAACAAAATTAAAAAAATCGATTCTCATTATTGTTTTTGTTGGATTTCTCACAAAAAAATTTTAAACAAAGAGCGAGTTTTTGAGTCAACATTCATTTTCATTTTTAATTTAAGTATGTTTCTTTTTAAATCCAAAATCCATTTTTACTTCAAAAATGTCATTCTTAATTCAAAAATGACATTTTTAATTTAAAAATTGTCATTGTTAAAATAAAAATAGTTTGGTTTAAAACGTGCATTATGAAAACAAAAATTTTATTTTTGATTTTAAAATGCTTTTTTTTCCTAAGTCTACATATGTATGTATGGTCGTTGTTATACCATAACCACACAGGAAAAAATGACTAACTAGTCGCCGAAGAGAGGTAACGCAAATCAACTTCACTAGCCCAACTTAGCCCAACTTTACTTAAACTTAATTAAACAACTAAATATAACCAAAACTTAACTAAATTTAACTAAACTTAACTAAACTTAACTGAGCTTAACATAACTTAACGTAACTGAACTTAATTAACTTTACTTAAATTTAACTTGTCTTAACTAAATTTTACTAATACTTAACTCAACTTGTCCAAACTTAATTAAACTTAACAAAACTTAAGTAATACTTAACTAAACTTAATTTAACTTAACTATACACAACTAACCGTAACATGACTTAAGTTAACTAGAATAATTGACTTTGAACACAACGACCGTAGGAATTTTTAACTGCATTTAAATGGAATATAATTCGGCTACAGAAGAAAGCGAGTAGAACCAAAATGCAACTAGTCTCAATAATCTACATTGCATACTAACAACTCTATTTAGAACATGTATGTAAGTCTTCGCACGTAAGTATTTATGCAGAATATAATTCATAGATGGACTGACGACTGGCATTGACCTGACAGCTGACAGCCAGACCCTGGGCCAACCAACTACTTGTGAGGACAACAATTGCTTGGAAGGCAGTGAGTGAGACAGTAACCAAAGTCAGTCAGTCTGTCAGTCAGCCACCCAGGGCAGAGTAGCTCAAAAATTGCAAATGTCACTTACACATTATGAAAAATCGAATTATTGCTTGCTATGAAAATTTTCCCAAAAAAAAAAAGCAAGAACAAAAAAAATGTACATGCAACAGCTGAATGAATTGGATGAATGGATGGGTTGGATGAATGGATGGATTGTTGTCGTCTCTTTGTACATATCCACATCCCAATGTAAGATTTTGCATGCTGTAGTATGCTCAATAGCTCTTATTAGTTAGATATGTATTGTATCCATGAATGGATGTATGAGTATGTATAAATGTAAATATGTATGTAAGTATGTATATACAAACCCATGTGTACATAAATACGCACATACTTAGATACAATATTCAACTTTTTTTTAGATCCAGCATGACGTACGTGCCGAGCATTGTTAGTAGCTGTTGGCCGCGGCGATGGCAAGCAAAAGTGGGCGCCTGCAGCAAAGGTTTGGGGCCGAAAAACAAGGCAAGGCTTGTATAACTCTACATACATACATACTTTGTGCACATAGTTGTATAGATTATTTTTTTTCTCAGCTTGCGACAAGCTCGAAGACATGAGGGCATGTGCTGGTGTAGCAGCAAATATGTTTTGCTCACCCACACACCGCACACCGCAACCCCTGTAGCATACATATTTACGTCACTGTACTACCATATGCCATTATTATTGGATCACGTTTCTCGACAGCTCTCAAAAGTCGTGACACTTGTCGGAATAATAAATTAATTATTGACAATTTCCTTTTTTTTTTGGTTTTTGCTTTCTTGCTGTATGATAGAGCAGCGCTTCGGCGGTAAGGGAAACGGCGAAAAAACACGCGCTGATATTGAAAGACGTTAGTTAATAACTTCACGCGAAGTGGAAGGCAATAAAAAAGTATATAAATAGTCATACATACTTAGGTATATAATCGGCAACTGCCATAATAACTTTCATAATTTCTTAGGTTACTTTAACTTAACGACTTGTATCAAGATTAGTAACTAAAAATACTTTACAAATACAAAAGAAATATTATTACGGAACTAATGTATCTACTGTGGAAACAACAAAAAATAAATAACAGACTTAACTTAATTTAACCCAACTTGACTTGACTTGACTTGACGTGACTTGGCTACACTAGACTAAAATAGACTAGATTATACTAGACTAGACTAGACTAGACTAGACTAGACTAGACTAGACTAGATTAGACTAGACTAGACTAGACTAGACTAGAATAGACTAGACTAGACTAGACTAGACTAGACTAGACTAGACGAGACTAGACTAGACCTGACTAGACCTGACTAGACTAGACTTGACTAGACCTGACTAGACTAGACTTGACTTGACTTGACTTGACTTGACTTGACTTGACTTGACTAGACTAGACTAGACTAGACTAAACTAGACTAGACTAGACTAGACTAGACTAGAAGAGACTATACTAGACTAGACTAGACTTGACTTGACTTGACTTGACTTGACTTGACTTGACTTGACTTGACTTGACTTCACTTGACTTGACTTGACTTGACTAGACTTGACTTTACTTAACTTTAACTACTTTCTCTTGTCTTATGTCATTTTAACACCGTATTTAAAGGCAAAACTCAGCTTAATTTAAGTCAACTAACTTATCTCAATTTAACTTAGCTTGGCTTAACTTGACAGAGCTTGGCTGAGTTTTAATTTACAGGAACTGAACTCAACTACACTTAGCTATATTTAAGTAAACTCAACTTAATTTAAATTCACCAAAATTATTTTAAATGATTTACTGCTTTTTTGTGCCTCCTTAATGTTCCTCACACTTATTTTTGTACATTAAGCTGGTCCAAAAAATTAAAACCGAAAAAAATCATTTGGCTGTTCCGCCGATTTCGTGGGAACTTTTTTTACTTTATGCAATTTTGTACTATCCTAATGTATGTAAATATTCATTTAGCTTCCCAAATAAATACCAAGAATTCAGTTGAAAATCCATGAAATGAAAAACCAGCGATTAATTCTATTGAACTCAAAACAACAAACGCTCGAATGGATTCAATTCAGAGCTTTACTGTCATTTCATTTCTCATTTTCACTGCAAAATCAATCACAAATCGCAAATCAGAAATAGAGTGGTTGGATAACAATTTCCAAGTAAAACTACAAAAGATCAGTTAGAAAAATAAAATTGCCATTGTATAAACATGAAATCACCAGCACCACCTGTCGCCGCACGTTCAAGCGTGTATTTTCATTAGAAATCTAATTTAGTTGAGCTTAGTGAAACCGCTTTTACTATGTGCGTGTGTATGTGTGTTTGTGTGCGCACTTTCCATTCCATGCGCGAATTTGTTTTTATATAAATGAATGAGAGCTTTTGTTATGATGATGTTTTGGTCTTTGTTGTTTTGTTGTTTTTTTATGTTTTGCATTTTGTGTTTTGTTTTTTTTTTTTTTGTGGTTTTTCATTTTGTTGTCATTTGCCGTTTTACACACACACTTTCGCAACACGCTAGCGCCACAAGTGGTTGGTCAAGCGCGTTGGCTGTTGGCTGAAGGCTGGTTGAGTGTGTCAGTTGGTGGCTGAAGGATGACGGCTGATGGTTAGAGCAGTGTGTTTTGTTCAGGGTTTGAAATTGCTTAGCTACTTTTGCTGCATTTGCTTTTGCTTTGCTTTTGCTAACGAAAAGTAAATTAGCAAACTCGGCCAGCCAAGTATTCAGCTGAGCCGTGTTTGCTTGTATAGTTAAGCAAAGCAACGCGATTTGGGGGATTTCATTTTACTTCCAGCAATTAGTTGTGTCTTTGCATTTTTTCTGCTTTTGCTTATTTTGCTGAAACGATTTGTTTACGCATATTTCGATTTTTTATACATATTTACTTATGTGTATGTACACATAATATGTATGTATGTCCATTTGTAAACATCTTTTCATGTTGAATTTTGCTTAAAAACTAGTTTCAGCAAAATAAGCAACTGTAAGCAAAAATTTACTACTCAACTAATTGCTGGAAGTAAAAGCAACCCTCTCAAAATTGAGTTGCTTGGCTTAACTATACAAGCAAACACGACTCAGCTGAAAACTGAAGCGAATGGTTCGTGTTTTCGTTTTTGGCTCGGCTGAATTCAGCAATAAGCAAAAAACATCGGCTATTGCTGTTTTGCAGCAAGCAAATTCAAACCCTGGTTTTGTTCATGAATTATTCAAATTTTAAACTGCATTTATGCTAATGCGCTTTGCCAATGTACGAATATCAGGAGACAGACAATCAAACAGACAGACAGACAGCAAAATGCCAAATGATGGCAGACGATGAACTGGACACGTTAGCCCTACGATTTGAATACAAGAACATACATACGCGTACATAGAAATTTACATATCTATCTATCTACATATGTATGTATGTATGTATGTATGTATGTATGTATGTATGTATGTATTTTTTGATGATGACTTCCGAACACTTTCAATTGCAGCAAAAGCCAGAGCCGGACAGCCGTAAATTGGAAGCGCGCCAACATTTGCATGCATCGGCACTTCCGTGCGCAAATCTGCAAACTAACAAAGGTTTAGCACGTTAATAGTGCGATGATTTTTGCATTATTGCAGCTATGATATATGCAAATGTATGTGTCTACTTACACATACACATACATACGTACATACAATTTTTTACAAAGTGCCTGAATTTTTGAAATCGGCCTGTCAGAACAGATTTGTTCAATACCCACTAAAATTAATGATGATTGTTTTTTATGTTTTTTTATTTTAATGATTGTTTTAATTATCTTAGATTAAACTAGCAATCCATAATCAATTAAATTATAAAATTAAGATAATAATAAATAATCACGATTAATTGCCATTAAACAAAATAAAAAGAAGCAATAATTATATTAAAATTAAATAATCAAATAACTTTTTTAATTATGATTATTTCTAATTTTTTGATTAGTTTTAATTTTATAATTAAGATCAGTTGTTTTTAATTTTTTAATTTTTTTATTAATTGATAACTTTTAATCTTTTATTATTTGTAATTGTATAATGATGTTTATTTGTTTAACTGTTTCTAATTGCTTGATTATTTTTATATGTCTGATTATTTTTTTTAATTTATTATTTTTGATTGGTTGATTACTTTTAACTGTTTGATTATTTTTATTTGCCTGATTAGTCTTAATTGCTTCATTATTTTTAAATGTTTGATTATAATTTTTAATTCATTGTTTTTAATTACTTTATTATTTCTAACTGTTTCATTACATTTAGTTATTTGTTTTTTTTTTTTAATTGGTTGATTATATTTTATTGTGTGATTATTTTTGATTGCTTAATAGTTTTTAAATTTTTTATTTTTTTTTATTAGTTAATAACTTTTAATCTTTTATTATTTTTAATTGTATAATGATGTTTAATTGTTTAACTGTTTTTAATTGCTTGATTATTTTTATATGTCTGATTATTTTTTTTTTTATTTATTATTTTTAATTGGTTGATTACTTTTAATTGTTTCTTTTAATTGTTTAATTATTTTTAATTGCTTCATTAGTTTTAATTGCTTCTTTATTTTTAAATGTTGATTATTATTTTTAATTCATTGTTTTTAATTGCTTCATTATTTCTACTTGTTTCATTACATTTAGTTGTTTGTTTTTTTTTTTAAATTGATTGATTATTTTTTATTGTGTGATTATTTTTGATTGCTTAATAGTTTTTAATTCTTTTTATTAGTTGATAACTTTTTCTTCTTTTATTATTTTTAATTGAATAATGATGTTTAATTGTTTAATTGTTTTTAATTGATTGATTATTTTTATACTCAGCTGTACTAGTACACAGAGTATTATAATTTTGATTTCATAACGGTGGATTGTAACATAATGAAATAATCGAGATAGATATGGACTTATATATATCAAAATGATCAGGGTGAAAAGAGAAATCGATTGAGCCATGTCCGTCCGTCCGTCCGTCCGTCCGTCCGTCCGTCCGTCCGTCCGTCCGTCCGTCCGTCCGTCCGTCCGTCCGTCCGTCCGTCCGTCCGTCCGTACGCACGATAACTCGCGTAAAAATTGAGATATTTTGATGAAATTTGAAATGCAAGTTGGTATCGAGACTGGGACGGTTGGTATTGAAAATGGGCGAAATCGGACCATGACCACGCCCACTTTTCCTATATAGAAAAAATCGGATATTTGGTATCTCAGCCACTACTATAGCTAGAGTGATAAAATTTTACCCACGTATTGAGCTCAGGGCCTTATGAAGAAATTTGATGAAGTTTTGGAAAATGGGCGGTGCCACGCCCACTTATTAAGGGGCAAACATTGAAAGTTTTATATGTCATTACTCAGCAACCGTTGAAGATATATCGATGAAATTTGGTATCCGTAATTTGCTTACTTAGACAAATGTTTTGACGAAAAATTATCAAAATCGGTGGACGGCCACGCCCACTTTTATATATGGGAACTATAAAGGGGCCTAATAAAAACATTTTAAGCGATATCTCTGTCAAATATAAAGATCTATCACTGAAACTTTGTGGTAGGAGTCCAACTACGGACATAAAACAAAAAATACAAAAATTTTTGAAAATGGGCGGTGCCACGCCCACTTATTAAGGGTCAAACATTGAAAGTTTTATATGTCATAACTCAGAAACCGTTAAAGATATATCGATGAAATTTGGTACGCGTAATATATTTACTTAGCCAAATGTGTGGACGAAAAATTATCAAAATCGGTGGACGGCCACGCCCACTTTTATATATGGGAACTATAAAGGGGCCTAATAAAAACATTTTAAGCGATATCTCTGTCAAATATAAAGATCTATCACTAAAATTTTGTGGCAGGAGTCCAAAGACGGACATAAAACAAAAAGTACAAAAATTTTGGAAAATGGGCGGTGCCACGCCCACTTATTAAGGGTCAAACATTGAAAGTTTTATATGTCATAACTCAGAAACCGTTGAAGATATATCGATGAAATTTGATATGCGTAATTCTCTTACTTAGGCAAATGTTTTTGCGAAAAATTATCAAAATCGGTTGACGGCCACGCCCACTTTTATATATGGGAACTATAAAGGGGCCTAATAAAAACATTTTAAGCGATATCTCTGTCAAATATAAAGATCTATCACTGAAATTTTGTGGCAGGAGTCCAACTAGGGACATAAAACAAAAAATATAAAAATTTTGGAAAATGGGCGGTGCCACGCCCACTTATTAAGGGGCAAATATTGAAAGTTTTATAAGCCATAACTCAGAACCGTTAAAGATATATCGATGAAATTTGGTACGCGTGATATATTTGCTTAGCCAAATGTGTGGACGAAAGATTACCAAAATCGGTTGACGACCACGCCCACTTTTATATATGGGTATTATAAAGTGACCTTATAAAAACATTTTAAGCGATATCTCTGTCAAATATAAAGATCTATCACTGAAATTTTGTGACATGAGTTCTACAATAGACCGGAAACAAAAAATAAAAAAAGTTTATAAAATGGGCGTGGCACCGCCTCTTTTTATACAAAGAAATCTACGAGCCTATTACTCGACAAATAACTGAGATATTATGACGAAACTTGGTTTATACACTTTTATAACTTGTGTTAATAGACACGCAAAAATGTATTGAAATCGGTTTATGACCACGCCTACTTTTTAACAAAGATATTTCTGGAACACCCTTTTGGAATTTGTAACGTGAAGCCTTTGTAACTAAAAGTCATAGAGGGATGCAATTTTGCACTAACAATAATATTTATATGCTTATTTGGATGATTGATACAAAGTTTGAAAATGGGCGTGGCTGCGCCCTGTTTATGCAGCACTCGTTTCATATAAAATACACCCTATATCGAACAAACGCAAACAAACAATGAAAGCATACAGCTGAGTATCTAATGTTCGATTCCACTCGAACTTAGGCTTCCTTACTTGTTATGTTTGATTATATTTTTTAATATATTATTTTTAATTGGTTGATTACTTTTAATTGTTTGATTATTTTTAATTGCTCGATTATTTTTAATTGTATTATTTTAATAGCATAAGTATCTTTAATTACTTGATTGTTATTAATTGTTTGGTTATTTTTAATTATTTTATTCTTTAATTCTTTGATTATTTTCAATTATTATTATTTCCTTGATGGGATATTTTTAATCATTATTTTTTCATACGAAACAGCTGAAGGTGCACTATAGCATATGAGTAGCGTTTTTCAGACAAAAATAAAACGGAGAACAAAAGTAATTACTCAAATAAATAATTATTAATCATTTGATAAATCAGAAATAATAGAAATTAATCAAATAAATTTTTTTATGAGGCAAAAAATAAAAAGAAAAAAAAAAGAATCAAAATAATCATGCAATTAAAATTAATAAATTAATCGATTGATTAATGTTTTTTTTTTAATTCAATTAACAATAAATCATTCAAAAAGGTGAAAGTACGCAAATGATTCCTAACAGTTGCTTAGTTAGTTATTATCAAAACGGCTTCAAATATAGCAAAAAAAGGCTGAATTTCTACTGAATTGCCTTTGGAAATGCATTAAATTATAAATTTTAATGCAAAAGTGATTAAAAGCTAAAGACTTCTCATATTCAGTTAATCTATCGCCTTAGCATTCCGGGCACAGTGTACATACATACATATGTTCCTAGTAGCTTAATTGCCCCAAACTACATTCTATACATTGTATATACATTAGAGTGGCCCTTATATTCGAAAGTCGGAAATTTGCATGTGTTACCCCCTGATATGTTTTTGTTTAATAAAACAATAATACCCTGAAAATTTTGGCCCGATTGAACAACTCTAACCCATGCCACAACGAGTTGAATTTGAAAAATTATCAACATCACTTTTAGTAAGCGCTGCTTTTGGTTATGCCGCGATAAATATATGTATGTGCGAAAACCTAACTCTGGGATGTTCACAAGTTTAACCCTAGTTAGATAATCATATTTTTACATACGTTAAAGATAATCATGCGTAAAATTTACGCATGATGGGTTTTTCAGCTATATCTTCACAGTTTATTTACAAATTTGCCCTGAACTTGCACAAACTTTATTATAGATATGTAAAATAAATGTAAACATTATAAATAAAATATATTTAAACCTGTTTATTATAAAAAAACTATACCAAAGCAACTTCTTCAATTTTCTCCTGAAATTAGGAAACACCCATTTTCCGTCCCTTTTTGAATAACTTTGCTGCAAAAATCAGACTTTTTGACTTACAATCTGAATGAACTGGAAACTAATTAAGAAAAATAAATGAAAATTTTTTATGAAGTTCGGTCAAACACAATTTTGGAACATAACAAATATTGTCCTCGCGACATATAACATTTTTGAACTTATTGCATGACCCATTGCCTTTCGCCGTTTTTGGAAGGGCAGTATATACAAAAGAAGAAAAGGGACACCTTCTCTGATTTGGAAAGATCAGGTGAAGACCGACTCGTCCGGCCTAGGTATTTCCAATTGGCGCTCGGCAGCACAAAACAGACACGACTGGTGCGCTTTTTTGGACTCGGCCAAAATCGTTTAGGCCGTTACGCGCTGATTAAAAAGAAGAAGAAGAATTATGTACAATACATAAAATAATATGATACACTGGCTCTAACGACTTTTAAGGTCGAACTTCTTTCCTAATTCGAAGCGTGCTCCTTAATTTTGTTTTTCCTACTAATCGGGTGTGCCTACAGTTTTATGGCGATTCCTAACGGTGAATGCATTTTTGTGAGAAGCTTTTTCATGACAGAATTACACTCAGAGGGTATGCCGTCCACTACCGATAGGTGACCAATATTTTAAAAACCTAATAATTGTCTTTTAATAAGAAAATTAATTAAATTAAATTTTGGTGTTTGGTCGGCTGGGGGTTGAACCAGCGAGCGTGGTATGGCATACGAGCACTTTACCCACTTCCCTACAGCTGCCACAATACAACACATATATTTTTTTATTATACTGGCTCTTCAGTATAATGTTATGATGAACAAGTAAGGAAGCCTAAGTTCGAGTGGAATCGAACATTAGATACTCAGCTGTATGTTTTCATAGTTTGTTTGCGTTTAATGGAAACACGGTGTACTTTATATAAAGCGAGTGCTGCATAAAGTGGGCGTAGCTACGCCCATTTTCAACATTTTTATCAGTCATCCAACTAAGCATATGAATATTATTCTTTGTGCAAAATTTCATTCCTTTTTGACTTCTAGTTATAAAGATGTCACGTTACAAATTCCCAAAGAGTGTTCCAGATATATCTTTCTTAAAAAGTAGGCGTGGTCATAAACCGATTTCAATAAATTTTTGCGTGGCTATTAACACATGTTATTAAAGTGTATAAACCAAGTTTCGTCATAATATCTCAATTATTTGTCGAGTTATAGGCTAAGAAATCACGTATATCCCTTTGTGTAAAAAGAGGCGGTGCCACGCCCATTTTCCAAAATTTTTCTATTTGTTGTTTCTGGTCTATTGTAGAAATCAAACCACAAAATTTCAATGAATTATCTTTACATTTGGCAAAGATATCGCTTAAAATGTTTTTATTAGGTCACTTTATAATACCCATATATAAAAGTGGGCGTGGTCGTCAACCGATTTCGCTAAAATTTTCAACATGTATTACCACAAGTAATAAAAGTGTACACACCAAGTTTCGTCATTATATCTCAATTATTTGTCGAGTTATGGGCTCAGAAATCTCGTATATTCCTGGTTATAAAAAGAGGCGGTGCCACGCCCATTTGCCAAAATTTTTTTGTTTTTCGTTTTATGTCCGCAGTTGGACTCCTGCTATAAAATTTCAATGATATATCTTTATATTTGACAGAGATATCGCTTAAAATGTTTTTATTAGGTCACTTTATAAGAGCCATATATAAAAGTGGGCGTGGCCCTCAACCGATTTCGGAAATTTTTCGTCCAAATATTTTACTAAGTAAGTATATCACGCGTACCAAATTTCATCCATATATCTTCAACGGTTTCTGAGTTATGACATATAAAACTTGCAAGGTTTGACCCTTAATAAGTGGGCGTGGCACCGCCCATTTTCCAAAATGTCATCAAATTTCTTCCTAGGGGCCTGAGCTCAACACGTGGATAAAATTTCATCGCTCCAGCTGTATTAGTGACTGAGATACCAAATTTCCGATTTTTTCTATATAGGATATATATATGGTCCGATTTCGCCCATTTTCAATACCAACCGTCCCAGTCTCGATACCAACCTGCATTTCAAATTTCATCAAAATATCTCAATTTTTGCGCGAGTTAGAGTGTTTACAGACGGACGGACAGACGGACGGACGGACAGACGGACGGACGGACGGACGGACATGGCTCAATCGATTTCTCTTTTCACCCTGATCATTTTGATATATATAAGTCTATATCTATCTCGATTATTTCACTCTGTTACAATCCACCGTTATGTGATTAAAACTATAATACTCTGTGTACTAGTACAGCTGAGTATAATGAAAGTCATCCTTGTCCTTATGCAATACGTGAGAAATGCTTCCTGAAAGTCACGGTAAAGATAATCATGCGTAATTTTGACTCACTGACCCCTCATATTGGGAAATTTACAAAACTTAGCACAGAAAATTATGTGTCACGTGAGAGATATGCAGCACTGAAACATATATAACGTTCAGTGACATATTCACATAATTGGGGGAGTGAGAACAATAATTCGAAAGGGGATGCGTAATTTTGACGCAGATTATCTTTTTAGGGTTAAATTTGCATAAAATTAATGAAAATACTTTTATTATTTTACCGTTGCAATTGCTTGAGTAGCAAGAATCGTAGAAGATGTATGTACATACGTATGTAGATGACATTAAAATTTGGTTCTCACGTATAAAGCAACCAGTGGCGGATCCACGGGGGGGGTTTTGGGGGTTCAAACCCCCCCCTTGTGGTTTATCATAGATCCCAAATTAATACCTTTATAGATTCTGCGCCCAAATTTCCCAAACTGATCAAGGAAAACTCTATCATTCCAAAAGCAATGGTTGGACCACATAACATCCAAAATATGTACCTACATGCGAAAAAAGTTCATGTAGGTACCTTCGGACGCATGTGCATAAAATCAAATTTGTCAAATGCTATTCGCAAATTGCCAAATCGCAAATTTATTTTCTTTTCTTTCTTATCCCTATTTTTATCGTGATTGTACAGAATTAATTTGGTCAGAAATGTCTGAATCCTTGGAGAAATTGCCTTTTCCAGAGACATTTCGCAATTCTTGTTTAAATAAATCTTTTAAAAATTTGAGTATATAAACACAAGAACTTCAATAAAGTAAAAATTCTATTAAAAATATAAATATAACCAAAAGGTACTACATCAGGGCTGCTCACCTCATAGGCACTCAAAGCACAATTGTTTTTGTTTTGTTCCGAATCATAGGCACATACACATATTTTCACTTCAAATATGAAAATAAAATTTTCTTTGCACTCCCATAAGCACTTAGATATTAAAAAATTTGATATGTATGTGCTTCATATTGAATGAGCAGAGCAAAGGCACTTTGTATAGGAGCTCGAGCACTGCCGTAAGAAATCGAAATTTACAATAACAAATGTGTAATGAAAAAAAAAAAATTCAAAAAATGAAAGCACTGTAAAAAATTTGTATTCAAAAAATTTTCATATAAAAAACAAAAAAAATTTGTATGTATGTGATACTACCATTTGAAAATAAATTCTAAAATAATATTTTATTGGAATTCATAAAAAAATTTAAATGAGCAAAAATATTTTTCAGTGCATATACAAAATTTGTAGATATATTGAGTTTTGTACTTTCAATACGAGAGCGTTGAGCAGCCCTGGTCTACATCTATTCCAAATTGCTTGTTTAATGCAAAATTTTAATATTTTGAGTTAAAAGTCGATTTTATTGAAAAATATATATAGGACTCAAAAAAAAAATCATACGCCAAAGTTTTTAAATTTATTTCAAAGAGTTCTGTCGAAAATTTTACTCTCTTATTTTAGTTTAAAAATATAGAAAATTTTTCAATAAAAATCGCAGGATTTCTGAGCTTATGGAAAAAATCTGAAAAATCGTAGAAATTTCTGAAAGTGGATTAAAAATTTCAAAGCAAGGCCATAATTTATAGAAGATTTTGAGGAGATTTCTAAGTATAATGTTATGTAGCCAACCAATTTTAGTGTAAAAAGTGAAATTCTCAATGCTGTGAAAAATTCCGTCAATTTTAGAAGTTTTTTTCTGTAGGGTGTAGGGTGAGACCGTTCCAATTAAAATTTCCGAAAAGCCAATGAAAATTTTCAAAAAGTTGAATGTTGCATATTGTTATATTAAAATTGAATGAGCTGCAAAATTGCATACTCAAAACTCTTCTAAAAAATGTAGCTTTAGGATTCCTAGCCCCTTTTTATGATAAGTATTTCCTTGATTTTGAAAAATCGGAAAAATTTTCAAAATAGGCCAATTTTTAATCCATTGTTGATAATTTCTGGCTTTGCATTTTTCCGTATAAAAATTGACGGGTAATCGATCGGAGGCGATAATATAACTAAAATGCTTTTGAATTAAAAAATTAACAATATTTTTTCAAGAAAGGCCAATATGCTTAAAAGCTTAAAAATGGTGGGTCTTTTATTATGCTAGGTTGACGATTTCTTCAATAAATAATGATATTTACCTGAAGCACTCGAATCCATGATATTTACTTTGATAACTGTCTTAAAACTGAAAATATTGACGTTTAAAAATGGGTTACTTAAAATACGTAAAAAATAAAAAGTCGAAAAGTGGGAGAATAATAAGTTTCGACTAGCGGCAGGGACACCCCCGTTCTCTATAAAAGCCGAGAAAACCGGTTTATTATCGCCCGGTCTATTATAAACGTAGATCGATTTTGGATTTTGTATTTGCACCAATTTTAAAATTTTCAATTTTGGCCGCATAAATTCGTAAAATCTACCTATGTGCAGCGTCTGCCCTTAAAAAACATCTTCCAAAAAAACAAATTTTCAAAACCCCCCCCTTGCCGAAATCCTGGATCCGCGCCTGAAAGCAACATAGTATTAAAACAAAAAAATCAAACATTTCACTTAAGAATTGTATATTAATTTAAAATCATAGTCCATATTATTTTCTTCCAATACAATAATTTTAAAATGTGCAACTGGTGAAGTCTGTTAACTGAAGGACATGCCGCGCATAGGTACAATGTGAGTTTCTGTCGGCATTGGGAAAGTTTGTGTCCGTATCATGGCCACTTTACGCGTAGTCAGCGTAACTACCGTTTCAAACTGCTTCACAAATATAATATCGGTTTCCCATTCATCTTCCTCGAGGCATTTTGTAAAAATTTCATCCAAGGAGGCACTTAGAAAATTAAAAGATTCCAATTTTCTACATTTGCACACCATTTTAATTGAATTCTGATATAAAAATAAGAAAAGTTCCAAAATAAAATTTTGTCACAAAAATCACCTCCATAAGGTCCCTGGACTGTGGTATTAGGTACTTTTGTCGGTGGATACCTAGTGAAATTCTATGGCGAACAATTTTCTATAACTATTTAACCCTCTAACGACCTTCGAACTTTTGCGGACTTTCTAAAGAAGGAGTAAAAGCGCCGTCATCGTCGGAGTGTTAGAGGGTTAAAGTAGTATACAAAGTTACAGCTATTGCAATTGTTTGAGGGTTTTACACTGTGGATATTTCTTTCATTCTGTGTGAGAATTAGTTTGCTCAAAAGTGCTGTTGCAAATTGTTATGGACAAATGAAATAACCCGCAGTGTGTTGGGACTTATTTCATTTCCTTCTTTGGGAGTTATTTAATTCCTTTAATGTGGGAGTTATTACACTGCTCCGCAAGCGCTTTCAATGGACTTTCAAGAGAATTAAAGTTCTGAATTGAATCTGAATTTCTTATTTGTGTACGTATGCATGAAAAACAATGTACCATTACACTAATAGAGGGCACTTATTTTTAAAATTTCCCATATAAATATGTATGTACGAGTACATGAAAAATATATATTAAAAATTTCAATTTTCTTAAATTGTTTGTATATATGAGTAAATAAGGATCCATGACTTTTTATTACTTCAATATATAGAATATCAGTACATATTTTTTATTCATAAATCATTTATTTGTGGAGCCTAATAAATAACAACATTGTAATCTATTAAAACTCAAAATATAAGAGAATTCGTCCAATATAAACGTCCACAGAACCATATAACACTTGGTACATTATTTCAACACATTGTGGTACGGGTTAACGTTGCCCAATCGCGCAAATATTAAACAGGGAATATTTTCTTCGTACATGAAACCATTTCAGGGGGTAACGTCTCAAAAAAGTGGAAAAAAAAATTTTCCATAGGCATAAGGGCCACTCTAATATACATATTCCATTTTCTTCGCAGAACAATTTTTTTTTCTAAACCTATTTATAAAGTTGCCTACTGGCAACATTAATACGAGTACATTTTAAATAAATTCATTAAATAAAGTTCACAATTAACCTTAAGCAAATCGTGTTCTCAGCCGTACGGTAATGCGTCAGTCAGTGAAGACGCGCTTTTATTTGAACCTGCCAACCAACCAACGACCTCGGCGTCAAAGCATCAATTTCTTTGCTGTCGCTTCAAGTGCTTCCGGTCAGTGTGGTTGTTGTTATTATTCCTTTGTGTGTTTAGTTTTTATTTTTTTGAGCAACTGCCAACCAACCAACCATCCATCCATCTATCGTTAATGCCTTGCAATGCGATACTTTATTGGCAACTCATTTGCATTTGATACCTGCAAGGCAAAGAAGTAAGAGAAGATGAACTCTGCTGCTGTCCTCGTAGTCACCGCCGCAGCGAGCTAAACAATAATTTATTTGCTTTCATGCTGTTTTTTGTTTTTTTTGGCGCGACTTTACTCTCCATTCTGTGATTATTTTTGTTTGATTGCTTTGCTGCCGCCGCTGCCGGTGCTGCTGTTGCTTAGCATATAATCATATTCATTTGCTTGCGGCAATATCGATATAACGAGTAGGTATACCTTGTGAGACCTTGTGAGAGCACTGAGATATGTAATACACACGGTAGGCAGGAAGCGACGATAGGTTGCATGAAAATGTCGAGAAAAAAGGAAAGTGGGGTTGTATTATGTGATGTTTATAGATGAAACATCCGTTGAAATTAAAATCCGAGCTGCTCCTTTTTCAAGGATATCCAAATTTTTTGTTTTTTTTTAAAGGATCAAATATTGAGGAAATCGAAAATTCGCCACCGTCCAAATTTTTCCGATTTCAATACATTATTTGGTCGCTAAGGGATACAAAAAAAGGTATTAAAAAGAAAAAAGGACACCTGTAGTGGAAAGATCCAATGTGAACAGGACCTAAAAGATAACCACTGAAATATAAAATAACACAAAAAGTACCCACTTTAATTTGCGTATAATTCCTAAAATGTTAACTCTACCTGAAAATTCCTTATTATATGTTTCATTCAGAATAAATAAAGAAATATTTCTTTAATATACAATTTTGGTGTACCTGCAGTGCTTAATGTACTTTTGTGCATCTAAAGTGAAAATTTCAAAAAAAGTACGTTTTTTTTATGGTGCTATTTTAAGTTCAAATATTTTTCTAGTTTATGTAAATATTTTAATCTAATGATCCAACTCTCATTCCTACATATCTATACGTTAATACTAAAAAAGAGTTAGAGCTGAGATACGCGCTAGCTGTCCACGGTGGGCGGGAAGCAACAATAGGTTGCATGGGAATATCGTAAAAACGATGACCCAACGAATATGTGCCTAGCTGTGTGCTGGTACTAATTTTCGTTTAAAAAAAATGTTGGAGATTTTATTGACGCTTGCTGTGTGTTTATGAAGTATATTAGAATATCATTTTACGTAAGTTTTTAGCCGGCGATCGTTTTTTCGATATTTTCATGCAACCTATTGTGGCTTACCGCCCACCGTGCACAGCTAGCGCGTATTTCAGCTCTAATTCTTTTTAATATTAACGTATAGATATGTAAGAATGAGAATTGGATCATTAGATTAAAATATTTACATAAACTAGAAAAATATTTGAACTTAAAATAGCACCATAAAAAAAGTACTTTTTTTTGAAATTTTCACTTTAGATGGACCAAAGTGCATTAACCACTGCAGGTACATCAAAATTGTATATCAGAGAAATATTCCCTTATTTATTCTGAATGAAACATATAATAAGGAATTTTCACGTAGAGTTAACATTTTAGGAGTTATACGCAAATTAAAGTGGGTACTTTTTGTGTTATTTTATATTTCAGTGGTTATCCTTTAGGTCCTGTTCACATTGGATCTTTCCACTACAGGTGGCCTTTTTTCTTTTCAATACCTTTTTTTGTATCCCTTAGCGACCAAATAATGTATTGAAATCGGAAAAATTTGGACGGTGGCGAATTTTCGATTTCCTCAATATTTGATCCTTTAAAAAAAAAACAAAAAATGTGGATATCCTTGAAAAAGGAGCAGCTCGGATTTTAATTTCAACGGATGTTTCATCTATAAACATCACATAACACAACCCCACTTTCCTTTTTTCTCGACATTTTCATGCAACCTATCGTCGCTTCCTGCCTACCGTGTACACTAAGTATATTAAGATGTACTCAAGGATAAAACATATACATGCACACGCATATATGCGCTCGTGCGCGCTGTCATACTTGACATGTAGATTAAAAGAAAGTTGATAATAAGCAAAAAACAAAAACACCAACACTGCAGGCAAATATTTATATTTGTTAGATTAAAGAAAGAAATCGAATTTTAATTTTAATGAAATTGTAAAAAAACAAACAAGAAAGGCAGCTTAAGTTCACGCGGCTTTTTAAATTAAAAAGAAACAATGAGTGAGGTTAGAGCTAGAAAATTCCATTCAATTTGCTAGAGATTAGATATACATAAGTAAGCATTAAAAAATAAATTTCAATTTTGGATCGTAAAAAGTAAAAAAGTAGAAATTTAAAATTTTCGTTGTAAAAAGTAAACATTTAAATTTTTCGTTGTAAAAAGTAGACATTTCGAATATTCATTGTAAAATGTGGAAATATAAGTTTTACACTGTAAAAAGTAGACATTTAAATTTTTGGTTGTAAAAGTAGACATTTCGAATTTGCATTGTAAAATGTGGAAATATAAGTTTTACACTGTAAAAAGTAGACATTTAAATTTTTCGTTGTAAAAAGTAGACATTTCGAATGTACATTGTAAAATGTAGAAATATAAATTTTGCACTGTAAAAAGTAGACATTTAAATTTTTGGTTGTAAAAGTAGACATTTCGAATTTGCCTTGTAAAATGTAGAAATTTAAGTTTTGCACTGTAAAAAGTAGACATTTAAATTTTTGGTTGTAAAAAGTAGATATTTCGAATTTGTGTTGTAAATGTAGACATTTCAGCTTTGCACGATAAAAGTAGACAATTCAGCTTTGCGTTGTAAAAAGTAGACATAAAAATAAAAATAAAAATAGACATGTCAATTTTGAGTTGTAAAATGTACTTTAAAATTTTTTTCTGTAAAAAGTAGACATTTAAAATTTGTGTTGTCAAAAGGAGACAAATTAAATTTGAGTTGAAAAAATACATTTCGTTGCAAAAGTAGACATTTAAATTTTGCTTTGTAAAAAGTAGACATTTGAAATTTTCGTTGTAAAATGTTGGAACTTTAGTGTTCTACTGAAGAAAGCGGATATTAAAATATTGCACTGTAAAAAGTAGGCACTTCAAATTTCCGTTGTAAGAAGTAGACATCTCAATTCTGCATTGCAAAAGGTAGACATTTCAATTTTGCGTTGTAAAAAGTAGATATTTCAATTTTGCGTTGTAAAAAGTGGGCACTTTAGTGCTCTGTCGGTGTTCTGCAGTTTAAAACTGATTAAAATTTTTTTGCATGAAAAGGTCGAAATTTAAATGTTGCGCTGTAAAAAGTAGACACTTTAATGTTACGCAACGAACTAGGGGATTTGTGTGGCTTTTTTGTTAAAGATACAGATGAGATTTGGAAAACTGTTTGCATTCTTAGGAAACCTATAAGAAATTATGCAAGAAAGCATTTCTCAGAAAACATTCTAAACCACTTTATTCCAACCAAACAGTGGTATCTTTGATACTGCTTTTGAAGATATTATTTCATATTAATAAAAAAAAAAAAAAACAAGCAAATGCTATTCCTACACTGTCAGAAAAGTAAGCAACCAAAAACAAACAAATGCTTTTATTTAAGATCTCAAAAATTTGACATTATTTTGGACGAATATTTTTTGTGGATGTGTGCCGCTAAAGGGTTAAGCTGTGCTAGTATGTATATTGTGCGCGGGAAAATTTCATACAGCAGTTACAGCTGAGATACGCGCTAGCTGTGCACGGTGGGCGGGAAGCTACAATAGGTTGCATGGGAATATCGTAAAAACGATGGTCCTACGAATATGTGCCTAGCTGTGTGCTGGTACTAATTTTCGTTTAAAAAAAATGTTGGAGATTTTATTCGCGCTTGCTGTGTGTTTATGAAGTATATTAGAATATCATTTTACGTAAGTTTTTAGCCGGCGATCGTTTTTTCGATATTTTAATGCAACCTATTGTTGCTTACCGCCCACCGTGCATAGCTAGCGCGTATTTCAGCTCTAATTCCTTTTAATATTAACGTATAGATATGTAAGAATTAGAACTGGATCATTAGATTAAAATATTTACATAAACTAGAAAAATATTTGAACTTAAAATAGCACCATAAAAAAGTACTTTTTTTTTAAATTTTCACTTTAGATGGACCAAAGTGTATTAACCACTGCAGGTACATCAAATTTGTATATCAAAGAAATATTCCTTTATTTATTCTGAATGAAACATATTAAAAGGAATTTTCACGTAGAGTAAACATTTTAGGAGTTATACGCAAATTAAAGTGGGTACTTTTTGTGTTATTTTATATTTCAGTGGTTATTCTTTAGGTCCTGTTCACATTGGATTTTTCCACTACAGGTGTCCTTTTTTCTTTTTAATACCTTTTTTTGTATCCCTTAGCGACCAAATAATGTATTGAAATCGGAAAACTTTGGACAGTGGCGAATTTTCGATTTCCTCAATATTTGATCCTTTCAAAAAAAACGAAAAATGTGGATATCCTTGAAAAAGGAACAGCTCGGATTTTAATTTCAACGGATGTTTCATCTATAAACATCACATAACACAACCCCACTTTCCTTTTTTCTCGACATTTTCATGCAACCTATCGTCGCTTCCTGCCTACCGTGTGTGAAGTATGCAACAAACTTTATCTGCTTGCTTTAGTTGGATAACTTAAACATTTATTGGCTTCAAAGCGATATGAGAATTTTTCTATAAGATTTTTTGTTGTTGGATGGAGTTATAGGAATTTCATTTTTCTTACTTACAAAACTTCAT
The DNA here is from genome assembly GCA_960531455.1 of Urophora cardui. NCBI lineage: Eukaryota > Metazoa > Arthropoda > Insecta > Diptera > Tephritidae > Urophora > Urophora cardui. The sequence goes on along the minus strand of OY482674.1, from coordinate 20,696,504 downwards.
AATTTCAGCTATAAAAAAAATACATAACAAGTGCCAAGTTGTATTGTGGAACGATTTTCCGTCATCCCTTGTCAAGTTTGGTTTGGAGACAAACCGGTTTCGGCTAATATGCGCCATCTTCCGTGTCTTCTTTCGTTCTGAGTTATTTTCTGTAAGTTCGATAGCATTTATAGTAACTAACTTCCGTCGTTTTGTTCAGGTACTTCGTGTTCATGTGATGTGTCCGTGCATTCGTGCGTTCGGGTGACGTGTATGTGTGTGTGTGTGAGTCTGTGTTGTGTGTTTAGGTATGCAAATCTATTTTTTTTGTCATATTTTCATTATTGTACCCTCATTAACCAAGTAGGTAAAAGTCCGTTATTGTCCGTTTGTGTGTTGTTTTGTTTATGTCGGTTTTAGGTCTTTTGTCCTCTTTCGGGTATATTAGCTTAAGCGGTTCAAATAATGTATCCGATGCGGTGTTTATTTGTTCATTTATTATTTTACCTACGAATGTTTTTTGTTTGTATATCTCCATATTTTCTAATATGTTAAGTCGTCTTCCTTTATGCTGTATGTGGAGAATTTTAGCTGTTTTTCCTATTTTCATGGGTGTACACTTGTTTTCTGCCATGTGGTTGGCGAAATTTGATTCCACTGTTGTTGATGATTTTCTTATTTTCTTATTGTAATCCCTTATGTGTTCTCGATATCTCGTCTTGATTTGGCGTCCTGTTTGTCCTATATAACTGTTTTGGCATTCGCAAGTCAATTTGTATACGCCTTGTTTGTCAAAGAGGTCTTCCTTGTTAATGTTGTTTCGTAGAAGTTTTCCCATATTGTTCGTCGTTTTAAATGCTGCATTAATGTTATATTTTTGGAAAACTTTAGCCAACTTGTAAGATGTTGCTCCGGTATATGATAGGACTGCCCATTTCTTCTCTTCTTTTTCTTTGGTTTCTGACTTTCTAGAATTTATGTTTTTTTGTATTTTCTTCACTAAACTTTTTTGATATCCGTTGTTCTCTGCGATTGTGTATATTGTGCTCAGTTCCTTGTTGTAAGCTTCTTTTTCTAACGGGGTTCGTTCAAGTCGTGTTAATAAATGTCTGAAAGCGGCGTTCTTGTGCTGTTGAGGATGGTTAGATTTATTGTGTATTATTGTATCTGTTGCTGTGGGTTTTCTGTATATTTCGTAAGTAAATTTGTTAGTCTCTTTGTTTATTTTAATTGTTAGGTCCAGGTAGTTGATTTTTCCATTTTTCTCTGTATCCATAGTGAATTTTATATTTTTGTGTTGGCTGTTGAGGTGCTCCAAAATTTGTTCTTCTTTATTTCCCGATATTAGGCAGATGATGTCATCTACATACCTGGCATAAAAATTGACACCCAAATTTGCCGTCAGTTCTTCCATATAAATTTCCTCCAAATGTTGCATAAATACTTCCATAAGGATAGCTGATGTGGGGCTACCCATGCCTAGTCCGTGAGTTTGTCTGTATATTTTATTGTCAAATTTAAAATAATTCTGGTCCAGGGTCTAACCATCCTCAACAGCACAAGAACGCCGCTTTCAGACATTTATTAACACGACTTGAACGAACCCCGTTAGAAAAAGAAGCTTACAACAAGGAACTGAGCACAATATACACAATCGCAGAGAACAACGGATATCAAAAAAGTTTAGTGAAGAAAATACAAAAAAACATAAATTCTAGAAAGTCAGAAACCAAAGAAAAAGAAGAGAAGAAATGGGCAGTCCTATCATATACCGGAGCAACATCTTACAAGTTGGCTAAAGTTTTCCAAAAATATAACATTAATGCAGCATTTAAAACGACGAACAATATGGGAAAACTTCTACGAAACAACATTAACAAGGAAGACCTCTTTGACAAACAAGGCGTATACAAATTGACTTGCGAATGCCAAAACAGTTATATAGGACAAACAGGACGCCAAATCAAGACGAGATATCGAGAACACATAAGGGATTACAATAAGAAAATAAGAAAATCATCAACAACAGTGGAATCAAATTTCGCCAACCACATGGCAGAAAACAAGTGTACACCCATGAAAATAGGAAAAACAGCTAAAATTCTCCACATACAGCATAAAGGAAGACGACTTAACATATTAGAAAATATGGAGATATACAAACAAAAAACATTCGTAGGTAAAATAATAAATGAACAAATAAACACCGCATCGGATACATTATTTGAACCGCTTAAGCTAATATACCCGAAAGAGGACAAAAGACCTAAAACCGACATAAACAAAACAACACACAAACGGACAATAACGGACTTTTACCTACTTGGTTAATGAGGGTACAATAATGAAAATATGACAAAAAAAATAGATTTGCATACCTAAACACACAACACAGACTCACACACACACACACACGTCACCCGAACGCACGAATGCACGAACACATCACATGAACACGAAGTACCTGAACAAAACGACGGAAGTTAGTTACTATAAATGCTATCGAACTTACAGAAAATAACTCAGAACGAAAGAAGACACTGAAGATGGCGCATATTAGCCGAAACCGGTTTGTCTCCAAACCAAACTTGACAAGGGATGACGGAAAATCGTTCCACAATACATCATATTCCTACCCTGTCGGAAAAACAAGCAACCAAAAAGTTATTAAGTGCCAAGTATTTACATGTTTGTATTTTTTTTTATATACTCCAAGTATAAACAAATACCTACGCCAAAAATGCAAATCGATAAATTCCTTTGCTAAGGCTGCGAACAGAGTGGGCGCTGAAAGCCGAGCCGAGTTTGTCAATGCGATAAAGATTGTCAGTGCGATAAAACTGGTTACATAAAAGTCAATACAAATAAGCTTGTGCATAACACAGTGAACGCCGTCAAGAGCAGAGAGCAAAGCCGATGAGTGCGAGAAAAACAGTTTCAAAGCGTTTTGCGCGCTTGTTTGCATTGTTGATGTTTACTTTTTAGCGTGAAATCGTGTTTTTTAATGGTTTTTTTTTAAAGAAATTCAGCTGGATATTTTCTTAAATCATTATATAAATGAATTGATATATTTTTAGTGTAATTGGATGTTTTCCAAATTCTTTTGTGATAATAATTGCATTAACCACACTAGGAGAAGCAAAATACTCTTCATCAGATGAATCCATTACCGTGTACAGCAATTTTATAAACACAAATGAAAAATAAGACTAAATCACATAAAGGCAAAACACATGGAATAAACAGAATTTCAGCGCTGATTCTCGCATTCACTGTGTTATAGACAAATTTTCTTCTCGCATGAAAATAAGCGTCAATAAGCTCGGCTAGGCTCCGCTCGGCATCAGCGCCCACTCTGTTCGCACCCTAAGTCACGGCTATAGCAGATCTATGTACGTACCTATCAATCAATATACCTGCACACATATATATTTATTTCATCATAAAATTAAATTTGGCAAAATTCACAGTTGAAGCAGAAGAAGAAAAAAAAAAGAAGAAACATGTGTGGCGGTGTGTTTGTGTGCAGCTATGCCACCCTTCGCAGTGGTTTTTCTCGTATGTAATAACAGTGCCGCAACATTTTGCACTCTTGTTGTTGTTGTTGCTTTTTTCTTTGACGAGTACATCAACAATTTTGCTGCTATCGATCAAAATTTGAAATAAATTGAAAATTCTACTTTGACTTGTTACATTTGCACGCGCGCATGTTGACTGCCGGATTGATTGACTTGACTTGACTAGTGCTTTGCTATGCGAAGTGATTCGTCACGACGCACAGTGGGGGCACCTCCATAAAAACGCGGCCAAAAATAGTAATAATTAAGCTAGAATCTTGAAACTCGGAACTTTTTTTGTTGCAATTATTAAACTGTGAAAATTTGAACAAAATTCACCCACAAATACTCCCACCTCCCATATAACGGTATTTTTGAAATTTCAGAATTTTCCTAACTATTATAGCTAAAATGCTCGATTTTGATTAGTGTATACAAATTTGAAATATAAATCAAATGCAGTAATCATTTTGGAAAAGGGGTAAAGCACTTCACCGTTTTTAAATTAGAAATAGTATATGCACTTTTAAGTATTATATAAGCATTTATCATAAAATTTTCATACAAAAAAATCGCATTTCAAAAAAATTTTATGCCATAAATGAAATTACACTTTTATAAAGGATTTCAGTGTGCTAAACCTGAATCCGGAGTCAGATTTTCAAAATTGGTTCTAGTTTTTGAGATATTCATGTCCAAATTGGCAAAAAACACGTTTTTTGGCTCTATTCACTGCTTAATATCTTTTATGTAATTACCTCCACTCAAATTCGATTAAACCTGTTGAAAGCATAATCATTACCCTTGAAAACAGCCTTTAGTTTCTTCGAATATCTTAATTAGAATTGAAAATATCGATATTTAAGTTTCACCATTTTGACGAATATTACCCATACAAAAAAATTTAAACTTTTTGAAGCATACTTCTGGGCATTTTGTATGGGAAAAATGTACGAAAACTTAAAAAACACCTTCGATAAGAAAGTTCATAAAACAAAATGGAGCAAACGAATTTTTACGATTTTTTCACCTGTTTATAAAAGACATTTAGGACTATGAAATATTAAAAATTTGAGGAGGTCATATTTTTTGTTTTTTTTTTAATTTCATTTTAAAGTTTTACAATTTTTACCAATTTTTTTTTTATATTCCAAAAGAAAAAAGCTGTCAAAGATATGAATTAACGCTGATAAAAAAAATTAGCTCATAATTTGAAAGTACTCACTATTTATTGCAGGACGATAAAGAAATATTCGATTATTCGTCTAAATATAAACGTTTTTCATAATGTCAAAATTAACATAATTAATGCGTTTACAAAAACGCAGTTTTAGGCAAATGGGGAAAAATTATAAAAGCAAATGGAACATGTGGATTTTTAAAATGAAAATGCAGTTTGATTAAGAATATATTTTTTCAAATCATAAAAAAAAATTTGAGGAGGTCATATTTTGTCTTTTTTTAATTTTTTTATTCAAAGTCGAGAAAAATTTTTTTCTTATCGACATTTTTTGTCAATTTTTGAAAATTCATATAAATTCAATAGTGAACGGTATTTACAACTGCGTTATAATTTCTGAAAGAGAAAATCATTATCTATGTAATGATGTATTACTCGAGTTCATATATTAACAATTAAATGTGATAGAGCATTTTGTATGAGGTGTGTTCATTGAGAAAAAAAAGAAGCTATTTTTTGCTCAACTTTGGGCACCCTGTACGGCTAAACGAAAAGAGACTCAAAAATTTTTATATAAGCTTTTTTATTACAATTTGATATATCTGTCGATTTCTATTTAAAAAAATTGTTTTACTCATACTTTAATTTTGAATTTATTTTTGGCCGCTATCACCCATTGTGCGACGCGACGCCACACTCACTTGCTTAGCAATCAAAATTCTTCAAAACTACAAAATTACATACATATGTATGTATGGACATCTATGTGTAGTACATAAAGACATTCATATATCGTCATGTCTAACTGTCAGCTGTCAAGCGAAAGCATTTCAATTCAACGTAGAAAGAGTGGCTTAGAGATGCCCTGGATGCATTAGAAACATTTCGACTTTACATTGGAAGATTGTAAAGAGATCTTGGATATTACCATATATGTACAAACAAATACCCGTCCCGCTTGGCTGAAATAAAATTCAAAAGCAGAAATCTGACTAACATAAATGCAGAAGGATGTCCCTTGGTTTGCATGGCTCATTGCTTTTCATATAGGATTACAAACATGCCTATCAACTTACCGTATTATTATAATCACGTAAATTTAGTTTAAAATTAAAAAGGTGGCAACCCTAACAAAAATATTTCCAGCGATAAACTTTCTAAAACACATAATTTCATACTAAATATTTAATTGATATTTTTTTCAAATTTTATTAAGCTCAATATTTTCAAATAGGTGGCAACACTAACAAAAATATTTCCAGCGATAAACTTTCTAAAACACATAATTTAATACTAAATATTTAATTGATTTTTTTTTTAAATTTTATTAAGCTCAACATTTTCAAATAGGTGGCAACACTAACAAAAATATTTCCAGCGATAAACTTTCTAAAACACATAATTTAATACTAAATATTTAATTGATTTTTTTTTTTTCAAATTTTATTAAGCTCAACATTTTCAAATAGGTGGCAACACTAACAAAAATATTTCCAGCGATAAACTTTCTAAAACACATAATTTGATACTAAATATTGTAATATTTATCTAGTTGATTTTTTCAAATTTTATTAATCTCAAAATTTTCATTTAAATGGCAACTCTCAAAAACTATTTTACTTTTGCAATAAGAATTATTATATTTTTGAAAACAATTATCGTTTACTAGGTATAAAGTGCTATGGTACTTTTATTTCATTCATTTACCTAATGGAATTTTTTTATAGCCCTCAAAAAAAATTTTTTTTAATACCCGATTTGCTATAATACTTTTATTTTATTAATTTAGCTAATCGATACTTTAAGTAGATGGCAAACCTGACAAAAATATTTCCAGCGATCAGCTTTCTTAAAATAATTAAATTTGATGGTCATATATATATGTAATATGTGGTTAATTAATTGGCTCAAAATTTTATTGAGCTAAACAAATTCAAACAGGTGGCAACCCTCAAAACAATTTTTGTTTTGCAATGAGGATTTTTCAAATTTCTTTGTTAAGCAATGCACGGTTTTATACATGAGGGTGGCAACCCTCAAAAGGATGTTTGTTTGCAAATGAGTGTTCTTAAATTTTTTTTTTTTTTTTTCAAAAATACGCGTTATGCTTTAATATGTTTTTTTTTCTAATTTGACCAATAGAAATTTTTAATAAGCTGGCAACCGTGAAAATTTTATTTCCAGCAATCAGCTTACTTATACTAACTTATTTTGATATACATACATGTTGTATTATTTAGTTAATTTTTAAACAATTGATTGAACTAAAAAAATTCAAACACTCGGCAACACTCAAAAAAATATTATGGTATGCAATGAGTTCCTGTGTTGCTTCAAATGTATACACGATATGCTATAATCCATTTATTTTCTTTATTTACCTATCGACATTTTAAAAAAAAGTGGCAACCCCCAATTTTTTTTTTTTGCATTGGGAGTTCTTACGTTTTTTTCCCCAAAATTACACGATATGCTTTAACACTTTTATTTCATTCGTTTATCTTATAGATATTTTTAAAGTAAGTGGCTACGCTGACAAAAGCATTCTCAGCGATCAGCTTTCTTAAACTCACATAATTTGATAGACATATCGAATTTATTAATTGATTACAAATTTTACTAAGCCAAAAAATTTCAAATAGGTGGCAACACCCAAAAAAAAAGGAAATTTTAAAAAGGTGGCAATCCCATTAGTTATAATTGACCAATTCGAACCACTACTCATTTAGACTTTTACTGCCATTTGACAATAAATGTTGCTAGCAACATCGCAAGGCAAACAAAATGAATGTTGCTAGCGAAATAATACGACAGTGCAGTAAATGCCCGCTTTAAAGCCTAGAGTGAACGAAAACCAATTTAAATAAAGTTCATTTTATGCCGAACTGACTATATACATACATACATATGTACATACAATACATATGTACATATTGATGCATCATCATCTCCTTTTATTCACTCTTAAATTAAAAGTGGAGTTAGTTTCCTTTCCAGCGCAGAATAAAAGGCGCAGCTCTTCTGCAACATATCTAACCAAAAAAGCAAAAAAAAAAAAAAAACAGAAAACAAATACCAACGTTTAGATACTGCTGCAATAAATAAATTTTACACACTCAATTTTATTTTATCACACAACAATAACATCATTTTATGGCAGGCGAAGAGGCGGCAGCAAAAGTGTAAAATGTACAGCAGCGAGTATGAGGAGTAGGATTATATGAACCGGCGATCTAAAATTGTAAAATTGTAAAATTGTGCGCTCAGACACAATACTCTGCCAGCAGAGATACTCGTATGTAGATATTTTTGTTGCGGAAATGCAATATATTTCAAAAGGGTACACAGAATAGAGTTCTCTTTTTTTTACTTTGCATTTGCTGCCATAAAACAACAATGGAATGCTGCTGGTGCTGCTGCTGTAGCCGGAAGAGGACAAGCAAAGCGAATGTAACTAGCAAAGCGACTGCCAACAAATAAATGACAAAACCTTAGAAAATAGACAAAAAAAAAAAAAATAAAATAAAATAAAATAGAATAGAATAGAATAAAAGAAAAGCGGAAAATGACTGAGGCGACATTTGCATGTGCAGAAATTTTATTGAAGCAAAGATCTCCATATGCATATATGTACAATTGTTGGTATACATGTGTATCTGTGCGCATATTGTGAGTTATCGAAAGCTATAGACTTGAATATGTGCCACTTAGCAAATTCTGCCAGGTCAAAGCTAGCGCAGAACTAGCTCATAAAAAGACAGGATTGGTTCTACATCTATCCCAACACAACTTGCTTTCACCTGTATGTTTTAACACCGCGGCTCAGTAGAAATTGCTTCCCTCTGCAGAAATCTAGCACCCGTTCTGAATTGGCTCAAATGTGTGGACTGCAGTGGTAGTTTAAAAATGAATAGTTCGGAGATAGTCTAAAAATTTAAATTTTGTTTGTACTATAATTCTATAAAATTTCCCTTAAATTTAGCATTGTGACTCAGTAAAGTTGAAGAACAATGAATGATTTTGTCTAATTCAAAAATAAAATTCCTTTTTTGGGAAATTTTAATTTGAAGCAATTTTATAAATTTTTCCTTTTTGCGAAATATAGTAGGTAGTAAAATTGCATTAAATTAATTACTAAAACTGACGCACTGAAGTTTAAGAAAAACCATTTTATAATATTTTTAAAAAATTTCCCTTTTTGGGAAATTTTGAAAACTAGTATAATGCGAGAAATTTAGCATTACGACTCAGTAAAGTTGAAGAACAATGATTTTGTCTAATTCGGAAAAAAAATTTCTTTTTCGGGAAATTTTAATTTAAGGCAATTTTATAAAATTTCCCTTTTTGTGAAATTTGGTAACTAGTAAAATCGCATTCAATTAATTACTAAAACTTACTGAAGTTTAAGAAAAACCAGTTTATTACATATTTAAAAAAAATTTCCCTTTTTGGGAAATTAGAATAAATGTACGAAATTTACCATTTTGACTCAGCAAAGTTTAAAAGAAACAATTTCTTCAATTTTTTTTTTTTAAATTTCCCTTTTTGGGATATTTTAATTTAATGTATTTTTTTTAATTTCGCTACTGTGACTCCCATAGATGTTTATGCAAACATTTTTAGTTGATTTTTGAAAAATTTCCCTTTTTGGGAAATTTTGCAAATAAGTATAATGGTATGAAACTTACCATATTTATAAACACTTTTGCGCTTTATATACCTTTATAACCAGTTCTTTGCCAGTTGTGAACTGTCTAATACGATATAGTCCCGTAACGTGACTGTGGCTATATTTGCTGCAGAGAAGCTAGAGACTTGCATATGTGGATCTATGAAGTATACATATGTATATGTTGCATGAGTATGTATGTAGATTATAACCACTTGTGCTAGCTAACAATCAATATTTTTCTATATACACATGAAGAATTTGATCGGAATATGTTCGAATTGCTCGGAGAAGCTTTAGATTCAGTCCCAAAAATGAGTGACTCTACACCAAAAACGGTGCTAAGGCATGCTTCAGCTTTAGATAGAATTTCGTTTGGTATAATCTCTAATAAAGAGGCAAAGAAGGAACACTGCAAAGATAGAATAACTCCGCATGCTTTCCGGTATACACACGATATCAGACTACCCATTCCATCAACACTGGACCTTAACACGAAGTAAAATACTGCTCAAGACGGAAATAGAGAATATATAGCGTACGTAAGACGGAACCAATCTCAGTCTTTGTACATACCTGCCCAAAATGGACTCAGCAACTGGCATTTTCTCTGAGCAACCAAACATCTCGCGCCCATTTCGTATCCACGCTCAGCCAGCACATTCCAAGTCTTCATGCAAGACAGTCCCCAAGGGGGGTCAGTCATGTAGATAGCTTCAGATCGCAGCTTATCAGATTATTGTTGCCTTGCCTTTTCTTCTTTCTATGTATTAAAGTTTCCTGCAGTCTGTCCTATGTTTTGTATGTAGTAAAGCACACACTGGGTATCTCATGCTTGGTACTAAGCTCTTCTATACTTCCTTTTCACCTTTTGGCTTTACGGCTTTGCATAACAAATGCCAACTTGCGTGTATTGTCTCATAGCAAACCACTTATCCCATATTACATTGTTTACTAGGTACTCAGTTATTCGAACGCTATTTTTTTTTTTTTTTTATGTGGCTGTCAAACACAAAACACTCTTGTACAAAAAATGGCCCAGCTTGTACAAAAATTTGGCAGCAGCACAATGTTGGCAAGTCGGTGTCGATTTTGAAATTTATCTAGTGGTTTAAGAAAAAAATACAAAAATACTTCCACAAAAAAAAAACTCTGTGAAAATAATCAGCAAATAGTATTGCCGGAATTGATATCTCCTTACAGCATTGCGGCCAGTAGAACCTTGTTCGAAATGTTAACGTTAACATGCAGCGTAGACCAAAGTAATCTAGTATATACATGCATACGTGGAGTTAGCTTTTGTTTTTCAGTTTTTTCTGGTGTTAAGTTTGGTTAGGTTAGGTTGGCCGGATGCAGTGATCCTTCACATAGACCACATATGGTGCTTACTGTTGCCAACATCGTATTGTAGGCGTTATACTAAACTTGGAATGCAAATCTTCGCAAGTTATAGTATTTTTCGTATTTTTTGTATTTTCCGAAGAGGGTCTTGTGTATTTTCCGAAGAGGGTTTTGTGTTTTTTCTGAAGAGTATTTTGTGTATTTTCCGAAGAGTATTTTCCTCACCACTAGATTCCACTACAGGGGTGAGAGTACTGCCCCTTGTGGGGTGCTCCTATGTGCCCTACTTGACACCGTCGAAAGCCCCCACCCACCCATCACCGTCCGATAACTCTAAAGGTGGATCCAGGCAGCGCTAACTGATTCGAGGTATTCCAATCCATTCGAGCCCCTCCAATCGCGCCGCAGCACAATGGGAACGTTTCATACAAAAAACGGCCATAAATAGTAAAAATGGACCTAGAGTGCTCAAATTTTGAAAATAAGCCTTTTTTATGAATATTAGTACATGGTGTAAAAATGAACTTAATCTGATGACAAATTCTCCCACCCCCCATATAACGGGTGCCGCGAAAAACCATTAAAATGCATTTATTTTCGAAACTAATTGAGTTGGAATGCTGAGAGGCAATTATATATATATAGGTATAAGCATATATTTGTAACTATTTCAAAAATATTTATTTAATTATCTATGTGACGTTTATGTATACTTATTTAAAATCTGTACTCTTAGGGCTTGGATCCCCACGTAAACTCCAATTTATAAGGTAACGGCACAGGTGGGAGACGAAATAGAAAAATGCAAATATCAACAAGTTTATGCGTACCAAAGACTTTATACCATTTATGAATGATAGAAATTAAATTTTATCTGTTTAATTGAATAAGTTACAAATACTCAAATTTATCTTGTACATATGAACAATCCGTTGTATGGGAGCTATATTTTATACTGGATTTGGGCGATTCCGACAAATGATAAACTTTACATAAAAATACATAGTATTTCGGCACAAAGTTATAACACTATTTCATGTTCATGGCTGGTATAAAAAGCAGCAAATGATAGTATATCGCTCATTTACTTCTATAAGTACTATCATACCTTAATAAGCTGATTTTACGAAAAAGCCCTTTAAGTTTTCGATCGCTATATACGTATGTACATCAATAGTACATATAGCACAGATAATTTTTTGATCTCAAACTCTAAATTTTCAATATATCAGACCGAAATTTCGTCATATAATGCACATACATATATGTACATACACACACATGCATGCATACCCATCCTTACCTGAAAACTCGCGTTTTTGAGTTATGATACTTTTGAAGTAAATAGGATAAAAGTAAGTATATAGGTAATGACTATGGGGGGTTATAAAGCACACTTGGGGTGAACATACATATATTAAAAAATTGAGGAGACCTTTTTTTTTATTTTTTTTTTATTTGATTTCAAACTTTTGGAATTTTTTTGAAATTTTTTTTTTTACCCTGCAAAAAAAACAATATATAATCTATTATATAAAAATGAATGTGTGTGTGTGTGTGTGTGTGTGTTATTTATGGACTCCCAAAGTAATCAACCGATCTTTATGAAATTTTCACAGTAGATTCATATGGTATATGCGCTGGTGATAGGGTACACAGCCTTTCGGAAAAGTGGGAACTTCGCGGAATATAGGCCCAAATGTGGACCCAGAGTGACCCAGCACGTCTTTGAGCAATATTGGCATCAAATGAAAGGTGCTGAGCAGGCCTTCAACATAGAGTTACCCGGATGACCCCTGAATATTTCCGAGCGATATGGTAGCAAAGGAAAGCTGTTGAGGAGGACTTCAACAAAAAGCTCTTTAAATAGTTATTCCTATTCTGCTTTACAAGATATGGGTCAAAGCATGGACCGGGATGACCCCTGAATGCTTCCGAGCGATATTGGTAGCAAATGAAAGGCGTTGAGCAGGGCTTCAACCTACAGCTTTCCCAGAAATGGCTCAAATAGTGGGCCCAGATGGTGATGGATGGTAAAGGTAAAGGTAAAGGTAAAGGTAAAGGTAAAGGTAAAGGTAAAGGTAAAGGTAAAGGTAAAGGTAAAGGTAAAGGTAAAGGTAAAGGTAAAGGTAAAGGTAAAGGTAAAGGTAAAGGTAAAGGTAAAGGTAAAGGTAAAAGTAAAGGTAAAGGTAAAGGAAAAGGTAAAGGTAAAGGTAAAGGTAAAGGTAAAGGTAAAGGTAAAGGTAAAGGTAAAGGTAAAGGTAAAGGTAAAGGTAAATGTAAAGGTAAAGGTAAAGGTAAAGGTAAAGGTAAAGGTAAAGGTAAAGGTAAAGGTAAAGGTAAAGGTAAAGGTAAAGGTAAAGGTAAAGGTAAAGGTAAAGGTGAAGGTAAAGGTAAAGGTAAAGGTAAAGGTAAAGGTAAAGGTAAAGGTAAAGGTAAAGGTAAAGGTAAAGGTAAAGGTAAAGGTAAAGGTAAAGGTAAAGGTAAAGGTAAAGGTAAAGGTAAAGGTAAAGGTAAAGGTAAAGGTAAAGGTAAAGGTAAAGGTAAAGGTAAAGGTAAAGGTAAAGGTAAAGGTAAAGGTAAAGGTAAAGGTAAAGGTAAAGGTAAAGGTAAAGGTAAAGGTAAAGGTAAAGGTAAAGGTAAAGGTAAAGGTAAAGGTAAAGGTAAAGGTAAAGGTAAAGGTAAAGGTAAAGGTAAAGGTAAAGGTAAAGGTAAAGGTAAAGGTAAAGGTAAAGGTAAAGGTAAAGGTAAAGGTAAAGGTAAAGGTAAAGGTAAAGGTAAAGGTAAAGGTAAAGGTAAAGGTAAAGGTAAAGGTAAAGGTAAAGGTAAAGGTAAATGTAAAGGTAAAGGTAAAGGTAAAGGTAAAGGTAAAGGTAAAGGTAAAGGTAAAGGTAAAGGTAAAGGTAAAGGTAAAGGTAAAGGTAAAGGTAAAGGTAAAGGTAAAGGTAAAGGTAAAGGTAAAGGTGAAGGTAAAGGTAAAGGTAAAGGTAAAGGTAAAGGTAAAGGTAAAGGTAAAGGTAAAGGTAAAGGTAAAGGTAAAGGTAAAGGTAAAGGTAAAGGTAAAGGTAAAGGTAAAGGTAAAGGTAAAGGTAAAGGTAAAGGTAAAGGTAAAGGTAAAGGTAAAGGTAAAGGTAAAGGTAAAGGTAAAGGTAAAGGTAAAGGTAAAGGTAAAGGTAAAGGTAAAGGTAAAGGTAAAGGTAAAGGTAAAGGTAAAGGTAAAGGTAAAGGTAAAGGTAAAGGTAAAGGTAAAGGTAAAGGTAAAGGTAAAGGTAAAGGTAAAGGTAAAGGTAAAGGTAAAGGTAAAAGTAAAGGTAAAGGTAAAGGAAAAGGTAAAGGTAAAGGTAAAGGTAAAGGTAAAGGTAAAGGTAAAGGTAAAGGTAAAGGTAAATGTAAAGGTAAAGGTAAAGGTAAAGGTAAAGGTAAAGGTAAAGGTAAAGGTAAAGGTAAAGGTAAAGGTAAAGGTAAAGGTAAAGGTGAAGGTAAAGGTAAAGGTAAAGGTAAAGGTAAAGGTAAAGGTAAAGGTAAAGGTAAAGGTAAAGGTAAAGGTAAAGGTAAAGGTAAAGGTAAAGGTAAAGGTAAAGGTAAAGGTAAAGGTAAAGGTAAAGGTAAAGGTAAAGGTAAAGGTAAAGGTAAAGGTAAAGGTAAAGGTAAAGGTAAAGGTAAAGGTAAAGGTAAAGGTAAAGGTAAAGGTAAAGGTAAAGGTAAAGGTAAAGGTAAAGGTAAAGGTAAAGGTAAAGGTAAAGGTAAAGGTAAAGGTAAAGGTAAAGGTAAGGTAAAGGTAAAGGTAAAGGTAAAGGTAAAGGTAAAGGTAAAGGTAAAGGTAAAGGTAAAGGTAAAGGTAAAGGTAAAGGTAAAGGTAAAGGTAAAGGTAAAGGTAAAGGTAAAGGTAAAGGTAAAGGTAAAGGTAAAGGTAAAGGTAAAGGTAAAGGTAAAGGTAAAGGTAAAGGTAAAGGTAAAGGTAAAGGTAAAAGTAAAGGTAAAGGTAAAGGAAAAGGTAAAGGTAAAGGTAAAGGTAAAGGTAAAGGTAAAGGTAAAGGTAAAGGTAAAGGTAAAGGTAAAGGTAAAGGTAAAGGTAAAGGTAAAGGTAAAGGTAAAGGTAAAGGTAAAGGTAAATGTAAAGGTAAAGGTAAAGGTAAAGGTAAAGGTAAAGGTAAAGGTAAAGGTAAAGGTAAAGGTAAAGGTAAAGGTGAAGGTAAAGGTAAAGGTAAAGGTAAAGGTAAAGGTAAAGGTAAAGGTAAAGGTAAAGGTAAAGGTAAAGGTAAAGGTAAAGGTAAAGGTAAAGGTAAAGGTAAAGGTAAAGGTAAAGGTAAAGGTAAAGGTAAAGGTAAAGGTAAAGGTAAAGGTAAAGGTAAAGGTAAAGGTAAAGGTAAAGGTAAAGGTAAAGGTAAAGGTAAAGGTAAAGGTAAAGGTAAAGGAAAATGAAAGATAAAGGGAAATGTAGAGGGAAACCTTCATTATAACATACAAATTTTTTCGTCGCTGCGAAGCGGGACGGGTATCTGCTAGTAGAATATATATAGCTAATTCAAAAATGAGCTGCTGTATTTCATATTGTGAACCATTTTCTATATTACAGATGTAAATTGGATGATAGCTCTTCTATACACTTTATTTTTTTTAATTTTGAATATGTCATTATAAATGTAATTTGAAAAATGCACTTTTAGCCAGTTAGGAGAATAATTAAAACACGCAAAGGCGCACGTGAAATTAATATCTGTTAATGTGATCTGATAAAGAATATATTAGTTCATAACACAAAAAAAAACCAAGATACCTTTTTTTTTGTTTTTTCTATTTTATTCCTTAAAGTGGACGAAGAAAAATTTTTTTCTATATTTTTTTATCAGTATTTGAAAAATCATATAAAATCAGATTTCAAAGTTAGAAGAAATCAGATTACTTCCTAGAAAAGTAGAGGTCATTTTCTATATTTAGATGTCAAAACCACATATATACGTCGATAACTAACTTAGATAGAGCTTTTCGTATCAGGTCATAAAATTCATAATTCATATGACATATTTTTTGTTCAACTTTGAGCACCCTGTATGGCTAAACGAAAGGGAACTCAAAAAATTTTACATGGGCTTTTTTTTTGTCCCATAAGATAACTGTCGATTGCAGTTAAAAAATAATTATTTAACACTACTTTAATTTCGAATTTATTTTTGGCCAAAAAATCCCATTGTGCGCAGCAGAGACGTTGCTAAAAGCACACAAAATATCAAGAAAGACAGCTATCGCACTCCCTGTAGTGAATGGCCTTTTCGATATTTTGTTGCAGTTAATGTTGTTGTTGTTGTTTTTGTGATTCTTTAACCTATTTATTCTCCATCACGACAAGATAAATGCGCGTTATGCCTTCCGCCAGGCACCTCGAACCATTGCTGAGAGCGTCTTACAGCTGCCCGCCTGGCTTGCGCCTTGAGGAGACCTACTCGATCGAACAACAGCCTTTGCTGGCCCTCCGCGGTCTCTGCCTCGCGTGATCTCTTCCCTGGCTCAAGCACCTGCAGCAGACATCGGAGAGCATAGACGGAGCTCCATTGCCCAGGCAGCAACTCTTCGAGGTTTCAGTCCAGAATTTTTGATTTGATGTTAAAAATTATATTAAAAATTTCATTTCTCTTCTCTACTTGTATTATTTGCTTACCGACTTCCACACAAATATGCAACCAATTTGCAGCGTGTTAGAAATCAATTTTGTTGTGTTTTATCGCCGCTGCTACTCCTTCGCGTGTTTAAAATATGATATATGTAACATTAGTAGCTAATTTATTGCACCATAAACGATTGACACCATAGATACCTTGATATCTACATAGTATTTTACTTCATATGATTTTTCCGCTCTAAAATAAAATTTGATGGTATATAGATACCTTAACGTCGCTAATCGCTGCATAACACGAAACAATTTTCATCATTATAATAAATATTATCTTCTAAAGTGGCAACAGAGTTAGTGTGCAAGGTGTGTCAACGCGATGGCGGTGCGCAAGTGGTGTGTGTAATAAAATATCATGGAAGGAAATGACTTTTTTGGCGCCGTAAAAAAATTGTTACTAAGTTTAAAGTTAGCTTTTGTAAGGTGATAAATATTGTAAGCTGTTGAAAGTGTAGTAAATATTGATTTGAAGATTTTTTAGGAGAGTTAACAGGAAATTTTGTGATTTCTGAAAACATAATTAATATCTATGCCAATGATCATTACAGTTATAGCAACTTTATAAAACGAGTGACGAGTTCGCTCACATTATCGTAATTCACTATCCCGAACAATATTCAGCATAAATTCGCATGCCTATTTTATCCTAGTCGATAACTAAGTAATTCTTCAGCACAACGGCACCCGCCTTATCCTATTCATATGTGTACACTGAGAGAAATATTGCGGACTAAAACCAAGCTGTGTTTTACTTGATTCAAGAATTGCAGAAATTAAGGAAAAATTAATTAAATTTAAATATTCACAAGCTTCAATCGAGCTTGAAACAATTTAAAAACCAATAATGAAATTCTTAACATAAGTTTAAGCCTTTTTCTTCGTTTGCTTTTCCGACAGAGTATGAATACCCACATAGCATTTGGAAGATTGTTTTATGAAAACTGACTGTACCGAATCTTTTTCGATTCCCTTTGATGATCAAAAACTGGTTAATCACCTCTGCGATTAGAATTAAAGCCCGTCTCTACATAACTTGATTCGCCAGAGAAATATCTAGCGAAACATCTTGCTAAATAACCCGTCTCCACGTGGCTGATCGTGATTCAGTTTAACATTTCTCTTTCTGGTTCTTCTTAAATGTTTGTATGTTTGCTTATTTTTGCGTTTTTGTTTTGGCCTGTGTGAGATTTCGATAGATTTTCGATACAGAAGAGAGAAGGCATCGATATCATCGCGTTTGGCAAGAGGATTGAGAACGAAACAAGTGTTTCAATCTTCACTCGCTCTCAAAAATTTGTATGGAAATTGGCGAGTTTCGGCACTCGTTTTGTGGTCGAAACCAGATTGAGAGAGCGAGTGCAGGAAAAAAGAGCGAAACACGTTTTGTGGAGACATGGTACGGGTATAAGACTCGAAAATGAGGGTAACCGTGGAAGTTTTTTTTGCGATATTGACAAAGGTAAGGCTAAGGGTAGAATATGTAAGAGCATAGAAGATGGGAAAGAAATGCGGTTGTAAACTGACCCAAAAATGATAGGAAAAAGAGTAGAAAATTATTAGAAAATGATTAGAAATTGATCAGAAAGTTACTGAAAAACGACCCAAAAAAGATTCGAAAATGACCAGCAAAACGATTGAAAAATGACCCAAAAAAGTTTGGAAAGCCAATCGAAAATTATCGGAAAAACGAAGAAAAATTGATAAAATATAAAATTCGTGCTAGCCACTAAAAATTGCATTTTTACCCCAAAATGATTCAAAAACGATCGGAAAACGATTCAAAAATTACCAAAATAAGATTCAAAATCGAAAAAAATAAAATCGAAAGGGACTCGAAAATTATTAAAATACGATTAAAATAAGACTCGAAAACGACTTCCCAAGAAGAGTTGGACGTAGGGTACCATTTTCTACAGACGAGAGGCTCTTTTATGATTAGAAAATGAGCGCAGTTTCCAATATTTTAAAAGTGCATAGGGATAGAAAAAGACTGGAATATGATCAAAAAATTTCATTAAATGCTATGTGTGATATGATGTATTGTGGAACGATTTTCTGTCATTTCTTGTCAAGTTTGGCTTGCAGACAAACCGGTTTAGGCTAATATGTGCCACCTTCAGTGTCTTTCTGTTTTGGCTCTGAAAACAGCGTTTCCGCTCGTAGCTTCATTAAAAATGCATTTTCCTTTCTAAATATTTTCTGTGGCAAAACTCTTTATGCAGACAAAGCCATAGCAGTTTAATGCATGTATTTCTCTGAGTGTAGTGATGTTATTATTTTTTATCTTCTTTCTGCAAAACGTTACATACCGTTTTTTGTAAGCTGAAAAGTTATAAACGCGCTAGCATATCACCACCAACTACGCTTTGTTTGCATGAAGTGATTTATGTGAAATTGATTATTTATCTTTTGTGAAATTGAATAGCTCATATATGTAAGTAAGTAAATTTATTTTTAGATATACCTATATGTAGCGCTCATACTTATTAACACATTTTTGGATTTTGTGCGCTTTTGTCTTCACAGAATTAACGTGTTACGCTTTATATTATTCACGTTTTTTTTTTATTTTGACGTAGTAGTAGATATGCTTTATATTTGAGCTTTCTGATTCTAAAGTTGTTTAATTTTTGATTACAAAATTATTTTTATCAAAAAAAAAACGTAATTTTGATATAGACACTAATTTATGGCTTGGTACATTTGAGAGGCATTACAGCGGCGCCGCGGCGTAAGTAGGTATTGGGACGACTAAGATTTTTTTCACAGCCAAAAGACTTTTACTCCGGCTGCACTGCTAAGAACAGCTGGAACATGTTTTTTTGCCAATAAAATAACAGTAATTTGAGCACATGTCTGTCAATAAACTTGTTCTTCTACTAAAACTATTTTTACACCCTGCCTTACATTCATTGCGCCAGTTATCAGCCTGTAAAGATAGTAATAGAATACAAGAATGAGCACATTTATTATTTAAAATAAAAAAAATGTTTTTGCAACTTTTTGCCATTTTTACAATTTCATTCATGGCCGTCATAATAAAAATTTGATATGCAGTTTTATTACGCTGCCTTATTTTATATTTTTCTATTAAAATATTTAATTTTAATACACACACACACAGAGACATAGAGTACACACACAAATAAAAATGAAAACAAATGCGAATGCGTAAATGCATAACAAAATTTTGAACACCTACAATTTAAAAAAAAAAAGAAAAAAGTTGAAATTTTTAAAATTTTATTTTTCTATAAAAAAAACATATGAATGCATAAAACACTTTACACCATAAATATTTTATTATATTTTTCATTTGAGTTGGCACGTGCATACATACTTCCATACATGCATTTATACATATAAAAAATTATTATACGCGCTTGTGCTCTTGCATTGTTCAGTGAATTAAATAATCTTATTGTGGCAGGCGTGTCAGTGGAAAACATTTTAAAGTTATAAAAATTTGTTTGTGTGCGCGTAGCAAAAAAAAGCAACAAAACCCAGTTGTGAGTTTTAATCGGAAATTTAAATTTATTTGCATGCAAGGGTTGAATAGTTAGTCCGATAGCTGGCAACAGTGTACGATAGAAATGACAACAAACTATACAGAAAATTGGCAACATAGTAAGATGAAAATTGGCAACATTGCAAAATGAAAATTGGCAACATAATAAAATGAAAATTGACAACATAGTAAAATGAAAATTGACAACATAGCAAAATGAAAATTGACAACATAGTAAAATGAAAATTAGCAACATAGCAAAATGAAAATTGACAACATAGTAAAATGAAAATTGGCAACATAGTAAAATGAAAATTGACAGCATAGTAAGATGAAAATTGGCAACATAGTAAGATGAAAATTGGCACCATAGTAAAATTAAAATTGACAACATAGTAAGATGAAAATTGGCAACATAGCAAGATGAAAATTGGCAACATGGCAAAATGAAAATTGGCAACATAGCAAAATGAAAATTGGCAACAGAGTAAAATGAAAATTGACAACATAGCAAAATGAAAATTGGCAACATAGTAAAATGAAAATTGACAACATAGTAAAACAAAAATTGACAACATAGTAAAACGAAAATAGGCAACATAGTAAAATTAAAATTGACAACATAGCAAAATGGAAATTGACAACATAGTAAAATGAAATTTGGCAACAAAGTAAAATGAAAATTGACAACATAGTAAAACGAAAATTGACAACAGTGCGCAATGTAGTGGTTGGAATATTTTGACACTTCTTTGTGACTTTATTTATAAAAGAATGAGTAAGAAAACTCAGAGGTAGCAACATAAAGACTAACAACTAACTTTATAAACATTTTACGCGCTTAGCAACATTGTTAAGTAAACACGTTGATAACATTAGAAGGAAAACGTACACATTTCTAAACATCTGCTTGCATTTATTTTACACTTTTCTGCATTAAAACGTTTTACTAAATTCGCCACCTTAATTCTGCGCCAGCAACATGCATTTGTTTTGATGTGCAATGTTGCTAACAACATTTATTACGGCGACATTTCGGTATAACCAACAGCATAACAAGTTCCGAACGAACGTCACCTGACGCACGTAGTTTTGAATGGCTTGCGCTCAATTAAATAGCCACAAATGTTGATAGAAAAAAAATGTTGCTGAAATTTTTGCTGCAAACAAAAATGTTGCTATCATGTTGCTCTACGTGTTTTTACAGCTAGAACACAGTTATAACTCTCTTAGAACAAACTCTATTACAAATATTATTTCTGCTTAGCAACAATGTTTATACACATAAACATGCTATAACTCTTAAAAAAGAATATCGTTCACTGGGTTCTAATGAAATTTGGTGGCTGTGGTTTTTGCGGTAAATTCTATACTAACTGGTTTTTTCGCCCGGAATTATGCATGACTACACATAAACATAAACATTTTTATGCATGGGAGTATGTATGTATGTTTCATCCCTACGCGGTTGCGTCCGTTTATTGTGGTTAGCGCGTCAATATACGATTATTTTATGCGGCGCTCATGTTTATGAGCGAAACTTTTTTTTTGTGCACGAAAAATCAACATTTGTTGTTTGCTAAAATGTATTTTTGCGAAAAAAATGAACAAAAGTGCTGCAAAGAAAATGGTTTAGCAATTTTATAGGCAATTAGGCAATGAACGAGAAGCTGAAATTTTTATGAACTGCAAAAAATATATGCGCAAAGAGGGGGGAGCAGTGTTAGAATAGTAGTTTTATAAGCTAGAAAATTATGTTTGATTTGCACAATTTCCACTCTAATTTAGACTGCTATAGCTACCTTTTATTGATTAAAATCTGCTTTTTTTCTTTTGCTGAATCAAATCTAGCTCGGCTGCTTTCAATGGTTTAAGTGGATGACAACCTAAAAATAACTATAAAATTGTCTAAATATTTGTATGTGTATTTGAAAGTATCTCCTTTCATTTTCTCCTCCTTAGCCGCATTTTACTGACTGTCTCCATATTTTTGCCGAAAAAGCTGCTGCGACAAAATTTTCATAATGAAATTCTAGAGCGCCATCATTCAATGCAATCTAAGTGATTAAATGAGAAATATATACAAATGTGTATATGTTTGTCTGTTGCCATAAGTCTTAATAGAAATCTGTTTGTATGTTTTTATGCAATGTAGAAAACAGCAAAATTACAAATGTTTACATAACCGTCGTCAGCAAATGTAATGCGCTAGTAATTTTACTAGTTGTAATTAGTGAGCTGTGAAATGCGATATAAATTGGATTGAGTGCGATGAGGATGGAGAAAAGGAAGAGTGAAATGATAAAATTTGGCAAGTAATGAGTTTTTCCAAATGAAATAGACACAGGGAAATTGCATGCTTAACGGTTGTTATATGTGCTTAAGTTTATTAGAAAAAGATGTTATAACAGGAAATTTAATAAGTAAAAGGATAGTCAAATATGAAGGGAAATAATTATTTCAATAAGGTATTTGAAAATGTAAAATAATGAAAATTGGTAACAGAATAAAAAGAAAATAAACAAGTAAGGAAGCCTAAGTTCGAGTGGAATCGAACATTAGATACTCAGCTGTATGCTTTCATTGTTTGTTTGCGTTTGATGGAAACACGGTGTACTTTATATAAAGCGAGTGCTGCATAAAGTGGGCGTAGCCACGCCCATTTTCTAAATTTTTATCAGTCATCCAACTAAGCATATGAATATTATTCTTTGTGCAAAATTTCATTCCATTCTAGTTACAAAGATGTCACGTTACAAATTCCCACAGGGTGTTCCAGAAATATCTTTTCTAAAAAGTAGGCGTGGTCATAAACTGATTTCAATAAATTTTTGCGTGTCTATTAACACAAGTTATAAAAGTGTATAAACCAAGTTTCGTCATAATATCTCAATTATTTGTCGAGTTAAAGGCTAAGAAATCTCGTATATCCCTTTGTCCAAAAGGAGGCGGTGCCACACCCATTTTCCAAAATTTGTCTATTTTATGTTTCCGGTCTATTGTGGAACTCATGTCACAAAATTTCAATGAATTATCTTTATATTTGACAAAGATATCGCTTAAAATGTTTTTATTAGGTCACTTTATAATACACATATATAAAAGTGGGCGTGGCCGTCAACCGATTTTGACAATTTTCCGTCAAAACATTTGCCTAAATAAGTAAATCACGTGTACCAAATTTCATCGATATATCTTCAACGGTTTCTGAGTTATGACTCATAAAACTTTCAAAGTTTGCCCCTTAATAAGTGGGCGTGGCTCCGCCCATTTTCCAAAATTTTTGAGGTTTTCGTTTTATGTTCATAGTTGGACTCATGCCACAAAATTTCAGTGATAGATCTTTATATTTGACAAAGATATCGCTTAAAATGTTTTTATTAGGTCACTTTATAATACACATATATAAAAGTGGGCGTGGCCGTCAACCGATTTTGACAATTTTCCGTCAAAACATTTGCCTAAATAAGTAAATCACGTGTACCAAATTTCATCGATATATCTTCAACGGTTTCTGAGTTATGACTCATAAAACTTTCAAAGTTTGCCCCTTAATAAGTGGGCGTGGCTCCGCCCATTTTCCAAAATTTTTGTTGTTATCGTTTTATGTTCATAGTTGGACTCATGCCACAAAATTTCAGTGATAGATCTTTATATTTGACAGAGATATCGCTTAAAATGTTTTTATTAGGTCACTTTATAATACACATATATAAAAGTGGGCGTGGCCGTCAACCGATTTTGACAATTTTCCGTCAAAACATTTGCCTAAGTAAGTAAATCACGCGTACCAAATTTCATCGATATATCTTCAACGGTTTCTGAGTTATGACTCATAAAACTTTCAATGTTTGACCCTTAATAAGTGGGCGTGGCACTGCCCATTTTCCAAAATTTCATAAGATTTCTTCATAGGGGCCTGAGCTCAACATATGGGTAAAATTTTATCGCTCCAGCTATATTAGGGACTGAGATACCAAATTTCCGATTTTTTCTATATAGGAAAAGTGGGCGTGGTCATGGTCCGATTTCGCCTATTTTCAATACCAACCGTCCCAGTCTCGATACCAACTTGCATTCCAAATTTCATCAAAATATCTCAATTTTTGCGCGAGTTAGAGTGTTTACAGACGGACGGGCGGACAGACGGACGGACGGACGGACATGGCTCAATCGATTTCTCTTTTCACCCTGATCATTTTGATATATATAAGTCTATATCTATCTCGATTATTTCATTCTGTTACAATCCACCGTTATGTGATTAAAACTATAATACTCTGTGTACTAGTACAGCTGAGTATAAAAAAAAGAAAAATGAAAATTGACAACACAGTCAAATGGAAATTGGCAACAGAGTATAAAGAAAATTGGCAACAGTGTAAAATGAAAATGGGCAACAGAGCAAAATAAAAATTGGCAAACAGAATGCAAGGAAAATAGAAAAGAAAGTAAAATGAAAATTGGCAACAGAGGAAAATGAAAATTGACAACAGGTTATAAAGAAAATTGGCAACAGGATAAAATGAAAATTGGCAACAGAGTAAAATGAAAATTGGCAAAAAAGTCAAATGAGAATATGCAACAGAGTAAAATAAAGATATCAACAGATTGCAACGAAAATAGAAAAGAGAGTAAAATGAAAAGTAACGATAGAGTAAAATAAAAATTGGCAACAGAGTGAAATGAAAATCGGCAAGAAAGTAGAATAAAAATTTGCAACAGAGTGAAATGAAAATTGGTAACAGAGGAAAATGGAAATCGACAACGGAGTAAAATGAAAATTGTCATCAGAGTAAAGGAAAATTGGCAACAGAGTAAAATGAAAATTTGCAAGAAAGTAAAATGAAAATTGACTACAGATAAAATAAAAATGGGCAAGAGAAAATAATGAAAATTGTCAACAGTGTGCAATGAAAGTTCACAACAGGTTAAAAAGAAAATTGGTAACAGGGTAAAATTAAAATTTAAAACAGAGTAAAATAAAAATTAGCAAGAAAGTAAAATGAAAACTGGCAACAGAGTAAAACGAAAATTGGCAACGGTGTAAAATGAAAATGGCGTGTGGAGTAAAAACTACCAAATGGAAGACAGTGAAAATTGCCAACAGTGTGGTATTGAAATCGACACATAATAAATATAAAATTGTTCTTGGCTGCGTTAATTTAATATTTTCTAGTTTGAGCTAAAAGGAAATTTATTTGCGTTCTGCAGAGATGGGGTTAGAATACAAGTCAAAAATAATTTCATTGTTTTTTCTATGTATCGAGACGTCAATAAAGGGGATTTTGAAATTGTACAAAAAATATTTTTGTATACAAATTTTGTAATTTTAGAAATTGGGTATATATTAAGGTGGAGTGAAATTTTTTTTTGGAAATTCAATTTGTTCCAAGGCCAGATCGGCCTAGAAATAACCTACTCGCATGTTTGGAGGTGCCCCCAGCCCCACAAAATTGAAAAAAAAATAGCACGATCTGCTACAAATGTAAAATTTCTAAAATTATAAAATCAAAAAACGAAGTATGAGGATTGATAAAGATGGCCAAGCTGAGTATTAAAGTGAATTTATTTTTTTTTTTTTTGAAACAACAACAACAAAAGTTATTAAAGGTCAAAGTTTATATTATG
The DNA here is from genome assembly GCA_960531455.1 of Urophora cardui. Lineage (NCBI taxonomy): Eukaryota > Metazoa > Arthropoda > Insecta > Diptera > Tephritidae > Urophora > Urophora cardui. The sequence continues at coordinate 20,670,968 of OY482674.1, read as the reverse complement.
CATTTTTTAAATTGCAATTACTTTAAAACTACTAAACCGATTTCGAATATTATTATACCATTCGATAGGTATTTTTATTCCCTTTAATTTGATATACATTTTATTTGGGTTCCATAACACCCCCCTGCGAAGGTCAACCCCCCTTTTATCCCCCTTCCTTTTCATATATAAAACGTAAATTAAAGGCAATCAAAATGCCTGTCGAACGGTATAAAAACATTTGAAATCGGTTCAGTAGTTTTTAAGTAATTGCATAAAATGCATAATATAAACTTTGACCTTTAATAACTTTTGTTGTTGTTGTTTCAAAAAAAAAATAAATTCACTTTAATACTCAGCTTAGCCATATTTATCAATCCTCACACTTCGTTTTTTGATTTTATAATTTTCAAAATTTCATAATTGTACCAGATCGTGCTTATTGCTTTCAAATTTGCGGGGCTGGGGGCAGTTCAAAACTTCGTCCTATCGCCATAAAATTTTGTGGGGTTCATTAACTCGTATAAAGGCAACTTTCCATTGCTGGTACGTTCAAAAAAGAACAAAAAAAAATCTCCATATATTTTCACTCCACCTTAGTATATATGTTACAAGATACGTGTACAATTTAAGTACAGTCGTCTGTATCTACCTATGTATGTACATTTGAGATTTACATTTGTACGGATGGAGGAGCATGTACAGTCATGTGTATAATAAATACACACTTACATAGTTTATTGTAATTTACAACTATGTTTATGCATACACTTGCACAAGTCACAAATAATGTAAGAAAACTGCAGTGAGAAAAAAAGCCAAGTTACACGCGAAGAAAAATAAAAGCAGAAGAATTATACAGAAAAAGTTGAAAGAGAAGCAAAAAAAGGAAATGGCAGCGGAAGAATAGCTAAAGAAAATTGCTCATTAAAAGTTCACACTTAAGGTGGCAGCAACAAAGCAGCAACGCAACAAAAACAGTAAGTGTGTACTCAGAGTTGCATTAGCTAACATTAACTTCTTGCCTTGAGTTTAAATGCGGCCGCTTTTTTGCTCGAGCATTTATAAAACAACAACAAAAGTAGCAATAATAATGATGAGTTGCGATAATTAACACATTTTCATGCAACTAATTTTGCTCTTTTCTTACATACTTAAGCTTTTAGCTTTCTTCTGCTTCTACTAAGTGTGTAGTTTTAATTTGCAGCGCATTAATCGCCTTCATGGCCTTTGAATGTGGGGAGGGTGGTGTAACAAAATTGCTAAACTTCACTTACAGAAAATTTATGCAACGACTTAGTGGAAAATAGGCGTTAATAAAGCCTAGTGGAGACTATAAATGTCTCAAAAAGCAGCAGCAAAGATGCATGATAATAATAATGGTGACCTACCTGCTTTGTCGACTTAACAGCATTGTTGCCAATTTCTATTGCACTATTTTCCATTTTTTTTGTGCTCTATTGCAAATTTTCATATTACTCTGTTGCCAAGTTTCATGTTAATCTGTTGCCTATTTTCTTTTCACCCTGTTACCAATTTTCATTTTACTGTTTCTGATTCGAATTAGTTCCGTTTAAGATTTGCATGGTTCTATGTATGCCAATTTTCAGTTCGCTCTGTTGATAGTATTAATGGGACTCTGTTGACAATTTTTAATGCACTAGTTTCCAACTTTTTGTGCTCTGTTGCCAATTTTCATTTCACTTTGTTGCCAATTTTTATTGCACTATTTTCCAATTTTTTTGCGCTCTATTGCCCATTTTCATATTAATCTGTTGCCAATTTTAATTTAACACTGTTACCAATTTTCATTTTACTCTGTTGCCATTGCACTCTGTTTCTGATTCGAATTAACTCCGTTTAAAATTTTCATGGTTTTATTTTGCCAATTTTCAGTGAAATAAGTTTTTCGCACTGTTGTCAGTTTTAATTGAACTTGGTTGACAATTTTTATTTTTGAAAGAGTTTTTAGTGCTTAGCACGAAATTTTTATTTTAATTCAATTTTTTTTTTTTTTTTTTTTTTAATTGTTGGGGTAAGTGGAAAAAAATTCAACAACTATTTACAGCGAAGGTTGAGTATATAGCTATTTCACGAAAAACCATTTTCGATCATCAGCACTCTTTTCGGAAGTGGATGCACCGGGGATTGAACCCGAGTCCATTCCAACTTCAGCCGCAATGACCCAACGGATAAACACACTCGGCCATTGAGACTCTGTGCAAGCTGTTGGATTTTCCCCACTTTTGCCTTTTTCATTTTCAACATTAACGTTAGTGTGTATATGCTTTTGCATATATTCTCCACAAACGTGCTGAATTTTTTGTTGTAGGTGCATCCACTTCCGAAAAGAGTGCTGATGATCGAAAATGGTTTTTCGTGAAATAGCTATACACTCAACCTTCGCTGTAAATAGTTGTTGAATTTTTTTTCACTTACCCCAACAATTAAAAAAAAAAAAAATTGAATTAAAATAAAAATTTCGTGCTAAGCACTAAAAACTCTTTCAAGTAAAATTGTTAAAGTTGTTTGGTATATACATAAAATAAAATACCAACAACAATGTTCATTGCGAACTGCCTACAACAAAAAATTCAGCACGTTTGTGGAGAATATATGCAAAAGCATATACACACTAACGTTAATGTTGAAAATGAAAAAGGCAAAAGTGGGGAAAATCCAACAGCTTGCACAGAGTCTCAATGGCCGAGTGTGTTTATCCGTTGGGTCATTGCGGCTGAAGTTGGAATGGACTCGGGTTCAATCCCCGGTGCATCCACTTCCGAAAAGAGTGCTGATGATCGAAAATGGTTTTTCGTGAAATAGCTATACACTCAACCTTCGCTGTAAACAGTTGTTGAATTTTTTTCCACTTACCCCAACAATTTTTATTTTTTTTAATTTCCGTTTTGCTCTGTTGCAAATTTTCATTTTACACTGTTGCCAATTTGCAGTTGAATATGTATATTGTTCGCTCTGTTGCCAGTTTTAATTGGACTCTGTTGCCAGTTTTAATTGTACTGTGCTGCCAATTTTCACTCTGTTTCCAATTTTCTTTCTAATCTGTGGTAAAATTTCATCGCTTTTGCCTAAAATATTTGACATTTTTAATTACAAAATATTTAAAATTAAAATGAACAAATGCGTTTTATCACAAAAATGTCTCATATCAGACCCAAACATACATACGTCTCTACAACACACACGCTTTAAAAATTTCTTTTTCTTCCTAAAAAAAAACTCATTATTAACTTGAGTCAACCCAAGTGTTTTGTGTGTTGTCGGAGTCATATAGCATGCATTCTCAGCCCGCACAATGAGTACCTATAACATTAAAATCTGTATACCGTAAAATGCCAAAAACCCCAGTGAAACAATTTTAATAATGTCGTTTTTGTGCAAAATTGCTTTTGGGTTAAATGATACACGAAGAATCTAGGTACATTCATGCATTCACATAAGCTTTGTAGTGTTGCTAGGCTACGCATTCATTTGGAATACACACACATAGCCATACTCAGACAAGGAGAACTGTTGCTCCAAAAAGTCGTTAAACTTAATGTGTTGCGCCTGGTGTACTACCCGCACTTAAAATGCTTAACCTTTCTCAGACAAATATGCGAATAAACAAACGTAGATACGCAGATGCCTCTATGTACCTTCATCTCACTCCCTTGCTAACAGCACTTCAATGCAAATGAGCGGAAAAAAAGCACAAAATTGCTGAAATTATAACTACACATACATATGTACATTCAGATCTGTGTGTCTTTCTTCTAACAACTTTGTGTTTACAAACGATTGTGCAATGGTGAACGGCAAAGCAGGCACAAGACCATGTGATATGCGTCCACATTTTGATGATGGTATCATCAAAGTGCTTATTGCAGGTAACATTATTCCAGCAAATTAAACGAATCGTTGTCCCAAAGATGCTCAAAACTGCTGTTAGGGCAATAAGTGCAGATGGTAGATTTTTAAATGAACTAGAAAGAAGAATTTTGTGTGTAAAGTAATGTTAAGCATTTTCAAATAGAGGGTAGAGGCATATTCATGTGTATCTGCTGAATGAAGAATGCTACAAGGAAAGCTTCAAGGGTATTTTGCCAATTTTCATTGTGCTCTGTTGCCAATTTTTGTGTGTACTTTGTTGTGATTTCAATCGGGACCTGTTGTTAATTTTCATTGTTGTTTGTTTGGCAATTTTCATTGCATAATATTGTCAATTTTCGTTAAACACTGTTGCCAATTTTCATTGAATTATATTTTCGGTTTCCATTGTACTCTGTTGTCATTTTTCACAGGACTATGTTGTGAAGCTTATTGCACTTTTTTCCAATTGCACACTGTTGTCACTTTTCACTAGGCTCTGTTGTCACTTTCCATAAGACTCTGTGGTAACTCTTCATAAGACTCTGTTGTCACTTTTCCTGAGACTCTGTTTCAGGTTTTCACTGCACTTCTTTACCAATTTTCACTAGGCTCTTTTATAAAAATGCATTAAACTCTCTTGCCTAATGTATGCTGAAATGTTCGGACATATTTTGTCGTCAGTGGTCTCTACAGTCTATTTGGCATTTGCTGCGCTTCTTTATTGGCATTTTAGGCAGCAAGAAAACAAGCAAGGCAGCTAGAATTTGTTTGTCTCCTGACAGTGGCATTGGTAGTTGTTCATAGTCCAAAGTGAGCTCTTTAATTGCATATTACCTCACACTAACCCTTTTTAATTATATTTGGGGTTAAAGTAGCTCAGCTTGACTTTAATTTCCTTAACAAAAGGCAATTTCCTTAAGTAAGCAAGTGTTAAAAATATAATAAAATAATATTGAGAATTCAGAATGATGAGAGATTGAAGAGTGTTGCCAATGATGGCTAGGTTGGTTGTAGGGAAAAAGAAAACTTCTGTTGAAGGGAGGAGAAAATTTTCAATTTATTCTACTGCCAAGTTTCATTGGACTCTATTGGCGATTTTCATTGCACAGTTTTAGCAATTATCATTTTATTCTGTTGGCAATTTCATTGATCTCTTTTTTTGGTAGTTTCTACGGTACACTGTAGTAAGTTTTATTGTACTCTGTTGCCAATTTTTATTACACACTGTGGTAAATTTTCATTGGACACTGTTGTAAATTTTCACTTAAATCTTTTCTCTGTTGCCGATTTTCATTGTACACTGTTGACAATTTTAATTTTACACAATTGCCAATTTTCACATTACCCTGTTGCCGATTTTAATTTTATTCTGCAATCAATTTCATTTATACATTGTTGCCAATTTTCACTTTACTGTGTTGCCAAATTTCTTTGCAAATTGTTGGAAATTTTCATTGGACACTGTTGTAAATTTTCAGTTTAATCTCTCCTCTGTTGTCGATTTTCATTGTACACTGTTGACAATTTTAATTTTACTCTGTTGCCAATTTTCACATTACTCTGTTGCCGATTTTCATTTTATTCTGCTATCAATTTCATTTATATATTATTGCAAATTTTCACTTTACTGTGTTGCCAAATTTCTTTGCATATTTTTGCCAATTTTTGCTTTACTCTGTTGCAAATTTTCATTTAACCCTATTTCCAATTTCATGTATACTTTTTTATTAGTTTCAATCGCGCTCTGTGGCCAATTTTCATTGCTATTTGTTTGGTAGTTTCCATAGCACACTGTTGTCGACTTTTTTCTCTCCGTTTCTGATTTTCACTGCGCACTGTTGCCAATTCTTTACTTTCCTTTGTTGCCAAATTTCTTTATACTCTTTCGGCACTGTTGTCAATTTCTCTTTTACTCTTTGCTAAATTTCATTTCACTCTGTGGCCACTTTTCATTGTGCTCTCTTTGCTGCTCATTTAACACACGCCGCTTCATCGTTGACTAATTTTCGTTGATAGTTCAACAAATATTTCCATAACTCTTTGGTTTCTCTGTGTGTTTTTCAATGACTGCTTTGTTTCTGCTTTGCTTTTTTTTGTTTTTATTTTTCCTGCGGTTTTTTTTACACACTGTTTGCAACGGCGGAGTCAACAATGCCGACAGAGTTGACAGAGGTCAGAATTGTTGGGGTCAATGACAACAATGGTTGAGTTTAGTGAAAAATGTCAACTTTTGTTTCAGAAAAAAAGGTCAAATCTTAACATTCAAATAAATAAATTGAGCATTAAATATATGCTCGAACGATTTAGTTGGAGTTAAACTGGCATAACCATTTGGCGAGGTCAATTTTGATATTTAGAGTATTTGCGCAGTTTTGCTAGCCAATCAATTGTTGTATGTAGTAAAAAAATTTTTTTATATGTTTTTATTACTTTTAGCAAAATTGTACATACTAATTTTTATAAAAAAATATATGTATTTGTATATAAAATGAATATATAGAAAAAATTGTCGTTATTCCTCATACTCCTGCTATAGCATATTGCATGCAATTTCTTGCCTAAGCTTGATAAGTGTTTGCATATTACGAATTTGCAAATGGCACATCACAGCAATATTATTAGCAATAAGTAGGCCATCAAATATTTTTTATTGCATATATGCAATTTGCTATCCGTCTGCTATCAATCTAACGCCATTTGATAAAATCAAGCTTATTTTTATTATTTGCTGCAGAATGCAAGATTGGGTATTATTATGCGATTTGTTGGAGATTTATGTATTTATGCAGAGGAGCGAATAAATATGCCAGACAGCGCAAAATAACAGCGAAATAATAAATACAATGCGGCATTTGAGCCAAAGCATCAAGGATGCAAAAGCAGATATAATTTGCCTTTTTATTTATTCTGTTGGAATTTCAAGTTCTTGATGCAAAATTTAATTCCTTTTGGGAACTTTTTAGGGCCTTCAAAAATGCTATTTTATGCAGCTTTGCCACAGGAACATTTCGTGAGCACGTGATTCGGTTTCTAATACAGTAAACAGATGTTAAAAGCGCTGACGAAACTGTGACGATACGACACGATGAAGAAACGGATACGAAATTGTGACGCGACGAAGAAGTGCCGATGGAGATAAGACAAAAATACGACGACGAGTCAATGATGCGATAATAAAGAGAAGATGAAAAGGTGATGACGAGATAACGACGACGAATAGGCGATGATGATACGATGATACGACTAAGAAGATTGGACGAAGAGGTCACGACTAGACAATAACGATGAGTGTATGATAAAGAGATAAAGATGCGATGACGAAACGATGAAGAAACGATGATGGAACTATGATGAGACAATAATTAGCCGAAGGGAAGGCGAAAATGGAGAGCCGACGACAAGACGATGTGACTACATTGGAAAGATCGGTAGAAAATGAAGAGAGAGTGACGAGGTGACGAGGGCACAGTGTAGAGTTGATAAAGAGACGATGACGAGACGATGAAAAGGCTATGAAAAAGCTATGACGAGACATGGACGACACGATGAACAGGCTATAGCGATCACACAACGATGATGTGTCAACGAAGAGACGATGCCGAGGTGATTTGGAGACGATAACGAGATGTTAAAGAGACGATGAAGGGAAGATAAATAAACCGAGGCGAACGATAAAGCGACGACCAGAAGGCTAGTGTTTTGTTTTCGATAAAAAGTGCTCTTAATTCTTTGTTTTCTGTAGATGTTTAAAGCATTAACTATGCATGTAATGAATATTTTCCTTCGAAGAATTTACATTACACATTATTTGAGACCAAATGGGATGGTTATAATTTTGCTTACAAACATAGGAACAACTTTTTCTATTTTTACTCGCTTGCTCGAAGCATATTGAGCTGAAAATTGATGCACATTATTTACAATACTGAATTACACACATTCAGAAAATCATACAAAGATACTGTAGATACGTAGTAGATATGTATATTAATATATGCATTAGGCCGGGACAACTTTTAATCGATATCGCGCCATCAAAATTGGAATTCCTCTAATTTTTCTGAGTAGAAAACTCTTACACGACATTTGGCTAAAATTTAGTTTGATGTTCCGGAATTTGGTTTTTATGGATTAAGATGGATTTTTGAAAATCAAAAATGAACAAAAATTTACAAAAAATTAACAGGCCAATATGCACATCAAATGTAACCAAAATTTTATGCTTATAACAAAATGTGAAATTAGAATTTAAAACGGATATGTGCAGGGTAGGAAGAAACTCAGAGTATGAGTGAGTGAGTGAGGAATTTCAGCCTCACGGCATGATGATGAGTGGCCGTTTGCGTTTCTCGCTCATCTCTAAAGCAGAGTGAGGATTTTTTTTGTTTCCTCACTCATTTCGAATGAGCGATGAAGAAATGAGGCGCTCACGCTGCGTGTGAGATGAGCCGTCGTAGGATTCCTCTTCTCTTTGTGTAATGCGAGTGAGCGTGTGGGTGAGTGCGCAGAAACTCAGTAAATATTACATACATATATTAGAATGCATACATACATATATTTATGTTGCAGTGTGCAATTTAGTGACATGTTTTTCTAATAAAAAGCATGTCTGGTTGTTTTTCTGCTTTTTTTTTTCATATTTATGCCCGTTTTAGGCGATTGAGTAGGTATGTAAAATCCATATTTCTACCTAAACTTGGTTTTTGTTGTTTTTCATCTATGTATATGTGTAGATATGTATTTAATTCAGCAGATGCAATTACGAATATTTACATACGTATGTATGTAGGTAGGTAGTTAAAAGGAACATTATTTTTAAGAATGTGCATTCGTTGCTTGATATAATGTTTTTTGTATGATAAAATATATGTATGTATGTACCTACATATGTAGGTACTTACCTACTTGTTTAGTTTTTATTTATTATGCGACTAACGCAAAAAAACTATTTATTCGTCATTGGAATCATATTTTTTTTGCATTTGACATTAACAGTCTATTTCTCACAATTTTTTACCTTGACAACAATAAAATAAAATAATTTTGAAATAAAAAAGAAATGAAAATAGGTATGTACCTACAAGTTGTAAATTTAGCAAGCTCTATCTAACTTCCGCTTTCCAATCAAGGGAATGAAGAAGTCCTATTTGCGTACCGTATTGTTCCAAATATACTCAGTACATAGCCATCCTTCTATTTTAATTTTAATTTTCATTATTATTTTATTTTAGTAATTTATTATTCAAATTAAAAAAAAAAATTGTTCTAGTTGAGTTTAAAATTAAATGACAATCAAATTGTTCTTTGAGGGATAGTTTATCTTTTTTCAACCTACAGTAGAATTGTTTTTGTAGTTTTACTTTCGGTAGATTTTTCAAACAATAAATACAAGAAAAATTCAGAGAAATAAAGTGGTGTCATACGGGCTTTCGTTATTCGATTTCGAACATAAAAGCGCTGCCAAAGAGTTTTCTACTACCATATTTGCCATAAAGTACATTATTTTGAACAAAAGTCAAGATTAAACAAATATTTAATCTTAAAATGCGATAGATTTTAAACGCCGTGCAGTAGATCTTCATATTTAAAAAAATGTGCTGTAGATTTACCACATATGCGTGCAGTGTGCACACTGCAGAGTAAACAAATTTGTAGCATTCATGCAGCTCCATACTGCATACTTACTACAAACGGTTGGCTGCGTCATCGCCAAGCTGTGAGGCGTCGCTCATATTCCTCACTCACTCAGAGCAACTCATGAGGGCGCAGCTGAGGAGAGGCAACGCTACTAGCGTGCCTCATCTTGGCTGCTCACTCTGCTGCCACTCACGCAGAGCGCTCACGCTAATGTGTGGCCTCTGTTGTTTATGCGCTCAGAGGCCACTCATGCAGCTGCACCCTCATGAGTGAAGCATGTGTGAGTGAGGAGCCAAAATGAGGCAAATCCGAACCCTGGATATGTGTAATTTTCGAGATATAGCCTGATTTCTGTGTTTGTAGGCTGAACGATTAAATTCGCATATTTTCGCAATTATATTTGTTCCTTAGCACAAAATCATGGTGTGGTAGCTCTATGTTGTAGTCATTCCATAGATATCGTTGATTTTCGCTGACAGCACTTTGTGTGCAATAAATGCACCAAATACAAAATTTCCAATACCAAATACAAAATTTCTGAATTTTAGCTGCAAAAATTGAAGAGTTATACCACAAAACGTAGACTTATCCCGTTTGGAATTTATTTTTTACTTCATACAACTCTAAGAAAACTCAAGGTTACTCATACGCCATGGGGTACTGCTCGAAGCAGGAACGCCGTAAGTAAATCGCCCCGCCCTAATATACATACATACGTACAACGATATGCTGCTTCATTCATGTGCATAAATGTGGTCAGTGGCGGTAGATACGCAGCGTTGCGAATGTGAATGTGAAAAATGTTTTGTTGCTGCTGCGTTCTTCCTCTCTCTATTTTCCGGTCCATTTTTTATGACTATTTTTTATATGTATCTAACAAAACGATTTGCCTTTGCTGCGAATTTGTAACAAATGATACGCTTGAAGTGCCATGGAATGATGCGTCAATGGGAATTTATGTTAGATAAGAGTACGAGTGCGTGCGTATATAATTCGATTGCAGTCTCTTCACGACAGCTCGCATCTTTTATACGAGTGGAGAGTGTAAAGTTACCCCTCCTCCCATTATTACTTTCCTTGTCACAAAAACGGTACTGAGCGAGTGTGTTTTCATACAGTAAGCTTGTGAGTGTGCTGCTCCCTGTGTTTCGATTTAATATGCTTTTTATTGCATTTAGTAAATTGTATTAAATATATATTGAAGTAAAAGTCTTGAGAGCCAACAAGCATGACGGGACTCACGTCAAATAAGTAAACGATCGACTATTGGGACCCGAAAGAAGAAATGAATGAATGCTCTTATTGTTATTATTAGCTATGCTAGAAGATAACTGCAAAATATTTCTTCATACATTTCACCAGAACACACAGATCTACATTATTGTGGTCCTTAAAACCAAATGAAAAATTTTTTCGTCTCACGCCCTAAATCGCTTAAACTACACTGAGAGAAAAAAAATATATGGAGGGGTCAAAGAAATTGTTTACCTATTTTGAACACTACTTTCTTTGTTTTGAGTAAATTTTCCTTAAAACATGTTAAAAGGTTTATAAAATATTGTTGTTACATGCGTTACCATGGTTTCATATACTTGTTTTGAAAAAATTCATACATTAAAATAATGAAAAATTCTTTAAGCGCCATTCCATTCCCAACTTTCCTTGTTTTGAAGACTTGATTTCTTTAATTTTGAGAAATTAAATTCCCATACAAATCCCCATGGCAACGAATTTGTTTGAAAGTTTTTTTTATGTTTTTTCCACATTTTTGAGAAAATTTACACAAAACAAAGAAAATTTTGTATTGGGATGCGTGTTCAAAATAAGGAAAATTATGTCTTTGATCGAGAGAAATTTTTTTTTTGAGTGTACGATCAGGGATACCACCTATAAATTTCGGTCCCGATCGTAGACGGTTAAGGGATGTTGCAAAGCGGTAAAAGTTCAGACATACAGATATGTATACAAAAAATTAAACTTAATTTTTCTAATCTCCATAGATTTTAATAGTCGCCGGTCTGAAGCATTCTCTAGTTAAGGACACGTCACGACATCGATCAAAAAATATTTTCAATGTGTTGACAATGAATTTAATGATAACTAAAGTACGATAAGGCGACGGCACAGAGACGATTCAGCGACCGGAACTAGACGATGAAGTGAAGATGATGAGATGATGAAGGAACGATGAAGATATCTAGTATGACAAGACGATAACGAGACCATGAAGGAACGATGACGAGTTGACTTAGAAACAATAACGATATTATGAAGCGACTATGACGAGACAATGACGAACCAATGCCGAATCGGATACGAAACAATAACTAGATGATAGTAAAACGATGAAGGAACAATGAAGAGATGATGAAGTGACATTGAATACACGATAACGATACGGTGATGAGACAATGGCGAATACCGAAGCGATTACAATAAGATAACTAGATGATAGTGAGACGATGAAGTAGCGATGAAGAGACGATGAAGCGAAAATGACGACAGGACTAAGAAACCATGATGAGACGACTAAGAAACGATGACGAAATGATAACGAGATAATAGCGAACCATTGGCGAAGTAATTACGATACGACGACTAGATGATAGTGAGATGATGAGGTAACGATGGAGAGACAATGAAGCGACAATGACGCGTCGCTAACGAAGCAATGATGAGACCAATGCCGAAGAGATCTCAATAATATAATTAGATAATAGTGAGACGATGAAGCAACGATGAAGTAACGATGAAGGAGCGATGAATGACGACAGGACTAAGAAACCATGATTAGACGACTAAGAAACGATGATGAAACGATGATGAGACAATGGCGAAACAATGCCGAAGTGATTACAATACGATGATTAGATGGAAGTGAGACGATGAAGCGAAGATAATAAAACGATGACGAAACGATGAAGAAACTATGACGAGACTGGCTAGAAGGGCAGGCGATTAAGAGACGACAACGGGGATGACGATGCAGCAATGAAAAGACGACGACGAGGCGATGAAGTGACAATGACGAGACGACTAAGAAACGATGACGATACGAGTCCTGTACATCTCCTATACAGTGCTGTAAACTATGCATTTGCTTCGTAGATATTTATTCGTTGTACCTCAGCTCTTTGGGAGTAGGTGGTGAATCCCTCAGCGAACTTTAGTTGCAGTATGACTAAACAACAAATGAAGCAAAAAATCGATTTTATTTTCACTATTTTTTAACTTTATCAGCTTTTCCATCAAGCACATCGAACACCCTAATGTACTATAAGCCTGTAACTTGTGCTTTGGAATGTACGCTGCATGTGCTTATATTGCACTTGTGGACTCATGACATTCGTTGTGTGACAATAAGCTTACTAGTAAAAAAATTAAAACATCCCAGTTGAGAAATATGTAGCCGCTGTGGTGCAGTGGGTAGAGTGCTCGCCTGCTGTGCCAGAGGTCTCGCGTTCAAATCACAGTCCGAGCAAAACACCAAAAAAACATTTTTCTAATTAGTAAAAGTCCAATTATGGGGTTTTAAGAGCAGCGGTCACCTCTCGGCAGTGGGCGGCACACCCTCCGAGAGTATTTCTGCCATGAAAAAGCTTCTCACAAAAAATGCATTCGCCTTCGGAGCCGGCTTAAAACTGTAGGTCCACCCAATTAGTAGGAAAAAACAAAAAGGAGCACACCTCGAATTGGGAGAGAAGCTCGGCCATAAAACTCGTCAGAGTTATAATAGCGCCATTGTATTATATTATTAGTTGAGAAATATCACAGCATAGCACTAAGAAAAACAACCACAATAACAACAATGACAATTTCATTGAACAAACGTCAGTTTCGCATGTCACAAACAACCATAACGTTGTGTTCACATAAATACAAGCAATAAATAGCAACAAATATGTCAAGGGAAGTCTCGGCTCTTGTCTACTCGTTTCAATTATTTTAGACTAAATTTGTAGTGCAAGTTGGAAGAATTTTGCAACAAAAATAAGTAAAATAAATTTATAAATCAATTCCTAAATTCGAAATATTCGATTAGTTTTAGAAATTTAACAATTTAATTCGTCAAAATCAATTTTTATCAAAAGAAGTACAGGTTCTGAATTCTGCAAATCTTTTGAAGAATTAAAAAGTAGTTCTTGCATTTTTTTTTCTTTTTGGATTTCGTTATCGGTCCTCGGATTTCTTTTAACGATTTTTTTAGATTCTTGTTATCGAGAGTTCTATTTTTGTATTTGTCTCGGTTTGAAATTGGATGAATATTTGCTAACTAGTTCGGTATAAGTAGCGGTCTACTGTCGTTCAGCGTTAGTGTGAATACACCCAGTTTTCGTTATTGCAAGCGTTAAAAATTGCTTGATTAACGATTGTTCTTCTTCTTCTTGATTGGCGCTTAACCGTCTAGACGATTCTGGCCGAGTCCAACAGAGCGCGCCAATTGCTTCTGTTTCGTGCAGCATGGCGCCACTTGGGAACACCTAGGGAGGCAGCATCGCTGTCCACCTGATCCTCCCAACGCAGTGGAGGTCTCCCTTTTCTTTTGCGTTCAGCGGGTTTCGATAGAAATGCTTTCTTGGCCGGAGTGCCTTCGTCCATTCTCACGACATGACCACTGCCCAACGCAGCCGCTGGATCTTTATTCGCGATATTTATTCGCGATTATTAACGATTGTTGCTTGATTTAAAGTTAATTAATTCCACTACTGGCTATATATACAACACACACACGCACACATTGTTAACATCAACCAAGCCAGAAAAACTGATTTTTAAAGCAACAACGCTTCACTAGCTTTCTGATTTGCACTTTAGCACTCGTCCCTGCCCCATGGCGAGCATATATACTCGCGCGCCTGCTCGCTACCGCCGCCGCCTGCTCATCGACGTGTGCACCATAGAGTCTTGTGTATTTATAAGCGTAATAAAATTTAAAACGAATTACAATTTATCTCTTGAGAGAATTCAATTTGTTAGCAAAAGGACAGTATAGAGAGTGGACAGTAGAGTGAAGTGCAAATAAGCATAGTATATACATACATATATGTTGTATGTACATATGTACTACATTATGTGTGCTAAAAATTTATTATATTACTAGCCAGCGGCACTGGGAGATAGCAAAAAAAAAAACAGCTGCTTCTATGCTGTTCTGGTGGTGATTGTAAATTTTTAAAACTAGAAATAAATTGTTTCTACGCTATAGGTCCCAATTGCAGGCAAACATACATACACACAACCATCTGCAATACGGAATAAACACATTTTAGTACATACATACATACATATTTTAGCAATAAATTTACACTTATGCAATTGTAAAATATTCTTTGTTGCTATCTACTATATTCTTCTTCTTCCACGCTAGTGATGGGCGAGTCCGAGATGTTTTATTCGATTCTCTCGATTGTTGAAGCATCTCGAATGCTCTCGATGGTTTTCATTCGTATTCGAGTCAAGTCGTAAATGGCCGTTAGTCGAAACAATCGCTAAAACATCTCGGACTCGCCAACGATTCCTCTCGTTTTCAAAGCAACCCTACAACATCTCGGACTCGCTGCAAAAAATACATAATAATTGTTGTTGCCGCTTGAATATTAAAATTGCTTTACAAAACATACAGAGTGGTACAAATCTATTGCCGTTGTTACGTAAAATTCATTTGTTTCATAAGCGTCTCACTTCAGTAAATTTATTAATGTTTAAATAATTAATTATTATTATTATGCACGACACTGTTTAGTTGTGATTGCAATAATGCAGCGTCTATGTATAGCATATTTTTCAATTTGGTTAATTTATTTATGTATTCACTCACTTCCATTAAAAATCCTACTTTCTTTATCAACAAACCTCATTCAGTTTATTTTATCAACTAAAACATATCATCAAAACAACAGCCGGCCCGCCGACTCGGAACAATCGCAAAAACATCTAGCTTGTGTAGTCGAGATGTCATCGAAACAACCTCCGACTCGCCGACTCGGAACAATCGCAAAAACATCTCGATTGTGTAGTCGAGGAGCGAGTCAACTTTTGACTCGATTGTGATTTTGCAACGATGGCGATTCTCTCGATTGTCTAAACATCTCGGACTCGCCCATCACTATTCCACGCTGTGCCACTGAACAGCACATAAATTTCTAAATCCAAACTGAACAGCAGCTGCCAAGTTGGAGATTATTTTTTGTCGCAATAAATATGTATATTTTGAGGCGAAGAAGAAGATGTTCTTCAAAGTTTTTTTTTTTTTCAAGTAATAATAACAAGTGGATACACTGTGCAACACTTTCAATGTACCTACAACAACGACTGAGAACTGAATAATTTCCAGTCAATGTGTTACCATAGCAACATATCACATAGCATTATTGGCGAAAAGCCTTGAACTGAAGCCAGAAGAGATTGCCGACTGGTAATGAGCACTACAGTGGTCAGTACGTTGTCGCAGGGTGTTCAGCTAATGTCAGGGATCAGCGCCTCAATAGCCTTGGTATGCGGAAATGGTCTTTGATCGTGATCGCAGTGTACCAGCCCCTATCTGAGATCAAGGTGTCATGCGATAGACGTAACGAGGGCTATCCTGGCTGGGTACTCCTATAAAATATGGAGAATTCAAGAAGTAAAAATTAAAATTTAAAAGAGAATGGGGCTCTTAAGAAGCTGGAAGTGCCAACATCCAATGAACTAAACTTAAAAAAATTTAAATTTATGTGCTTTTCTCGAAGAAGCTTCTTATAAAATATCACAGCATAATCTAGAACAGGTAACTAATTTTATCGATCTTAGCGTCACAATGGACTCCAAACTCACCTTTAACCTCCATATAAATTCCACTGTCAACAAAGCTAAAGCTGTCTTTGCATTTATAAAGCGATGGTCTAAGAAGTTCAACGATCCTTACGTCACAAAAGCTCTATTTATAAGCTTAGTTAGACCTATCTTGGAATACGCATCTATTATTTGGAATCCCTACTACCAGTGTTTTTCAGATAAAATAGAATCTGTCCAAAAGTAGTTCCTGCTTTTTGCTTTGCGTAATTTTCGTTGGGACTCAGATTACATTCTTCCACCTTACACTTCTCGTTTAAAACTCATTAATTTGTCTTCACTTTCTAGTCGTAGAGAAATGCTTGGTATAGTTTTTATGTATAAATTAATCACTGGACTTATAAATAGCCCATGCCTTCTAAGTGAGTTATAGTTTAACGTTCCATGTAGAGTATCGAGGCATTTCAAGCCGAATTCTAGTGCACCTCATAGCAGGCGAGGGAGGGGGGGTGTCTATCAAGGGACCTTCTTCGACATGTGGAGCTGACTCATAACTGGCGAATGACGAAACCCGGATTGGCCTTTCGCTACGCATACGGAATTATCAGTACCTGAAGATAGCTAACTCCCATCTAAAGTCCGTCACAAGCACAGACGGACGGCTTTGAGAATCCTTAGACGGAAAGGATTCATGCCGGCTTTTGTTTCTAAGGCGCTGCCTAGGGATGTAGAACCGCTAAAGGTTGAGATAGCATGGGCGAAGACGATAGTAACTGAATTTGATTTTACTCATAGAAGGGAGGATGGATTTTCCAAGCGGAATAGTTCGATGGAGGTAATGCCAAATTTAACTATGCGTTAATTCCATCTTGAATGAGTTTAATGGAAGTGTTAGAAAATGACCCAGTTAATATGCCCACTGCCAGTCTAGAATCAGACCTAGGCAATCTTAAGTGATAGTTGACGGTTTTGGCGTTGTAGCATCTTAGCATGGTTTGGGCGCAGATATTTTCGACAACAATTTGAAACCATTTTGCATATTCACAATAGAAAAAATTGGCATAATCAGTTACGACAAATTTAGTAAGTAGCTGACGTACTCTCTGAACGTGTCTTAAGGTCTCTAACATTTTGTATGAAAACTGTCAGCTAAGATAGCAGAGTCCAATACAACAGAGCAGTGAAGTTCAAAGAAAAAAAAAACTCGTATTAATATACATATACGTAATTATTAGGGCAACCAAAAATATGCTTCAAAAAAATTACAACATGCCACAAAAAAGGCAAAATATGCCAATAAAATATGACATATAAATCAAAAATATGCCCCAGAAAATTGCAAAAATGCACAAGACATCGGAAGTGCGTTTCTGTAACAAATTCGGGAAAATTTTCGTTAAATTGACGCCACAGTAATATGTTCCATATTTTGCTTAACATAAGTAGTTCGAAGGCTTGTCTCACATGGTATTTTCTGGGAAACCCATTTTTCAAAAAACTGCACTAGATTTAGGTTACTTATTTTATATAAGGGCACATACAAATGCTTTACACAAATCCTTTGCGAATTCGACATATGACGGTGTCAAGCTATTCGCTACAAAGCTTTTTGATTGTGGCAAATTTAGTGATCGTTTGAGTCTGATGTGCTTTTCACTCTGCACATGCTGCTTTACAAGAAATGTTTTCTTGAATAATACGGTCTTGCTGCATAACTTGCAAATCAGCACCTCACCGTCAGTTTGAAGATCGGGAAATTCCTTAACGATCTGCTTCAGCTTTCCCGAAATAGTTTGTTTAGCTTTTGGCATTATCTGTAAGAATTTGCATATGTACATACATAAATGTATATATTTTCCATCTTTATTTCAACAAGCAATTACCGTTTCTTAAAATAAGAAAACGCTAGCAAAAACAAAACCAGAGAGTGCAAAAACAACTGAAATTTTTCAATTGCCGTTATAAAATGAGATTTGCGTAAATGTTTCGATAGTTCGATAATTAAATCGAAAGATGTCCAGGGACATGGTTGCATTTTTGCGCACTAATTCTGAAATTTTTTTTATAACTTAGCAGAAATAATATGGCCCGGATTCACCAACGTGACTAAAGCTAAAACTAAGTTTTGATTTAAGTTAGCCCAGATTTGGGGCTAACTTACTTTTGGGTTTCACCAACTAGTCCAAGAAAATAGTTTTGCAACCAGCAACCCTGCCAGCTTTTATGGCAAATACTGTTTTTTTTTTTTGGTTGTTTTGGTTGCTGTATTTGCTAATTTTTTGTCACATTCGCTCTTTTGGTTGTTGAATTTGCTAAAGCGACTCAAATTCTTAGTTTATTTTTAGTCAAGACAAAAGCTGACTAACTTGTGACTTAGCTCAGTTGCATGGTGAAACTGAAAACTTAAAAAAATCGGCTTAACCAAGTTGAGACCGGTTGGTGCAACCGGGGCTATGATTTTCCTCAAAGATGTAAAATGTGACAAAATATGCATTTACAAGTAAAATATTCTGTCATTATTAAAATATGCTAAAATATGCTCTAAAAAATATACGTCAACCACTTGCTTTTCTCTAGAAACAAATTTATAAATTAAAAGTTTTTCAATAGAACGAATCAGAAAAAATATGACATTGCATATATTTGGTTGCCCTAGTAATTATATATCTGTGGTGGTCACAAGCAATATCCGCTTAAGTCGACTTAAGAAAAAAATTATTTATATATGCCACGTTATTCTACATTAAAAAATCTATGTTTCTGTAAAAACGCCATACCTATAAATTATTTCAATCAAAAGATACTAATAAAACACGTTGGCTTAACTGACAATAGAGGTAAGTATATTAAACTTGCTATAATAGCCAAAGTAGATGTATATACTTAGTGGAATTTCTTTACGAAACTTTTAAGATTTTTTAAGAAACGCCTTCGAATTTAAAATCAATTTATCTCGAAATCATATTTTGCGACTTAAGCGATTATTGCTTGTGGCCGCAGGTATATTATATACATATGTATATATTAAAGTATAATTGTATATCTCTAGTTAAATATTATTGTTGGTTGATTGTTAGCTTCATGCAGTCATATTTAATTTATTTAATTACCTTCGCTCATTAATTTTTAATTGGTAAATAATGACGTGTTTGTAATCATTTTATTGCTGCAAGTAAAATTATGACAATATAAACTTATAAATAAAATATTGATATAATTAAATTGCTAGGTACTCGCACATGGAATATGCAATACTTATTCAATGCTGCAGATGATTATTTTACTTTTTATTTGCATTTAATTTCAATTTTTTCACGACTTTAATGTGTGTATTCGGAGCAGAATGGCTGCCAAGCTCTTCGCATTGTAAGTTATTACATAGCAACTTCTGAAATGCATATCTCTGCAGCACTCCACACAGTTTGCTTCCTGTCTCCCTACTCGCAATGCAAGCTGGTAAGGTATTAAGCCAACAGAGGCTATAAAAATGTTGAAAGTGAATCCCTCGCAAGTGAAAAAGCAAGGTCTTGAAATTTATGCCGTTTCATATAAAAAAGAAGTAACGTAAATATACAGATGGTAAGGCCTTCTAGTTACTGGTTAAAAGCGGTTGTAAGTATTTTTAACACGCTTTTATTAGCTTCACCTGTATGTATGTATGTATGTATGTATGTATGTATGTATGTATGTATGTATGTAACTGCATCCCATCCTAAAAGTTGCAACATTTAACTAAATTATTATATCTTTATATCTTTCAAACATTCACTTTTTTTTGTTCTCTCTATTATTTCTATTCTCCTCCTGATTCGAAACATGACATCAACAGCCCAACGGCATCATATAGTAGGAAATTCAACATTATATTTTATGCTTCATTGCGGCTTTTATGTTACCTTTCTTAAAAATAGCCTCTATGAATTTCAATTCACTCCCGTATACAAGCCAATAAGTAACAAGCTTTCAGGGTACGGAAAAACTCACTCACGAACGCTCAAAAATACATTCTTCTCAAATCACAAACAAATGTTCAAAGAAAAACGTATAACCACTCAAATAGCTAGCGAACTAACGCACAACAGCCAGCGATCGCTCATAGCGATGGCGATAAACTCAATGCATAAATTCACTCAAAAAAAAATGAAGCTTGTAGCTTTCTGTTTTGGGTTTGTTGTATTTGCAATGAAATCAACCGCATGTACAATGTACATACATACATACGTATGCAGAGCAAGAACTGGTTTTGTGTTTTGTGTAACAAGCTTTCTGTTTTGTCGTTGTTGAGTTTGCAATAAAAACAATCGCATGTACATACATATGTATGCAAAGCAAGAACTGGTTTTGTTTGTAATTCATTTAATAGTAAGTGCTGAATCAACGAAAAGGAACCCTAATTACATTTTTATACAATGTTTTGTAAACGTGAGGTGAAAAAAATTTCTCTAAAAAAAAAAAATAAAAAATAAAAATAAAAAAAAAAAAAAAAAAAATGCGCCACTCGGGACTCGAACCTGAGCTCCTTGGTCCGTAGGCACCATACCTCACCATTACGCTACAAACGTATTCTGAGCTTTATTGTCTAAATTCGAATTTATTCAATCAGGTTTCTTTTTTTTTTTTTGTTCTTTTCAAATGCTTCACCTCAACTTCTCTTCACTTTCTGATTGTAAAATATAACAAAACGTTGGGGAAATTTTGTATTTCCAAACTAGTTTGGAAAACCTTGAATAAAAGGGTTTGGAAAATATTGCATAATAAGCTAGTTTACTTCACTGCATATTGGGATCTTTGGTAGAAGTTATAAATACATATGTATGTAGATCTATTTCGGAGAACACCACATCCCATCAGACTTCTTTTTACTTTTATTCTTGCGTCCGCATAAAACATCCTTTAATGAAAAATTTCACTAAAAAGTCAAAAATAAATAATAGCTTAAAAAACTAAAAAACACGCTTTAATCTTAAAAATCGTACTAAAAATTGAGAAATAATTTAATTAGAAACAAAATGATGAACGAAAATATAAGTATTTAAGGAAAAGCGTGGGGGTGCTCACTAATATTTGAATATGAAAATATTCGATTCGTACAACTAGTACAAAAATATACCTAGTTGCGAAATTAAAGAGTACGATATATGAAATCTCAAAAAAGTCAAAATAAAATTATTAGTATAAAAACACCGATTTTAAATATTTTTTGACATACTGAGCACCCCACGCTTTTCCTTAAATACTTATATTTTCGTTCATCATTTTGTTTCTAATTAAATTATTTCTCAATTTTTAGTACGATTTTTAAGATTAAAGCGTGTTTTTTAGTTTTTTAAGCTATTATTTATTTACGTCTTCTTTTGGCTACTGGGTATAACAAGGATAATGAAGCACTTTCGATTAATATATATTTAAAATAATAAAAAAAATTATTTGTAATTTGACTAATAGCAACAGCAAACAAGTCTTCTCCTCTAGAAAATAATCGACCATAAAGCTTTTATTATTTTTTTTTCATCAACAGTGAGTAATAGAGAGGGAAATGCAGGTTCGTTAGTTAAACTCTTAAGCTTTGTAGTTATGGTTTGATGCTTCATCATTTTCCATATTTTATTCCAATTATTTACGCTTAATTATTTTCATCTTCCACACTACCGCTCACATTACCTCAATTTCCAGCAAACATGCCGAGCCGCGCCGCTTCCGTTGTCGCTTTTCGATTTCCGTTGTTCTGGTTCTGTAGTTGCTTGGTGTGTGATGGACATTTTAATTTCAAATAATCGCCCAGTAGCGTACTGTTAATGAGATGGGCGTTGATGGTATCAAATTATGTATGTATGTATGTATGTATATTCAACATAAATAAAGTCAAAGAGAATGAATAAACATAAAAACATAAAGCGAACTATCGAAATAATTACAATAACCCAGCCAGAGGCAATGCGTTGGCGTTGTTGGTCAGAAAAGCGACGCACAGTGGCATTTTTACTCAATTTAGACGTGAATAATTCAATTTAGTTGTTGTAAACATTTCAAAACTTGTGTATGCAGTTCGAATGGCAGATGATCACTGTGGCCAATGGTGGCTTTTGTTCCTTTCTAACCCCATTTTTCACGCTGTAATCAGCTGTTAAAGTGTACATTTTAACTGTGATATTTTTTTATACGTGAGTACACATATAATTAAGAGTCAGTTTAAAATTTAATAAAAAGGGTTCTGTCGGTCAAATTTAAAAATATATACTAGCTTAGGCTAGGAAAAAGTGTGGACTCTTATTTGCAACTATCTACAAGTTTTTTTGTACGTTTAGTGTACAGATGTAGCGTCGTGAATACGCGTTCCTTTATTTGTATATAAAAAATAAGAAACAGTGAAATTAAAACTTCGCCAAAGTTTTGAATTAAGCCGCATTAAAATAATTCCTTATTTTTAGTAAACTCCTTTTATTCCTACATATATTCCATTAGGATTCTTCTGCCCCGATCTGCCCCCGCGAGAAATAATGTCGATAACTGGGAGAGAGTTATATGAGGTGTAGGTTAGAGCACGCAACCAAAACAAAAAATATAAAGCCGTTTTGGACTATATCTGCAACAAATAGGGTTTTGGGAATACTTAGAAAGTGAAAATTACTTCGTTGCAGCCTTCAATTGTTATGGTAGAAGAAGAAATTTGTCACTTTAGTCATGATATGAACTTGACAATGATTTATGGCAAGACTTTAGTGTTGTTTGTGGCCGGGAGATTAAGGAATTTTTGTATAAGTTTGGATTATGCACTTTGCGTGCTTATATTAGATGTAGAGAATGTATTTTTAATAGCGGGTATCGCCTCAACATTCGCGTTTGGAAAGTTATAAGCGACGAACATAAAGCCATATTCCAAATCGAAAAACCTATGGGTATGCTGTTGGAAAAAGCATTGGAGGCCCGTAATAAAGACATTAGACAGCATCATGAACATAATAAGAGGAGATCAATCCGCTCGAGAAGAATGGAAGACCTGATGCATGCGTTGCTGTTTATTCAGATCCGATTATATCTTTGCTGTCTAAAATCCGCAGGCGTACGTAGATGTATCAGTGATTAAGTTATTCAGTTTTTTCGAACCACAATACTTCTCCTGTTCAAATCAAAACATTTAAAAAAAGTCGCATATCGATTGTTTTAAAAACCTAAAATTTTGAGTTATGTCTCTTTTGAATATATGCACGAAAACTATAGATTTCGTCTCCAGGAGTCCTATATTTACTAATACATCCAATTTGAACGAATAATATTCACTTTTCAGCGTTTTATTAATTTTTCACGTCTAAATTGAGTAAAAGTGTCACTGTGCGACGGTGGAACGATGGATAGGTCTGCTCTGGTAACCACCAGCCACTAGCCTAACAGCCATGTCCCTTCCTCCTACCTCCACTCTGTGCGCTAAATAAAACGAATTTGCAGCGCTCGCTGTCATTGCCAGCACTACCCTGCAAAAATCATTGGATTATATGCTCCATTTGTGGTAGGTTGGAGTACTTTCAAAGTGACCACTGACATAGCCCAAACGACCGATTCGTGTATCTGCATCGGTTCGTAGTTAGCCGAACATGACAAAAACCAAATTTTTATCGCGGCGACGACGATATGTGTATACATAAATAACTACATACATACATATGTTTGTATGTACCCTGCAAAAATCATTGGATTATATGCTCCATTTGTGGTAGGTTGGAGTACTTTCAAAGTGACCACTAACATAGCCAAAACGACCGATTCGTGTATCTGCATCGGTTCGTAGTTAGCCGAACATAACAAAAACCAAATTTTTATCGCGACGACGCCGATATGTGTATACATATATAACTACATATATATTATGTTTGTATGTATACACGTCATTCGTCGTCGTCGCGATAAACATTTGTTTTTGTTGTTATGTTCGGCTAACTGTTAGGTACTCCATAAATTAATCCAATGTAGCTACTCCATGGATTAATTTGTTTGTTATGCGGGGCTGGAGTATATACTCCATTGCAATGACATGCAATGTTAAATGGACCATATTTTTTGTATGAAATGTGGCAAGTTATGGAGTAATCGGTTGGTTCATAGCGTGCACTCCATGGATTAGCGACTGGAGTACTCGGAATTTTTGCAGGGTATACACGTCATTCGTCGTCGTCGCGGTAAACATTTGTTTTTGTTGTTATGTTCGGCTAACTGTTAGGTACTCCATCAATTAATCCAATGTAGCTACTCCATGGATTAATTTGTTTGTTATGCGGGGCTGGAGTATATACTCCATTGCAATGACATGCAATGTTAAATGGACCATATTTTTTGTATGAAATGTGGCAAGTTATGGAGTAATCGGTTGGTCCATAGCGAGCACTCCATGGATTAGCGACTGGAGTACTCGGAATTTTTGCAGGGTACGAACACGTTAATGTAAATGAAAAAATAACAAATCAACAAAAAAAAAAAATAAAACCAAAAATAAAACAAAACCAAAAATAAAGAAAAAGAAAAAAAAAAACAACAAATAAAAATTGTAATAACAAAGCCAAAATAAAAGAAAATCATAATAATAATAATAACATGGAGAAAAAAATGTTGCTGATGAAAATAAGATTAATATGCAACATGGAAACTTGCCACACACACATAAACATTTTTCGGCATTTTAATTTAGCGGCGTTGCTGTTAATGGTTTGGCAGAAATGATATTTCATTATAGAAATTAATGAGAAAACATTTCGCGTACATAAAGCAGAAGAAGAAGAAGAAGAAGAAGAAGAAGGAGAAGAAGAAGAAGCACAATATGCATATATTCTTATATACATATTTATATAAGCCGCACGTTTTGTATGCCGCTTAAGGCGACACGCATAAGATATATAATACACAAGGCAATTTTTTTTAATAAAAATTCAAGAAAAAATTAATCTATTTCAATAACAAACTTTTAATAGCAAGTAGCAAGTGTAAAACAGGCTAGCTGCAAGAAAAAATTACATATGTATTTATGTATGTACTTATTATGAAATATTCCCCCCATATAGCTACAGCTGAGGCAGGGTAGGAAGAAACGCAGAGTATGAGTGAGTGAGTGAGGAATCTTATCCTCACGGCTTGATGATGAGTGGCCGTTTGCGTTTCTCACTCATCTAGAACGCAGAGTGAATGAGTGATGTAGAAATGAGCCGGTCATGTTGCGTGTGAGGAGAGCCGCCGTAAGATTCCTCTTCTCTCGGTGTAATGAGCGTGTGAGTGAGTGATGACGCTGCGCAGAAAATCAGCCAATACACTCAGCAAAAAACGCACGTAAATCTGACTATTTACACCTTGATTTTACTATTTTTACCAATGGTTTTGCGCCTAGGATGAAAATAGTGATTCTGACTACGTTGCACTTCATACCATCATAATAAATATTAAGTAGTTAAAATGAAAATTAACCATACTCGACTTGAAGTGTTGTCATAGTAAAAACAACTATGAAAAATAGTTGTCCTAAATATGTTGAAAAATGCAGCATATTCAAATTGAATATTTTTATAATCAAGTTAAAGTTACAACCGCTGGCCGCTGTGGTGCAGTGGGTAGAGTGCTCGCCTGCTATGCCAGAGGTCTCGGGTTCAAAACCCAGTCCAAACAAACACCAAAAAAAAAAAATTTTTTTCTAATTAGTAAAAATCCAATTATTGGGTTTTTTAAGAGCAGCGGTCACCTCTCGGCAGTGGGCGGCATACCCTCCAAGAGTATTTCTGCCATGAAAAAAGCTTCTCACAAAAAATGCATTAGCCGTTCGGAGCCGGCATAAAACTGTAGGTCCACCCAATTAGTAGGAAAAACAAAAAAGGAGCACATCTCGAATTGGGAGAGAAGCTCGGCCATAAAACTCGTCAGAGTTATAATAGCGCCATTGTATTATTATTATTAAAGTTACAACATAGTTGTTTTAAAAAATGTTCATATTGAAGCTGACTATGACATATTCTTAAGTTTACTATGATTCATATTGAAGTTCAATATGTTTTTATTCAACTCTAAGAGACAGCATATTTGTTTTAAATATATTTCATATTGAATTTAACTATGTGTCTAAACTTTGTGTGTATGTATGCACATACATATATATGTATACATATGTGTTTCTTTAAACCCATTTATGTATTCACGTGGGGGGAGCGCTGTAGCTCGAAGGTTCTGAGAGTGCCAACCTCTGGGGTATGAAAAATGGCTTTAAATCAGGCACCGGCAAAAGTGTCCCGCACGGGCAAATGAGAAGCATCACACACATTTTCACCAATGTAGTGCAAATCGGTCTGCTCTCACCAACACAAACTCTCTCATAAATTTGCCGTACTCTGCTTTAAATAAGCCAACTCATTTCCCTTGCCGAAAATGAGTTATATTTGAGTTGCTCAATCATGCTATATAGCTCGAACAATGTATAAACCATCTAAGAATTACGGAAATTTGAAAAGCCGCATTCAAATGAAAGAATGAAAATCTCCGCGGCATAAATTGCTTTTACTGTGCTAAATATTTAAGTTTACTATGAACCATATTGAAGTTGAAGCTTCAACAGTAGTTAAAATAAATATGTTTCAACTTGAAGATGACTATTACAAATTTTATAATGACAGGTGTTAATACTTGTCCAGTTGGATTAGTATTTACTAGTCAACTCAAAGTTTTTCATATTCAAGTTGAATATATTTCATACTTGAACGGTTGAAATAATACGTTTATATTCAGATCAAGTTGTTTCATAGTCATATTTCCGTGTTTTCATAGTAAAAAAGCGAATAGTAAAGCTGAATATTTTCATAGTCATTTTTACGATGCGAGTTTTCTCTGAGTGTAATGCATACATTAGAACAGCGATAGGCGTTTCATAGATCAATTGATCGCGCTCAAATCACACAGACACGTTATGCTCTTTCTTTTGTAAACGATTTAGTCTAGTGATGGGCGAGTCCGAGATGTTTAGAGAATCGAGAGAATCGCCATCGTTGCAAAATCACAATCGAGTCAAAAGCTGACTCGCTCCTCGACTACACAATCGAGATGTTTTTGCGATTATTCCGAGTTCGCGAGTCGGAGGTTGTTTCGATGACATCTCGACTACACAAGCGAGATGTTTTTGCGATTGTTCCGAGTCGGCGAGTCGTAGGTTGTTTCGGTGACATCTCGACTACATAAGCGAGATGTTTTTATGATTGTTCCGAGTCGGCGGGCCGGCTGTTGTTTTGATGATATGTTTTAGTTGATAAAATAAACTGAATGAGGTTTGTTGATAAAGAAAGTAGGATTTTCAATGGAAGTGAGGCAAATACATAAATAAATTAACCAAATTGAAAAATATGCTATACATAGATGCTGCATTATTGCAATCACAACTAAAGAGTGTCGTGCATAATAATAATAATTAATTATTTAAACATTAATAAATTTTCTGTAGTGAGACACTTATGAAACAAATGAATTTTACGAGTAGCAACAACGGCAATAGATTTGTACCACTCTGTATGTTTTTTAAATAAATTTTAATATTCAAGTGGCAACAACAAATTTTTCGTATTTTTTGCAGCGAGTCCGAGATGTTGTTGGGTTGCTTTGAAAACGAGAGGAATCGTTGGCGAGTCCGAGATGTTTTAGCGATTGCTTCGACTGACGGCCATTTACGACTTGACTCGAATACGAATGAAAAGAATCGAGAGCATTCGAGATGTTTCAACAATCGAGAGAATCGAATAAAACATCTCGGATTCGCCCATCACTAATTTAGTCGTCGCTCAGCAAGTGGCGTAGCAACATCGTGGGTGAATGTCGGTTGTTTGCGCATATTTATATATGTATGTAAAAGCATAATTACTTATACATATGTACGCATGCTTGCCGTTTTTATGAGCCCGTGCACAATTGGCTTTGTCTGCTCCAACTTTGATAGAAAAAACCTTAAAGCAAAGCGAAATTCCAGATGCTTGCTACAATTAACACTTTGACAATTTCCACTTCACTTCTTTGCTTTAATTTATAAACCTGATTTTTGGTAAAATATTTATATTTTATATATATTATTCGAATGTTATTTTTTACTTTTCTCTGTTCACTTCTCACTAAATTGCGCGAAATCGCTAAAATAAGTATAGATATACAAACATACACACACACACACAAGGGGAGATGTTTGTCAAAGTGTAAAAAAGTTGAGACATGGCTAACTTTATACTTTGCTTTACTCGCTTCACCTCAATTGTGAACATGTCCCTTTGCAAAGCACATGCTCAACGAAGCTGTCAAAGCAAAACTCTGAAGCAAAGCGAGGTAGAAGTCAATTGTGCACGAGCTCTATAACCGACCGCATGCATTGCGGACCAGCAAGCGACTAAACGAAAACGAACCAATTAACTTGCGCGATGACGGCGCTCTCACTAATACAGCTGCATTTAAATTTTGCCTATCACTGCATTAGAATACGTGAAGCTGGACCTCCCCTCAACCGATCGAAAATTCAATATGCAAAAATGAATGCTAGATTTACATATGTGCTAATTTCGTCCAACAACCAATTTTTTTTTTTTTTTTAATTAAAAAATTTTTTTTTTTTATTTTCAAATTTGGGGTAAATTTATAAAAAATTAATAAGCCTAAATGAAGGCCATGATAACGATTTGTCAATAGCAATTCAACCGACTCCGCCGATAAAAATTGACTGCTTCAAAGTAGACTTTCGTTCAACTTTTCCCATGCGATGATGAATCTAAGCAACCCTGAAATGTATTTTCTCATTCGTTTTCGTTCTCTCTCAAATTGGTCAGTGCTCACTCTCAAATATTGTTTAAAAGAGCATTGATCTTGCATTGACAACTCGTTATACAAACTATTTCGAGCCATAATCGCCGGATTGAACTAACCAGCATGTACAAATTTTTAGAGGAGAACGTTTTCTTTTGTAAATATCTACACAAATAAGCCACACATTTCAACGAAGTTTTGCTGCATTATATACCAAAAGTACATTAAATCATCATACAAAATTTCACTAGAATGCGTTGCTCACTTACGTAGATATTTGCAAAAGAAAACGCTCTCCTCTAAAAAATTTTATATGCTGGTTACGTCAATTCGGCGGTTATGGCTCGACTTGATACATAAAATTTTTCAGGTCGCGAAATCCAATAAGCACTTAATTTTTGCCAGCTCATGTAAATGCTTTGGTTAGTCGTTTTCTCAGTCGATTTCCCAGTCGACAAAAATCAACCCATGTAAAAGGGACTAATCCAATAGTTTACTTTGCTTTTCTTTCCATTGGCAAATTTGTCGTCTACTCATTATTACAATTCAAATAGAACAGACATCAAGGCGCGCTCTAATCTAGAGAAGAGCTGATCTTTCGTCTCAAGGAAAGATATTGTCGGATGGTGTTTTTGCTACGAGGGTGTAATTCGGAAGCGAAGAATTGACACGGTCTGCCACGGTTGTAGAGCTGCATAATACGAAAATAATGACGTATCAATTTTAAAAATCGGATGATAAATAACAAAGTTACAAGAAAAAAACTATTTCGGCGGTATTTCGCGGGGTCAAAAAAATTTTCTTTTGTGTCCCTTAACCCTCTCAATATAAGCTTCAAATTTAGGGGCGGACTTTTACAACATTTTTTTTCGACCCTATCTAACCTTCATTCATCTTCACGGCATCATCTTCCCAATGCAGCTGCTGGATTTTTATTCGCTGAACTCGATGTCGATATCTTAAAACCCGTACAGCTCATCATTGAAACTCCTTCTATATTTCGCGTAAAGGCTCATAAATCTTCTTAAGAACTTTTTTCTCTCGCATACTGCAAACACCATCTCATCAGATTTTGACTTCATCATTGTTAGTGACAGAAGTACGTCAGCAGTTGCACACTCTTGTGCTATAAGACGTCCACCTAATATGGGTAAATAAAACAGACTTTATCTCACAATAATCTCTACACAAAGAGATTTACTTCGCAAGTAGAGCATAGAAAATCTAGTTTCTAATAAAAAGCAGAATTTCGGATCTGATGAGGTCTCCATAAAATATATGTACGTCCTGATAATTAAAAATATCTCCTCTCTGGTATGCAAACTATTTATTGTGGAGGGGGCATTTACCTTTTTATACTCAGCTGTACTAGTACACAGAGTATAATAGTTTTGATTTCATAACGGTGGATTGTAACATAAAGAAATAATCGAGATAGATATAGACTTATGTATATCAAAATGATCAGGGTGAAAAGAGAAATCGATTGAGCCATGTCCGTCCGTCCGTCCGTCCGTCCGTCCGTACGCACGATAACTCGCGTAAAAATTGAGATATTTTGATGAAATTTGAAATGCAAGTTGGTATCGAGACTGGGACGGTTGGTATTGAAAATGGGCGATATCAGACCATGGCCACGCCCACTTTTCCTATATAGAAAAAATCGGAAATTTGGTATCTCTGTCACTAATATAGATGGAGCGATGAAATTTTACCCACGTGTTGAGCTCAGGCCCCTATGAAGAAATTTGATGAAATTTTGGAAAATGGGCGGTGCCACGCCCACTTATTAAGGGTCAAACATTGAAAGTTGTATATGTCATAACTCAGAAACCATTGAAGATATATCGATGAAATTTGGTATGCGTGATTTACTTACTTAGGCAAACATTTGGACGGAAAATAGTAAAAATCGGTTGACGGCCACGCCCACTTTTATATATTTGTATTATAAAGTGACCTAATAAAAACATTTTAAGTCATATCTCTGTCAAATATAAAGATCTATCATTGAAATTTTGTCGCATGAGTCCAACTATGGACATAAAACAAAAAACACAAAAATTTTGGAAAATGGGCGGTGCCACGCCCACTTATTAAGGGGCAAACATTGAAAGTTTTATGAGTCATAACTCAGAAACAGTTGAAGATATATCGATGAAATTTGGTATGCGTGATATACTTACTTAGGCAAATGTTTGGACGAAAAATTGCCAAAATCGGTTGACGACCACGCCCACTTTTATATATGTGTATTATAAAGTGACCTAATAAAAACATTTTAAGCGATATCTTTGTCAAATATAAAGATATATCATTGAAATTTTATGGCAGGAGACCAGCTGCGGACATAAAACTAAAAACACAAAAATTTTGGAAAATGGGCGTGGCAACGCCTCTTTTTAGAAGCAGGGATATACGAGATTTCTGAGCCCATAACTCGATAAATAATTGATATATAATGATGAAACTTGGTGTATACACTTTCATTACTTGTGGTAATACATGTTCAAAATTTTACCGAAATTGGTTGACGGCCACGCCCACTTTTATATATGGGAACTATTAAGGGGCCTAATAAGAACATTTTAAGCGATATCTTTGTCAAATATAAAGATAATTCATTGAAATTTTGTGGCATGAGTTCCACAATAGACCGGAAACAAAAAATATAAAAATTTTGGAAAATGGGCGTGGCACCGCCTCTTTTTAGAAAAAGGGATATACGAGATTTCTTAGCCTATAACTCGACAAATAATTGAGATATTATGACGAAACTTGGTTTATGCACTTTTATAACTCATGTTAATACACACGCAAAAATTTATTGAAATCGGTTTATGACCACGCCTACTTTTTAACAAAGATATTTCTGGAACACCCTTTGGGAATTTGTAACGTGACATCTTTGTAACTAGAAGTCATAAAGGAATGAAATGTTGCACAAAGAATAATATTCATATGCTTAGTTGGATGACTGATAAAACTGTTGAAAATGGGCGTGGCTACGCCCACTTTATGCAGCACTCGCTTTATATAAAATACGCCGTGTTTCCATCAAACACAAACAAACAATGAAAGCATACAGCTGAGTATCTAATGTTCGATTCCACTCGAACTTAGGCTTCCTTACTTGTTTAGAAAATAGAAGCATCTTTTAATTGGCAATATGTTTCTTTAGCTGCTAAGTATAGCAGGAAAATCTCTAAGTGATTACTTGTGCCACCGCTGAGTGTGGCCTACTTTTGACTGCGCTGCATGAAGTATCGCTCTCCTTCTCAAAAGCTTAGGCTAAGCAAAATTTTATTTATATGCAGATTATTTAAATGATATGACCGAGAACAAAGAGCACATGCTTTTCATTTTCCATATTTACTGCGCTGACATTATCTTACACTCTTACTTACATACAAATATATATATATACATATATAATACTTAAAAAAATGTAAAAGAAAAGAAAATAAGAAAACAGAACCATTTCAAAAAAATGTATGTATTCCTTTTCTGCATATTTATTGTCTCATCGCCGTGTTTTTTTTTTTTTTTGTTATTTATGTTTCTGTAACTGTGATTTGTCCTCTGGCCCCATTTAAGTACTTACTTGCGTACATTTACAAAGGTATACTTTTTTTCACTTCCCTCCCGCATTTTTTTTCATTTGTTTGCCGTCATTAAACGAAATCAGTCAGCCAGTCAGCACGACAATTTGTCTCTGTTAAACGCAGAAGCACTCACAGTCTCACGGCACTCGCAGCTCACAATTGAAAGGACCTTTATGTTAGACGGTGCCATGACACTCTTGTGACTCGCTCTCTGGCTCCACTGACTCCGCTGACTGTGACTCTGATTCTGATTTTGACTTTAAGTAACAAAACAATTTGCAAATAAAATGGCGCAGCGAAAAATGCTGCATAAGTAGAAGGTACGTAAATACAATTTGTAGTTGCAATGAGGCAGTAGGAGCAGCGCTAAAGGAAGTAGATGAGGAACAGCATTAATGGTTATAACAATTTTTCTTAGTACACATTATGTGTGGGTGGATGGTATTTTGAAGAACGCATTGTTTCATGTGCGTTATGTATGTATTGTCGTTTTCTTAGCTGATGGCCGCGAGGCCTATTTGTGGTAATTTATTTGCCTAATGCAAGCATAATAATGGATTTCTCGTTCTTTCCGTTTCTTTATCTTGGATTTATAGGTCTTTGGAGATAATCGGTCTTTGTTGAAGTTCTGCCTTATTGATTGATCAGTCTTTGAAGTTCCATATTATGGATTTATCGGTCTTTGGGTTTCTTTCTCTTGGATTTATAGGTCTTTGAGCTTCTATCTTATAGATTTTTCGGTCTTCGGAGTTCTGTCTATTGAAATTGTCGGTCCTTGGAGTTCTGCCTTGTGGATATATTGGTCCTTGGAGTTCTGTATATTGAAATGATCGGCCTTTGGAGTTCCATCTTATGGATTTATCGGTCTTTGGGTTTCCTTCTCTTGGATTTATAGGTCTTTGAGCTTCTGTCTTATAGATTTTTCGATATTCGGAGTTCTGTCTATTGAAATTATCGGTCTTCGGAGCTCTGCCTTGTGGATCTATTGGTCCTTGGAATTCTGTCTATTGAAATGATCGGTCTTTGGAGTTCCATCTTATGGATTTATCGGTCTTTGGGTTCCTTTCTCTTGGATTTATAGGTCTTTGAGCTTCTGTCTTATAAATTTTTCGGTCTTCGGAATTCTGTCTATTGAAATTATCGGTCCTTGGAGTTCTGCCTTGTGGATTTATTGATCCTTGGATTTCTGTCTATTGAAATGATCGGTTTTTGGAGTTCTGTCTTATGGATTTATAGGTCTTTGAGGTTCCATCTATTGGAATTATCGTTCTTTGGAGTTCTGCCTAATGGATTTATCGGTCTTTGTAGTTCTATTTTATGGATTAATACGTCGTAGAATTTTTGTCTCTTGGATTTATAGGTCTTTGGAGTTCCGCTTATTGGAGTTATCGGTCATTGGAATTCTCTTTCTTAGATTAATCGGTCCTTGAAGTTCTATATTATTGATTTATCGGTGTTTGGAGACTGTGGAGGTCTCACTTTTGGATTTATTGGTCTTTGGAGTTCCTTATTTTAGAATTTTCGGTATTTGAAGTTCTGCCTAATGGATTTATCGGTCTTTGAAGTTCTGTCTTATGGATTTACCGGTCTTTGAGGTTCCGTCTATTGGAATTAGCGGTTCTTCGAGTTCTATCTTGTGGATTTATCGGTCTTTGCAGTTATATCTTATAGATTTATAGGCCTTTGGAGTCCTATCTCATGGATTTATCGGTCTTTGGACTTCTGCCTATTGGCTTAATTGGTCTTTGGTTTGCTGTCTTTTGACATAATCGGTATTTTTAGTCTTTTCTATTGGAATTATCGGTCTTTGGGATTCTAACTTATGGATTTATTGATCCCTGGAGTTCTGTCTTAGGTATTTTTCGGTCTTTGGAGTTCCGTTTATGGGATTTTTCGATCTTCGGATTAACCCAAAAGTGGACAAAAACTGTAAAGGAGTTAGTGGATTAAAATATTCTACCAGCTTACCATTCATATAATGTTATCACACGAATATACTATGAATAGTGCATTTGTTAACCGATTTGGCCGCTGTGGTGTAGTGGGTAGAGTGCTCGCTTGCTATGTCAGAGGTCTCGGGTTCAAACACCAAAAAAATTTTTCTAATTAGTAAAAATCCAATTATTGGGTTTTTTAAGAGCAGCGGTTACCTCTCGGCAGTGGCGGCATACCCTCCGAGTGTATTTCTGCCATGAAGGAGCTTCTCACAAAAAATGCATTCGCCGTTCGGAGCCGGCATAAGCCCAATTTGTAGGAAAAACGAAAGGATCACATCTCGTATTGGGACAGAATCTCGGCCATAATACTCATCAGAGTTATAATAGCGCCATTGTATTATATTATTAACCCTAATCACCGAATTTTAAAAAGTTACGTAAAACCGAAAGTGAGACTGTGAGGCTCACCTATGCGGAAATTTTGAAACACATTATTTTGGTATTTGTTTTTTACTCTTATTTATGCAGTAATGAATTCAGAAGCATTTTTATACATTCTTATAACGGTTTATGACATTTTTTTAGTATATAAAGATAAAAAAAGTAATTTCATAAAATAGCGGATATTAATAAACTGCAATTTTCATACATTTTTGAAGTTGTTGAATGTTCATTACAAATGGTTTTATTACATCTGTTATAAATTTTTTTTTTTTGTGCACACAAAGAGAAAAACTATGAATCAAATGAATATGAATAAATTTTTCATATGATCGCCCCTAATATATATTTTCCGTAATCAAATTCCAAATCTTTAAAACACGACGTTCGTGGTGAAATTACTTACGCATAAAGCAGTTCATAGTTCCTTTCTCTATTTGAACGCATCTTTTCCGTAATTTAGAATCTCAGTAAACAGAAAAATTATAAAATGTTAATTGTTTTGAAATTGTTGATTTTGCCGGTCTCCTTAATTTTATGACATCCTATTATCTAAAGATCTATGGTGAAATAAGACGAATTCACCAAAATCCGGGGGAACTATGGTGAGTTCACGATGTAAAAACCTCACTGGATAAACCTTGTAAACAACGGATTCAAAATTTAGTTGAATTCTAGAAATGCAGGCTTATTACGATAAAGATATTTAAGGTGAGTCTTTAAGGCTCACTTTCGGTTTTTCGTTACAATTTTATACGATTGCAAAAAAAATGGTTAAAATAAATAAATAGCCCAAAGATCAAAATTATTTCATAATTTATGAACACAAATGGAGGAATACCCAAAATTTCAGATAAAAAGCTTTTTTGGTTTAGGAATAATTCGCTTTTAAACTTTAAAGTGAGACTGAGAGGCTCACTTTAGAGGATTAGGGTTAACCGATTTAGAATTTAACCCGTTTTTGCATTTGTTGTCATTAGTAACAAACATGGCAAAGAGCTACTAAACATCCTAACCCCCCCTCCACCCTCACCCAAAAAAAAAGATAATAGTTATATGACAAACAGATTATATAATTTCTTAAAAGATCAACTCAACAACCAGCAATGCACACAGCTACTTAGTATATACATACATTTATAGGTATGTTTGTCTATGTACATATGTAGGTATATACATATATGTGTGTACGTTTGCATAACAAAAGCATCAATAACAGTCAACATTAATAGCACAGCAACAGCATCAGCAATTTTTTACACAAGCAACATACCTACCTACATACACAGTCAACCGCCAATGTCAACAAATCTGCATACGCCAAACAACAATTGTTATTGTTGTTGTTGTTGTTGCATTTGTAGAACGAACAACACAGCCTGTGATATGTGCCAGTCAATTGAACGGATTGCATGCAAATGATGATGACGATGATGGTTTTGCGCTAAATTTCCATGTACACACATGCTCAGCCATACAAACAACATGCATGTCGATGCATGTGCGACCGTTATTTGTGTTTGTTATTGTCAATTGTCAATTGCGGCACGTATACGCTCTGGCATACCATGGATGGTCGGTCGGTCGTTGAGGCGCATTAAGCATTCATTGCCATTCATAACTTTGGCTGGTAAACAAAACAACAGCGGCGATTGGGTGGACGGCAACAACAATAACAACAGCGAAAGCGAAAGCAACAACAATCGCAACAACGACAACTGCAGGGACAACATTCGCAACAACGACAACAACTGCAGCGACAGCGAGGCTTGTCAAAATGGCAATGCAAACATTTGCGCCGCCAAACTCACCGAAAACTGAACACAAAATGCAGCGCGTTGTTACATGTATGTACGTGCACGTGCATGTCATTGTATGCACGTTTGTGCCTGTCAACCGTAACGCGAAAATCTGGCCAAATGTGCTCTGTTGACATTAGTTTTTCGGCTGAATGCATTGCGAGATTGTGTGTGGCAGTTTGTTGCCATAGGTGAAGTTCGCACGAGCGTCCACCAAAAAGAAGAAGAAGAAGACAAAAAAACACTAAAGTTGTCAATACAGGTGCAATGAAGCGAAATATTGGCAAAGTTCGGCGTTTGGCGTGATTTTGCTATTTAAACAAAACTTTTGCTTTTTATTGCATTGTTTTATAAAATATAGTGTGTACTTAGCTTTGTAAAGAGGTGGCAACGCTCCTGTAAAAAAAAGCTTAACAAATGATGATTAAATGATCTTTCACAAATAACAATTGTAAAGGTATATGATATAAAGCGACTTTTTTTTAGCATATGTGAACCGGAAAAAAGAGAATGGCGTTGTCATGTGTAAAATCTGACGGTGTTGCCACAGTTTTGTAAAATGCCGAAAGAAAAAATTAATAATTGAAATGAAATGTTATACTAGAAATTCAGAGAGAATGTGAGTAAAAATTTAGATTAGAAGAAATTTGTTAATGGTGTTGCCAGATGTTGGAATTATAAAAAAATATAAATTATATTTTAGAATGACACGCAATCAATGCATTTCATATAGAATATATGAGTAAATTTTAAATGCAAAAAAAATTAAATTAAAATTTTACCTACGGTGTTGCCATATGTAGATGTACATATGTGCATAAAATCATATATAAAATAATTTTTTTTTAATATAAAAAGAGCATTTAATTAAATAATTTCCTATTGCTAAAAACAATATTATTTTAGGATTTAGAAAAGAAATTTCAATGGTGTTGCCAGATGTGGACAAGATCAGAAAAGAATTATAACAAACTATATTGTTACAATAGCTTTTTATATACAATATATATATGTACATATATTTTCAAAAACAAAAAAAAAAACAATGTGGTTGGCAATGGTATTGCCATATTTTTGTAAAATGCCGAAAGAAAAATTAATAATTGAAATAAACTGCAGTAATGTAATCTCACTGATATGCTGATTAATAATTTAGTTAAAAAAAAATAAGAATAGGGTTGCCACCTTTCCAATGAAATTAAAAAAAGATAATTTTATGAAATTTCACAGTATTCAGTATAGCAAACGGATATCAAATATGGGACATGTCTGAAAGAATTTTATAAATATTTATGGCAGAGTTGCCACCTATTCAAAATATATTTATTATGAATTAAATAAATCGCTTTAAAAACAAACATTTTGCAATTGTTTAAGCCTTTGCAGGACAATTTTGTGCTAATAGCTGAAAGAAAAAAATATAAAACTGACAAAAACGCACATCCAGCCACCGGCCAAGTAGATAACAGTATCTTGCTAATTAGCTGTTTATTCATTCGCATTTATCAGTTCATACTCACTCCCTTTATATGCCATGCCTTTTCACTTCTTTTGCTCTACACAATTTCCCGTTATTTTGCGTCACACTTTTTTTACCATTTCCCGACTTGTGAGCGCATAAAACTCAATTAAAAATGTAAATTTAAAGAAATAACAAAGTTTTGCCACAAACAATTACACAAACTTAGGCACTCTTCACACGAGGCGTATCGTCATAGACGCGTACGAGACATTTCATGTAGCGCCGATTTCTCCGCGCCTCAAGATCTGCACACGAAGTGACATGAAACTTCGCTGCACAAAACAAACAAACAAATTAATAATACGGTATTTGCTTTAAATTTCAAAGATTTAAGTAGAAAAGATTAAAAAATTTTCGGAGTCTTCCATTTTCTTTCATTATACACTAATTTTTTCCGATTTTTTACACAAATTGTACTGCTTTCATAAATTCCACCAAGTGGAAAAATGTAAACAAACATCTTCTTCTTCCTGTTTTCTAAGCGTAGTACGCCTAGCTACCAGCACTGCTTTACGCCAAGCGACATGTAGCCAGCATACTTTGACGAATGCATGAAGCTGACGACTCGTGTGCAGCCTTCAATTGAAATATACGTGCGCGACATCAAAGCGTACAGCTTTCGTCTGTAGTATCTAATACGCGTCTAAGGGTGCGTTTATGTCGGAGCAATAGAAGAAAGAAAGATAGCTGTGCGTGATAAACGCTTATCGGAATAGCGCTATTGAGTGTTTATGTCGGAGCAGTGATAAGAGCAATAGTAGCGAAGAGGTCAATAAGCGGAGGTAATAGCGCTGTTCGACCAAAGCATATAGCGCTATTGAGTGTTTATGTCGGAGCTAAGCTAGCAAAGAGTGGAATAGCGCTGTTATCTGCGTATATTGAAGCTATGGTACTAGATTTGTCTTTAGTGTATTGTGGTACTTAAATAAAAATTTTAGAGTAACCGAAAAGGAGAAGAGACGTTGTTATTTTACACATAATAAATATTTACATATATTTCTGCTCCACACATACTTATCTATATATTTCATTTTTTTTAATTTGAAAGGTTATATAAAAATTGTGTATAGAAAGTAATAAAACACATAAACAATGTCCCTCTTATTCATAAAAAATAAAATAGATTTATAAAATTTTAGAAATCGAAAAATTTTATGAAAATGCCACTTAAAAATTTTTAAAACCTATTTTATTTTTTATGCATGAATTCGTATATATTTACTTCGTATATATTTCACATGCTACGGCCGTCCACAGTTTATCCAAGACAAGCCTATTGGGATGATTTGGATTTCTTTGATCCCACAAAGGTTGCCTTTTAAAAATTGCACTGATGGAACTTTCTGTTTCCATAATGAATAGCGCTAATCGACTAAAGAAAATCAATGAATTAATTTTCTTCGCTCTTATACTTTGATACGCGCTTATAGCGCGGCTCCGACATAAACAGAAGTACAGAACTCCCATTTACAATTTTCGTTGCTAGTATCCACTCTTTCTTCTATTGCTCCGACATAAACACTACACGCGTTTCCCATAAGGTATTTTCTCTGCTATGATAATAGCGCTAATGTGGTGAATTTCTTTAGTCACCCACTGCTCCGACATAAACAGAAGTACAGAACTCCCATTTACAATTTTCGTTGCTAGTATCACTCTTTCTTCTATTGCTCCGACATAAACACTATACGTGATTTCCGTAAGGTATTTTCTTTGCTATTATTATTTTTTTGAAACATTCACTTTACTTTTATTGTGTTCTCTCCTCTATTATTTCTATTCACCTCCGGATTCGAAACGTGACATCAACATGTGATTCAACCCAACGACATCATATAATGAGATTCAACATTATACTATATGCTTCATTGTGGCTTTTATGTTAACTCTCTTCAAAATAGCCTCTATGAATTTCATTCAATTCATTCCCGTATGCAAGCCAATAACAGAGAACGTAGATGAACAGAGAAGTTGCAACTACGAATAATC
The DNA here is from genome assembly GCA_960531455.1 of Urophora cardui. NCBI lineage: Eukaryota > Metazoa > Arthropoda > Insecta > Diptera > Tephritidae > Urophora > Urophora cardui. Next base: position 20,630,623 of record OY482674.1, on the reverse strand, counting down.
GTGGAAGCCAGAGACCCAACAAAATTCTGTTAGTGCATCTGGTGAATAAAAAATTTTAATTCAACACAGCTGGCTGTTAAAATAACAGAAGTAGAACGAGTTCGTCTGTAGAAAGGAATGTTATATTAAATTTCTGCACATCTGCTTATATGGCTCATTATTCCTCCCATACACCAATTCCATCGATGCACTAATTTCCCAAAACCGCTGGTGTTTTAACTATTTTCTTATCGAATTTGAATTATAAATAAATTAAAAATTAAAAAAAAAAACCAATTAAAATTAATTTCAATTTGAATTTACTGGGACTCGAACCTGCGCATCAATGCATTTTCTGTATTAAAAACCATACAACAATGCATCAGTTTGTCCCCCAAACATATCAAAAAATTGTTGTGTACACAAAAGCATCTATTGAATTATAATTTTTTAATACAGAAAGATATGCACATAGAGGCGCAGGTTCGAGTCCCAGAAAAGTCAAATTGAAACTAATTTAAATTGATTTTTTTTAATTCTTAAATTTATTGATAATTGAAATTCGATAAGAAAATTTTAAAATTACTTTGCTGTTTTAGGAATTTGGTGCATTGGTGAAATAGGTGTATGTGAATAAAACTAAGAATATCAGCAGATGTGCACAAATGTAAAGTAACATTCCATTCTACAGCGCGCTGCTAATTTTTTCAACTTTTCTCTCAAATCTGTAATTCACCACCACTCAACTCTGGTAATGTTAACAAGATGCAATAAGCAAAAGCAGAAAAAATGCAAATACAACTAATTGCTGGAAGTAAAATGAAATCCCCCAAATCGCGTTGCTTTGCTTTTGCTTAACTATACAAGCAAACACGGCTCAGCTGAAAACTGAAGCGAATGAATCGTGTTCTCGTTTTTTACTCGGCTGGCCGAGTTTGCTAATTTACTTTTCGTTAGCAAAAGCAAATGCAGCAAAAGTAGTTAAGCAATTTCAAACCCTGGTTCAAATTCTATTTATAGCACGGTTGCCGAACTTGGTAATTACCAAAATAGGTTATTTTTCGCTGTTGGTTTCTTGGTAACTTTCACATCTGTTTGGCAATTTTTGTTTTCAAGAAGTTGTTTACTATTTTTGGTATACAAGAAAAATATGGAAGTGGTTATAGGACAATGAGAATATTTTGGAGCGCTGACTGTTCATTGTGAATATGCACAGGCAAATAAAGAAGAGCATATCTCCGATTAAAAACTGAAATAGTTTTGCTTCGATACACATTGTACATATTAGTTGATATTTTTTCGTTTAGGCTTCATTTTTGAGCTCTTATGACCAATGTTTTTTTTTTTATAAGGAAAAAATGTATGTGAAAAATTAATATTTTTGGTAGAAGTTATAAATACATATAGATCATCCCTTCATCAGACTACTTTTTATACTCAGCTGTACTAGTACACAGAGTATTATAGTTTTAATCACATAACGGTGGATTGTAACACCATAAAATAATCGAGATAGATATAGACTTATATATATCAAAATGATCAGGGTGAAAAGAGAAATCGATTGAGCCATGTCCGTCCGACCGTCCGTCTGTCCGTCCGTCCGTCCGTCCGTCTGTCCGTCCGTCCGTCTGTAAACACTCTAACTCGCGCAAAAATTGAGATATTTTGATGAAATTTGAAATGCGAGTTGGTATCGAGACTGGGACGGTTGGTATTGAAAATGGGCGAAATCGGACCATGACCACGCCCACTTTTCCTATATAGAAAAAATCGGAAATTTGGTATCTCAGTCACTAATATAGCTGGAGTGATGAAATTTTACCCACGTGTTGAGCTCAGGTCCCTATGAAGAAATTTGATGAAATTTTGGAAAATGGGCGGTGCCACGCCCACTTTTTAAGGGTCAAACATGGAAAATTTTATATGTCATAACTCAGAAACCATTGAAAATATATCGATGAAATTTGGTATGCGTGATTTACTTACTTAGGCAAACGTTTGGACGGAAAATAGTTAAAATCGGTTGACGGCCACGCCCACTTTTATACATGGGAAGTATAAAGTGGCTGAATAAAAACATTTTAAGCGATATCTTTGTCAAATATAAAGATAATTCATTGAAATTTTGTGGCATGAGTTCCACAATAGACCGGAAACAAAAAATATAAAAATTTTGGTAGATGGGCGTGGCACCGCCTCTTTTTAGACAAAGGAATATACGAGATTTCTTAGCCTATAACTCGACAAATTAAATGAGATATTATAACGAAACTTGGTTTATACACTTTTATAACTTGTGTTAATAGACACGCAAAAATTTATTTAAATCGGTTATGACCACGCCTACTTTTTAACAAAGATATTTCTGGAACGCGCTTTGGGAATTTGTAACGTGACATCTTTGTAACTAGAAGTCAAAAAATAATGAAATTTTGCACAAAGAATAATATTCATATGCTTAGTTGTATGATTGATAAAAATGTTGAAAATGGGCGTGGCGCATAAACTCGCTTTATATAAAATACGCCGTGTTTCCATCAAACGCAAACAAACAATGAAAACATACAGCTGAGTATCTAATGTTCGATTCGAACTTAGGCTTCCTTACTTGTTACTTTTATTCTTGCGTCCGCATAAAACATACTTTAATGAAAAATTTCACTAAAAAGTTAAAAATAAATAATAGCTTAAAAAAACTAAAAAACACGCTTTAATCTTAAAAATCGTACTAAAAATTGAGAAATAATTTAATTAGAAACAAAATGATGAACGAAAATATAAGTATTTAAGGAAAAGCGTGGGGTGCTCAATAATATTTGAACATGAAAATATTCGATTCGTACAACTAGTACAAAAATATACATATCTAGTTGCGAAATTAAAGAGTACGTTATATGAAATCTCAAAAAAGTCAAAATAAAAGTTTTAACTAACAGCGATCTTAAATAGTTTTTGACATACTGAGCACCACCCGACGCTTTTCCTTAAATACTTATATTTTCGTTCATCATTTTGTTTCTAATTAAATTATTTCTCAATTTTTAGTACGATTTTTAAGATTAAAGCGTGTTTTTTAGTTTTTTTAAGCTATTATCAATTGCCAATTGTCAATTGACCTTATTTCCATTGACCTTGTTACCTGTCACCGCTATTTTGATTGTGATTTCTAATGCTGTTTCCCAGAGATGGCTTAAGTAGTGGGCCCGGATGGTGATGGACGGTCCCGGTAAGGTAAAGGTAGGTAGCTATAGGGATAGGGGTAGGGATAGGGATAAAGATTGAGATTGAGACTGAAATAGAGATAGGGATTGAGATAGAGATAGGGATCGGGGGAAGTAGGTTTGTCGCGGCGAATATAACTATAACTTTTATTCACAGAATAGACAATTTTTTATTATTCGCAGTCATTAAGACGGACTCTAAGATAATGGTTAGCAATACGGTAATCAAAGACTTTTCTTTAGGCTTCATAGAAATAAATTTTAGCAGAACAACGTCTGCCGGGTCAGCTAGTAATAATATAAAAATGGCGCTGGAATAACTCTGGTGAGTTTACGCCGAGCTTTTTCCTACTAATTGGGTGGACCTACAGTTATATGCCGGCTCCGAACGGCTAATGCGTTTTTGTGAAAAGCACTTCCATGCCAGAAATACATACACTCGGAGGGTATGCCGTTCACTGCCGAGCGGTGACCACTATTTCTAAAAACCCAATAGGTAATTGGGTTCTAATTAATTAGAACAATTTTTTGGTGTTTGTCCGAACTGGGGTTAGAACACGAGGCCTCTAGTTCTGCAAGCGATCACTCTACCCACTACAGCACAGTTTAGTTTGCACTGATCCTTCGGCATGCTTTCGGGCACTACTCCTGTAACAATAAACACCAATCACACCAGGTAATCCTCTCTACAGCAATTAATAACTGAATGTGTGTATGTGTGGAAATTGAAGCATAGAAAATTAAAACGGACAAAGTCGTTGGCTGGCATAGCAACACACATTTTTAAAATATTCATGAATGAATATAAAATAAAAATATTTAATAATACAAATTTGTTTGTTTTGTACTTGTGAAGTAAAAAAATTTTCAAATTTCAATTTAAAAACAAATTGCGGTAGATTTGAACATTTTCGTTAGACCAGCCACAAGTTTATAGAACAAAACACAAAGTAACCCAATAAAGATTTGTCTTTATTCTCAATTTGACATGCATTTGAGAATAAACCCTTTTCTTAAACCTCAAACGTTTATTTCAAATACATCTCAAATTTCCCTTGATAGCGGTTTCAAACTAAATGGCACATTTTTAATATGGGATTTTGGGCTGATTTTCAAATTGAGAACGTCCATTTTCTCAAACCAATTTCAAACATAATTTTTTTCTCAAATGCTTCTCAAAGTGTTCTCAAATTGATAAACATGTTTGAGAACCACTTGAAAATATGTTTATTTTCAAATGATATATACGCTGATTCTCAAATTGACAAACAATATTTTCCCACACGTTTGAGAATTTCTTTTTCAGTGTTTAATGGGAAGCAAACAAATAACTACAAATTTTTATCAAACAAAAAATTAAGTGTAATACAAAAATAAGAAATTACGAGCACAACAACAAAAAAAAAATTAATAGAAAAAGTTTGCATTTTTTGTTTTAGAGTGAAAACGCGAAGCTAAAGGAATGCTCAATTTAAGTAAATGAAATTTTTAACACTAAAAAAAGTTTAACACCTTTTCCATTACTTTTTTAATTTAATAGGGAAATTTTTTTGTTAGACGCTGACATGCCAAGGCGCCTACACGTGCGGCGTCATAGAGAGTCATAGGCTGGATGGGAGGCGAAAATGGTAATTCGCTCTCTTCTCCTTCTTCTGCTTAAATAACTTTTTTACTCTGACTGAAGTATATACAAACCCTTCAAGCTGATACTTTGTTTTTTTTTATACTCAGCTGTACTAGTACACAGAGTATTATAGTTTTAATCACATAACGGTGGATTGTAACAGAATGAAATAATCGAGATAGATATAGACTTATATATATCAAAATGATCAGGGTGAAAAGAGAAATCGATTGAGCCATGTCCGTCCGTCCGTCCGTCCGTCCGTCCGTCCGTCCGTCCGTCCGTCTGTCCGTCCGTCCGTCTGTAAACACTCTAACTCGCGCAAAAATTTAGATATTTTGATGAAATTTGGAATGCAAGTTGGTATCGAGACTGGGACGGTTGGTATTGAAAATAGGCGAAATCGGACCATGACCACGCCCACTTTTCCTATATAGAAAAAATCGGAAATTTGGTATATCAGTCCCTAATATAGCTGGAGCGATAAAATTTTACCCATATGTTGAGCTCAGGCCCCTATGAAGAAATCTTATGAAATTTTGGAAAATGGGCGGTGCCACGCCCACTTATTAAGGGTCAAACATTGAAAGTTTTATGAGTCATAACTCAGAAACCGTTGAAGATATATCGATGAAATTTGGTACGCGTGATTTACTTTCTTAGGCAAATTTTTTGACGGAAAATTGTCAAAATCGGTTGACGGCCACGCCCACTTTTATATATGTGTATTATAAAGTGACCTAATAAAAACATTGTAAGCGATATCTTTGTCAAATATAAAGATAATTCATTGAAATTTTGTGACATGAGTTCCACAATAGACCGGAAACATAAAATAGACAAATTTTGGAAAATGGGCGTGGCACCGCCTCCTTTTGGACAAAGGGATATACGAGATTTCTTAGCCTTTAACTCGACAAATAATTGAGATATTATGACGAAACTTGGTTTATACACTTTTATAACTTGTGTTAATAGACACGCAAAAATTTATTGAAATCGGTTTATGACCACGCCTACTTTTTAGCAAAGATATTTCTGGAACACCCTGTGGGAATTTGTAACGTGACATCTTTGTAACTAGAAGTCATAAAGGAATGAAATTTTGCACAAAGAATAATATTCATATGCTTAGTTGGATGACTGATAAAAATTTAGAAAATGGGCGTGGCTACGCCCACTTTATGCAGCACTCGCTTTATATAAATTACACCGTGTTTCCATCAAACTCAAACAAACAATGAAAGCATACAGCTGAGTATCTAATGTTCGATTCCACTCGAACTTAGGCTTCCTTACTTGTTTTATTTAAAAATACGACAGCAAAGTTTGCCGTAAAATTTGATATGATATGAAACTTTTTTTCGCCGTAAAATCACTTCATCACATCGGCTCGTCTAACATGTGATCTTTTATCACAGCTTGCCTATTGTATATGCATACATACATACATTCTTACGTAAATATATATGCTTCGAGGAGTGTGAGTGTGGCGCAGGGGGTCTCCCAGATCCAGGGTTGCGTGATTTTGATTTGACTGAATCGAATCAAAAAATTATTTTGAATCAAAACTTTATTTCAAATAATGTGCCTATGCACATACATACATACGTATGTCTGTATGTACGTACGGCGTAGCACAAACGTAAATCAGAAATATGTATATATGTACATACATACATACACATGTACACATTTGGCGTCAGCATACAATTTGGCTGTTATTGGACTTTTGGTGCATTTTATACATTTTTGTGTTTTAAGTTACCGAGAATGTACTTGAATATTTCTGATATGCTACAGTATTTTTGATTCTAAATAAATTTTTGATTCGAATAAAATTTTTGATTCGAATCAAAAATACATTTTGAATCAAGATTCGTAATAAATTTTCGATTCGAATCAAAGATATTTTTTGAATCAAGAATCAAAAAAGATTTTTGATTCTTTTGAGAAATGAATCACAAATCAAATTTATCTTTGATTTGAAAATGGTTTGAATCATGAATCAAAGGGTATTTTTGATTCTTTTGAGAAATGAATCACAAATAAAAATTATCTTTGATTTGAAAATAGTTTGAATCACGTGGGCGTAGCCACGCCCATTTTCTAAATTTTTATCAGTCATCCAACTAAGCATATGAATATTATTCTTTGTGCAAAATTTCATTCCTTTATAACTTCCAGTTACAAAGATGTCACGTTAAAAATTCCGAAAGGGTGTTCCATAAATATCTTTGTTAAAAAGTAGGCGTGGTCATAAACCGATTTCAATAATTTTTTGCGTGTCTATTAACACAAGATATAAAAGTGTATAAACCAAGTTTCATCATAATATCTCAATTATTTGTCGAGTTATGGGCTCCGAAATCTCGTTGATTCCTTTGTCTGAAAAGAGGCGGTGCCACGCCCATTTTCCGAAATTTTTATATTTTTTGTTTCCGATCTATTGTGGAACTCATGCCACACAATTTCTATGAATTATCTCTATATTTGACAAAGATATCGCTTAAAATGTTTTTATTAGGCCACTTTATGATACCCATATATAAAAGTGGGCGTGGTTGTCAACCGATTTCGCTAAACTTTTGAACATGTATTACTACAAGTATTGAAAGTGTATACACCAAGTTTCGTCATTATATATCAGTTATTTGTCGAGTTATGGGCTCAGAAATCTCGTATATTCCTGCTTCTAAAAGGAGGCGGTGCCACGCCCATTTTCCAAAATTTTAATATTTTTTGTTTTATGTCCATAGTTGGACACCTTCCATAAAATTTTAATGATATATCTTTATATTTGACAGAGATATCGCTTAAAATGTTTTTATTAGGCCCCTTTATAGTTCACATATATAAAAGTGGGCGTGGTCGTCAACCGATTTTAACTATTTTCCGTCCAAACATTTGCCTAAGTAAGTATATCAGTTAGATTGAATAGAGCAATGGCATATATAAGTGAAAAATCCAACAGCTCAGCAGGACCATCGGTAGCCGCAGTGCTTAGCGTTTCGCTAATATCACTGCTCTACAGCCAAAAAATACTCTGAACGCGACCATCCTTTCTATATGTAAAATCGGTCGCTGATTCCGAAAATCGGGTTTATTTTTAATTCTATGGGAAGGTTTTTGAGATATCGGCAATTTACCGTTATTTGGCCAATGGGTCCACTTAATCCTGTATATCTCTTTAACACAGTGAGTCATTTTCCTTGAGGTGACACCAAACGAAAGAAAATTAAATTTCCTTTTCACGGCTCCTATAACATTTTTCTCTAGCTCTTACAGTTTCTGAAATATTGACGATTCAATTTGAATTTTTTCGATTTTTTACGATTTTTTGAAGAAAAAATTGACTTTGTCAGGCAATATCTTTAAAACCAATATTTTTACCTTCGGTTTTACTCCTTTTCATGAAGCTCCATTCTATTACCAAAAAAATAAGCTATCAACGATGAAAATCCATTGTAAAATGGAAAAGTTATAGGCGATCAAGTAAATACAGCCAGGTCGCGCAATGCCTCTGCACGCGTACATTCTATGCATATTGTACTAATACCTACACATCTGCAGTAGCAGCACATTGGCAGCGCAGTAGATACAAGCGCATTTACGGGTATAACATGCATAGAATATACCCGTGCAGAGGCATTGCGCGACTTGGCTGTATTTACTTGATCGCCTATAACTTTTCCATTTTACCATGGATTTTCTTCGTTGATAGCTTACCTTTTTCCAAATAGAATGGAGCTTCACGTAAAAGAGTAAAACCGAAGGTGAAGACATTGGTTTTAAAGATATTGCCTGACAAAATCAATTTTTTCTTAAAAAAAATCGTAAAAAATCGAAAAAATTCAAATTTAATCGTCAATATTTCAGAAACTATACGCGTTAGAGAAAAATGTTATAGGAACAGTGAAAAGGAAATTTAATTTTCTTTCGTTTGGTGTGACCCTAAGGAAGACAACTCACTTTGTTAAAGAGATATACTGGATTAAGTGGACCCATTGGCCAAATAACGGTAAATTGCCTATATCTCAAAAACCTTCCCATAGAATTCAAAATGAACCTGATTTTCTGAATCAGCGACCGATTTTACATATAGATAGGATAGTCACGTCCAAAGTACAGACAAAAAATTTCATTTTGTGATCCAGTGTATTCGACTACTGATGGTTGGAGCGTAGGTTCAAAGCCTGGTGTGCTCCCGAGAAGATGTCTGATGATGAAGAAAGTGGTTTTTCTTCGAAATAGCTATCACATCTACCATCGCTGTATGAGCTAATTGGATTTTTCCGCTTATTCCAAAGTATAAAAATTAAAATTAAAAAATAATAATTTCGTGCTAGACACTAACATACCTAGTAAGTATATCACACCTACCAAATTTCATCGATATATCTTCAACGGTTTCTGAGTTATGACTCATAAAACTTTCAATGTTTGCCCCTTAATAAGTGGGCGTGGCACCGCCCATTTTCCAAAATTTCTCCATATTTCTTCATAAGGGCCTGAGCTCAATACGTGTGTGAAATTTTATCACTCTAGCTCTATTAGTGACTGAGATACAAAATTTCCGATTTTTACTATATAGGGGAGGTGGGCGTGGTCATGGTCCGATTTCGCCCATTTTCAATACCAACCGTCCCAGCCTCGATACCAACTTGCATTCCAAATTTCATCAAAATATCTCAATTTTTGCGCGAGTTAGAGTGTTTACAGGCGGACAGACGGACGGACATGGATCAATCGATTTCTCCTTTCACCCTGATCATTTTGATATATATAAGTCTATATCTATCTCGATTATTTCATTCTGTTACAATCCACCGTTAGGAAATCAAAACTATAATACTCTGTGTACTAGTACAGCTGAGTATAAAAAACATAATGAATAAAAGTAGATAGAGCTTGCGACGAGTTGATGTACATATTTGAACAAATGGCAGACAGAACAGCGACAACAAAAGAGAATCATCTCATAATCAAGGGAATCATCCGATAATCGCGGGGCAGAGTTTCTATATTTTAACATGGACATACATATCATAACAGAGAAGTTGTAAAGGTAATGCCTGCTGGCATATATTACTTGGAGAATCGATTGCTAAGTTAAGATTATTGGGTGGGTGCACCTAAGGCCAGGGATGGAAAATAATTTTTATTTTTGAAATTTTAACTCAAAAAGTCAAAGGGAAAGGGTTAATATTTTTAACATTTATATACATATACCATTGCGATGCTTGTGGGCCATAGATGGTCAATCCGATGTGATTTTTATTATTTTGACTTTTATCGAAAAAATCAAAAAATAACGATTAAACTTTGATTTTTATTTTTTACGTCAAAAATAAAAATCAAAATGGCGTAGATCAATGAATATTGGTATCTGGGTCATATTTGGTGTATTGGTCGATGCGTATACCAATACGGAAGCGAATGCGAATACCGAATATCGAATACGAATACCAAATACCGAGAACCGAATATGCATACGAATATGCATATGAATATGTATGAATATGAGTATGAAAAGTGTGTGAAGGGGAATATGGATACCAGTATGAACACGTACATATACCGAATACCAACCACGAATACTGCATATCGAAACCTATACGTATAGCGAATTCGAGTCACGAATTCAAATACCGACAAGTACCGAATATTAATCTTTTTGAAGATTAATCTGATGAAGAAAGTGGTTTTTCTTCGAAATAGCTATCACATCTACCATCGCTGTATGAGCTAATTGGATTTTTCCGCTTATTCCAAAGTATAAAAATTAAAATTAAAAAATAATAATTTCGTGCTAGACACTAACATACCTAGTAAGTATATCACACCTACCAAATTTCATCGATATATCTTCAACGGTTTCTGAGTTATGACTCATAAAACTTTCAATGTTTGCCCCTTAATAAGTGGGCGTGGCACCGCCCATTTTCCAAAATTTCTCCATATTTCTTCATAAGGGCCTGAGCTCAATACGTGTGTGAAATTTTATCACTCTAGCTCTATTAGTGACTGAGATACAAAATTTCCGATTTTTACTATATAGGGGAGGTGGGCGTGGTCATGGTCCGATTTCGCCCATTTTCAATACCAACCGTCCCAGCCTCGATACCAACTTGCATTCCAAATTTCATCAAAATATCTCAATTTTTGCGCGAGTTAGAGTGTTTACAGGCGGACAGACGGACGGACATGGATCAATCGATTTCTCCTTTCACCCTGATCATTTTGATATATATAAGTCTATATCTATCTCGATTATTTCATTCTGTTACAATCCACCGTTAGGAAATCAAAACTATAATACTCTGTGTACTAGTACAGCTGAGTATAAAAAACATAATGAATAAAAGTAGATAGAGCTTGCGACGAGTTGATGTACATATTTGAACAAATGGCAGACAGAACAGCGACAACAAAAGAGAATCATCTCATAATCAAGGGAATCATCCGATAATCGCGGGGCAGAGTTTCTATATTTTAACATGGACATACATATCATAACAGAGAAGTTGTAAAGGTAATGCCTGCTGGCATATATTACTTGGAGAATCGATTGCTAAGTTAAGATTATTGGGTGGGTGCACCTAAGGCCAGGGATGGAAAATAATTTTTATTTTTGAAATTTTAACTCAAAAAGTCAAAGGGAAAGGGTTAATATTTTTAACATTTATATACATATACCATTGCGATGCTTGTGGGCCATAGATGGTCAATCCGATGTGATTTTTATTATTTTGACTTTTATCGAAAAAATCAAAAAATAACGATTAAACTTTGATTTTTATTTTTTACGTCAAAAATAAAAATCAAAATGGCGTAGATCAATGAATATTGGTATCTGGGTCATATTTGGTGTATTGGTCGATGCGTATACCAATACGGAAGCGAATGCGAATACCGAATATCGAATACGAATACCAAATACCGAGAACCGAATATGCATACGAATATGCATATGAATATGTATGAATATGAGTATGAAAAGTGTGTGAAGGGGAATATGGATACCAGTATGAACACGTACATATACCGAATACCAACCACGAATACTGCATATCGAAACCTATACGTATAGCGAATTCGAGTCACGAATTCAAATACCGACAAGTACCGAATATTAATCTGAAAAGTAGGTGAATGCATACATATTCATATGTATCATGACATCACATTATGATATCACATCACATAATCACATCACATGATGACATCAAATCATGACATCACATCATCACATCACATCACGACATCACATCATGACTTCACATCACATCATGACATCACATCACATCATGACATCACATTGTATTCGCATCCTCTTAATTTTCATATTAATATTCGGTACTCGGTGTTCGATATTTGAATACGGGACTCGAATTCGCTATACGTATTCGTTTCTATATGCAGTATTCGTGGTCGGTATTCGGTATATGTACGTGTTCATACTGGTATCCGTATTCCCCTTCAAACACTTTTCATATTCATATTCATACATATTCATATGCATATTCGTATGCATATTCGGTTCTCGGTACTTGGTATTGGTATTCGATATTCGGTATTCGCATTCGCTTCCGTATTGGTATACTCATCGACCTATATACCAAATATGACCCAGATACCAATATTCATTGATCTACGCCATTTTGATTTTTATTTTTGACGTAAAAAATAAAAATCAAAGTTTAATCGTTATTTTCTGACGTAAAAAATAAAGGTAAAAATTTAATAGTTATTTTTTGACGTTTTCGATAAAAGTCATAATTGTTACGATCCCTGCCTAAGGCAGTCAACAGCATTTTGACTCATACGCATGACAATCTTACTCTCGCAATTTTGCTGATCTATGTATTTGATCTAAGGTGAGGCAGTTAAGGGCTAATTGAAGAATTATAATAGTAGTTATAAGTCTTTTTGTTTTTTTTTTCAACAGGGTAGGAATGCGTTATATATTCGAACGATTTTCTATCATCCTTTGTCAATTTTGCTGTTGAGAAAAACTGGTTTCGGTTAATATGTGCCATCTTCAGTTCTGCAGAACAAACAAAGTTGCGCCAGAGTTGCACAAGATAATCCCATAAGCGGTCAGTATTCTTCAAATCTCCACAAACAATCTAAACTCATACAAAAACAAGTAAGGAAGCCTAAGTTCGAGTGGAATCGAACATTAGATACTCAGCTGTATGCTTTCATTGTTTGTTTTCGTCTGATAGAATCACGGTGTATTTTATATAAAGCGAGTGCTGCATAAAGTGGGCGTAACCACGCCTATTTTCAACAGTTTTATCAGTCATCCCACTAAGCATATGAATATTATTCTTTGCTCAAAATTTCATTCCTTTATGACTTCTAGTTACAAAGATGTCACGTTACAAATTCCCAAAGAGTATTCCAGAAATATCTTTGTTAAAAAGTAGGCGTGGTCATAAACCGATTTCAATAAATTTTTGCATGTCTATTAACACAAATTATAAAAGTGTATAAACCAAGTTTCGTCATAATATCTCAATTATTTGTCGAGTTATAGGCTAAGAAATCTCGTATATTCCTTTGTCTAAAAAGAGGCGGTGCCACACCCATTTTCCAAAATTTTTGTGTTTTTTGTTTTATGTCCATAGTTGGACTCATGCTACAAAATTTCAATGATAGATCTTTATATTTGACAGAGATATGGCTTAAAATGTTTTTATTAGGTCACTTTATAATACACATATATAAAAGTGGGCGTGGCCGTCAACCGAGTTTGGAAAATTTTCGTCCAAACGTTTGCCTAAGTAAGTAAATCACGCATACCAAATTTGATCGATATATCTTCAATGGTTTCTGAGTTATGACATATAAAACTTTCAAGGTTTGACCCTTAATAAGTGGGCGTAGCACCGCCCATTTTCCAAAATTTCATCAAATTTCTTCCTAGGGGCCTGAGCTCAACACGTGGGTAAAATTTCATCGCTTTAGCTATATTACTGACTGAGATACCAAATTTCCGATTTTTTCTATATAGGAAAAGTGGGCGTGGTCATGGTCCGATTTCGCCCATTTTCAATACCAACCATCCCAGTCTCGATACCAACTTGCATTTCAAATTTCATCGAAATATCTCAATTGTTGCACGAGTTAGAGTGTTTACAGACGGACGGACGGACAGACGGACGGACGGACATGGCTCAATCGATTTCTCTTTTCACCCTGATCATTTTGATATATATAAGTCTATATCTATCTCGATTATTTCATTCTGTTACAATCCACCGTTATGTGATTAAAACTATAATACTCTGTGTACTAGTACAGCTGAGTATAAAAAAAAATAATAAAAATTATACGATCAAAACTTGACAGTAGAAGCTGTTACAAACACCAAGCCAAAACTCGCAAGCTGAGCTTGTAATTTAGCTTTAATGTTTCTTTGCGCTTTTTTCCCGTGAACATTTGCAGACAAAGTCATCATTGCGTACCAACAGCTTTTGCTTTTCAGCAGCATTTTCTAACTTTTAAATGAATTTAACTTTAACATTTGCACGTCGCATACGAACCGCGCTAACAAAGTTAGAAAGAAGATGAAGAGTAGAGAGAAAAAACAGAAAACTGCAAGATTGCAATCATTTAACAACAAACTAACAAATGCCATAAAAAAAGTAGCGAAAATAAAATACTATTCCCTTCAACACCGCATATGTAACGTAGATAGAGTAGATAATGCGAGCAGAGCCACATCAGCAACACAACAAGGAAGTGGGAAGGGAATACATAAGTAGTTAGCGTAAACATGGTTGCACAGGTGAGCTGAGCGAGTGTGTGCAGGCATGCCACATGTTGCGCTTTTGTTGGGTGGCTAACATTAGTAACTACAAATGTTTAAAAAGGCAGCTAAAAGAGACAGAAAAAAGCAAAAAAATATAAAAAAAAATTAAAAAAAAAAGAAAAACAACAAAAACAACAAAAAAAATAAAAAAAATTAAAAAACAAAAAAGAAAAAATCATCCCGAAAAGAAATCTGATGATGAAGAATTGGTTTTCTTCGAAATAGCTATCATTTCTACCATCGCTGGTAATACGTAGTCTTGAACTTGTTCGCTTTTCGCCAAATAAAATTAATTAAAAATCTTCTGTGTACCTACACAATAATTCAACAATTAAAAAAAAAAAAAACAAGTAAGAGCGCGGCTGTCTTCGGCCGTACCGAAGACTTCATACCTTTCATGAGTGGGGAAATGAAAAGCTACCTATGTATGTATGTACATAGCCTGATTTAGTATAATTTGTAATTTCAATTTTGTGGGTTATTTATGGAACGATTTATTGAAAAAATGGGGTCTGGGCTATTTAAATGGAGGAGTTATACGCCAAAATGTGTATATCTGAACAATCGGTTGTATGGCAGCTATATGTTATAGTGGTCTGATCTAGACAATTTTCGGTAACCTTCTTTGGGTCAATATGGGTACAAATACTCCAAAGTTTCGTGTCCTTAGCTTTAGGAAGGGAGAAATTATACCCCAAAATGTGTATATCTGAACAATCGGTTGTATGGGAGCTATATGTTATAGTGGTCCGATTCGGCCAATTCCGACAAATGATCAATTGAGCATCAAAACTCACCCGTGTTCCAAATTTCAATCAAATATCTCAAAATCTGAGGGACTAGTTTGCGTTCACACAGACGGACGGACGGACAGACGGACATGGCTTAAACGAATCAGCTCATGATTCTGATTATATCGGTATATATATTGATGGGTCTGTCACGCCTCCTTCTAGTACTTTCAAGATTTGATTTTCGGCACAAGTTATAATACCATTTCATTTTCATGAAAGGTATAAAAAAAAGAAAACAGAAAAAAAAATTAAAAACAAAATAAATAAAAAATAAAAAAATAAAAATCCAGCAAAAAACGATGCCGGTAAGCAATGAAAAACTATGCACATCACACAGAAAAAATCCATAAAAAGAAGCTTGTTTTGTTGCAAATGACACATGGCGGCATGAAATGAGCATGAGCGAATAGCGCGGTTTACTGGTGGATGTTTGTTGGTTGGTGGCTTGGAGAGGAAGTGTAACTGCAGTAAAAAAAAGCAAACGACGCAAAAGCTAAAAGCGTGTAGAATGTGAAAAATTAAGAATGTGCACTACGTCGACGCACCAACTCCACTGCGATGTAACTTTTTAGCAACTAATTTGTGTTCATACGCAGCGAACAAAAGGAAAAGCTATGTTGATTTTCTTTTATTTCTGCAACATTGCAAACAATAGAGTGCAAAGAAAGATTTTTAGTACCAGTTGCGCATTTGTATTGCGTTGCATATGTTCAACTAAATGTGTTGAGCGCAAACCTAAATGCATGTACATATATAGTGCTTAAAAGTTGGAGGCATGAATGTAGGCCCAAAAAGGTTTTTGAGGTTCGCAAGGAGAAGAAGCTTAGTCGCAGCAAAAAGAACCTTTAGAGCAACACTAATACACCGAGAGAAAAGATGCTAGTAGATTGCATTGCAGGTCGGTCTAAACAGGGTTAGACCGAAATGACAGCCCTTGGTCGGGAAAATCCCGAGTCGTTCCGGTACGTAGAACCGGCTGTCGTGGGAACGCGCTTAGCAAACAGTCTCTCCTGGGATGCTACCGCAGAGGGCATCCAAACAACCATCTACTGGTGCCCGAACCTCCCACCCCCCCCCCCCCCCCCCCCCCCCGGCACATCAAAAAACATCTCTTCAATCTAAACCCAGAGATTGAAAAATACATAAATCAACCGCTAGACCCCACAACATACAGGCAGGCACTGAAGGAGATACACAATGACACAGTCTCCACCTTCGTTTCAACCCGCCCCGCGTACAACCAGCACCAATAGCTGCAAAAGAACTGGAGTTGCCCAGAGAAACCCGAGTTACCTTATCACAATTAAGGTCGGGCTTCTGTAGTAGGCTCAACTCCTACAGGGCCAGAATTGATCCAAACATACCTAACGTATGTCCGGCATGTGGAGAGACGCCGCATGACACGCAGCAAACCAACCAACTTAACACCCTTGTCCCTCTGGACAAGCCCAAAAGAAGCTGCAACATTCTTGGGCCTTCCGTTAAGTGAAATTGATGACAGTTTGTGAGCAGAACTCGTCGGCAAAGCAGGGCTTAGTACAGCTACAACAACAACAACATGCTGGTAGATCAACGGGATTACGGGTTAAGACAACAGATTCCACAGTCAAAGCACATCCAAAGGATGTATCTGTTAAATTTACAGACGTTCTTTTCTTTTAACAGTTTTACTGTTGAACTAACTGCTCTGAAAACAAAAAAAATTAAAGCGTGAATAACGGGCATTCATGAATATTGATGTGTAAACTGTTTCGAAATCGGATATTTATTCCCTTTTCCTTATTCCTTTTTTCCTGGTTTTCTATGGATTAAAAGGCGACTATTGTTTTTGTAATTTTTTGTTGTCATTGTGACTGCTACTATTTTGTTGTTTTTGTTTGTTTTGGTTTTTGGTTTTTGACTTTTGATTTTTTATGTTGTTTTGTTTTGTATTGCTCAGAAACATGCAAGATCATCCGAGTCCACGTTTGACCCATATCTGGAGACCCGGCCTAGGGGTCACAATGAAAAGAGCTTCATATCGAAGTCCTGCCCAAAACCTTTCATTAGACCAATATTGCATAGAAAATTAGATGGGTAGATGTAGGTGTGCATATCCTTACATTTGCATACATGTTCAAACAGGTTGGTCCTTTTTATTTTGCCTATTTGTCGCATTGTTGCAGAAAACAACAACAAAAACTTCACTTCGCTTCGCTGCTTGTTGTTGATATTTGCATTTGCACGGCTATGCATGAAAGCATTTGTAAGTACATGCCTATATACCTACCTACCACTGACAGTGCAAAGCGATTCACACGGACGCAGCAGTGCACTAACACAAAGGTCATTTACGTTTACGCGTAAACTTTACCTGTTTTTCGAAATCACTCGTAGCTACAGCAAAGATGTTTACACATAAAAAAAAACGCTGTGAATCTAAACAGTTTTGCTGTTAAATCCACAACTTTCCGCAGTTGAAATTTTGTCACTTGAAAATAAATCCCTTTGTGTTTTATATGGCCGTTTATTTTTAACAATTACTTTATAATGTGTATTTTTGGATCTTTTTTAAATCTTTTGTTTGCATTTCTCTCTTCATCCTTCCTCCGTTCAGTTTCCAAGTACAAATATGTAACTTCATCTTCGCTTGTTTTCCATTGCGGCACCTTCTTCGCCTTCACTGCTTGCTATATTGTGTTCTCTATTTTATATTCTCCTCCGATTTCAAACCATTACATCAACCTGAAATTAAATCCAACGGCATCATATGTATAGTGCGACATTCAACATTTAACATTATATTGAATATTGAACTTTAGTTATGCTTTTTATACTTACCTTTGTTCGAAAAAGCATTCGTGAATTACAACTCACTCACGTAAGAAAAGCAACAAGTAACAACGGAGAAAGCTGGAGAAATAAATACTTTTTCTTTTGATAGTCAACAGTAATGATTTGTTGAATCAACAAATAAATATAAAGGTTACAGCAACAGATATTAGGGTTAAGTTAACAGTGACTCAGTTATATCAAAAAAATTTCTGTTAATAATTGACAGAGCAGTTCTGTTGAACTAACAAATAGTGTTAAAGTTGCAGCAATTGATTTGAATGGAGTTACGCACAAGACTGACGCTCTGGTTGCCCAGAGCCTTTATTTATAACATTTTCTTACACTAAATATACATATACAAAATTACTTATCTAATTATTAACTAGTACCTAGCAAGCTACATATAAACCTATCTTAATCCTAATACATTCATTTGTTTGCTGTCTAGCACTAACTGTGCGAAGACCTAAACATACAAACACATGTTTGTGTAGTGCGGTAAACAATGCAATGCCAATCAGTATTTTGGTGATAATGTTTCACACGTCGAAAATACTATAAGCATCAATGCATTGTCGCCCATTTAATTGCTAAATATACAGTGTATCTGTATATTTACTTAGGTCTACTTATTGATAACTGCATCGTTTTAATAGATAGAAAAAGTCTTTGAAGATATAAAAAACAATTTGTTACTGATAATAATTACGCAAAGACTTTTTTCAAATTTGTCTCAATATAAAAGTCTTTGAAGACTTAAAAAATATATATTTGAAATAACTATTATGGAAAGATTTTTAAAATATAAGTTTCTGAATAATAATTATAGAAGATTTTTATCATTTTCATCAGGAAAAGAATATTATTAAAAGACTTTTGGGACATTCCATCCAAAAGAGGAAAACGACATAAAATTTAAAATGCTACTAATCATTCCTATTTATTCAGTTACCTGTAACTAAATGTGTATATTTTCCTAATCTGGTAACAGAAATATATAAAAATATGTAAAAACCCAAAAATTTTGTCCATAGAACTTTGACTTCACACTAGAGCTGTCAAACTATCGACGATACTATCGATAGTATCGATAGTCTAGTCACTTTAAATAACTATCGATAGTTTTACTACTATCGCGACTATCGTATATACTCTTTCCCAGCGCATTTGACATTTACCCATTTCCACATTAATTCTCAAAGCACAATTTTTTATTGAGAACACATTGCCGTATAAGAAACCAAAAATTTCCGAAGTGTTGAATCAAATACAGAGAGCAAAAAAACCGATGTAATCCTGAAGAAGAGCCAGTACTTGGAGCAAGTTAACTCT
The DNA here is from genome assembly GCA_960531455.1 of Urophora cardui. Taxonomy (NCBI): domain Eukaryota; kingdom Metazoa; phylum Arthropoda; class Insecta; order Diptera; family Tephritidae; genus Urophora; species Urophora cardui. The sequence goes on along the minus strand of OY482674.1, from coordinate 20,611,033 downwards.
GCACCAAACACAAACCCACCTGCAAACAATTTTTTTTTGTATCACGGCATCATCTGTACTCGCTGGTTATAATAGCCGTAACGCAACGGATGAAGCTGTGACTTTAATATCTATTGTATGTGAAAGGCATGTGATTGATTACAATGAACGGTAGAAAGCGGCGAGAACCGTAAGCATCTGTTGATTTTAGATTTCTTCCGTATTCTTACGGCAATTTGACAGTTCTCTTTGCTGTGACAAAACAGAATACCGTTAGCAAAATTTTTTTTTAAACATTTTATAAAATAAATATGAGCGAATTCGAGGAAAGACTTAATAACGGCGTGTGTCGTCATGAAATCACCAACAAATTGAAAGTTTCCTTGTTGGGGTAAGTGGAAAGTTTCCTGTTTTAAATTGGTAAACAAAGTACAATATTTACAGCTGTGGCAAATGTCAAAGGCGGCAGTTAACGCACTATTATAACTGCCTTATGTTTGTCACCGTTCTCTATCGGTACGGCTTCCGTCCCGTTCCGCTATTATAACCAGCGCAGTAGAGTCTGAACGCATGTTCAGTAAAGCTGGTTTAATTGTAAGTGATAGGCGGTCGAGTTTAAAACCAAAAAAAGTCGATGTGTTATTATTCTTACAAAAAAATTTTTATGAATTGGAAAATCAGTTGGTATTTTTAAAAGTAAGGCAGCGAAAAATAAATGGATTTGAAAAAAACATATAAAATGGGTCGATACTATCGATAGTATCGATAGTCACCCTTAGGACTATCGTAAAACATCAATGGTCGTGACTATCGATAGTTTGACAGCTCTACTTCACACCTAACTATTTTGCGGAAAAAGTTTGGTCATGTTTGCATTGCTATATTAGCTATATTTTCATTTGTAAAAAAAAAAATTGCATGCCATTCAAGTAAAGCAGAGAAAAATTTAAATAATTGCATCACAAAAAATTAAAAAAGGATATGTGATTTTTGCGTATATCTTCATATAATTGATTCATATGGGGTGTCCCAGGAGTCACACGAAAAGGCATAAAAATTGGTCTGGTAACCTCAGGTATGACCCTATGAAACCAGACATTTATGAAAGTAAGGATTAAAAGGCTGTTCACCGTCTAAATACATTTTTTAAGTTAATAGAGTCATACTGTGGTTTCTAGACTATTTTGAAATATGTCCCAGGAGTCACACGATTCTGAACTCTAATGTATTAGGGCAAACCTGTACTTAAAATAGAAGATTCTGAAACTAGATTTTGAAATGTTTTTAGTTTTTATTATATAGTTTTAAATAATTGTTTCTAGAGATGTTGAATTCGACTTGTTTTAAATAAATATCACTGCTCTACAGCAAAAAAATACTCTAAACGCGACCATCCTATCTATATGTAAAATCGGTCGCTAATTGCGAAAATCGGGTTCATTTTTAATTCTATAAGAAGGTTTTTGAGATATCGGCAATTTACCGTTATTTGGCCAATGGTTCCACTTAATCCTGTATATCTCTTTAAAGCAGTAAGCTATCTTCCTTGTGGTGACACCAAACGAAAGAAAATATCATGCGCGACTTGGCTGTATTTACTTGATCGCCTATAACTTTTCCATTTTACCATGGATTTTCTTCGTTGATAGCTTATTTTTTTGCTAATGGAATGGAGCTTCACGTAAAGGTAAAAACATTGGTTTTAAAGATATTGCCTGACAAAATCAATTTTTTCTTAAAAAAATCGTAAAAAATCGAAAAAAATTAAAATTGGATCAAAATTTCAGAAACTGCAAGAGATACAGAAAAATGTTATGGGAGCCACGAAAAGTAAATTTAATTTTCTTTCGTTCGGTGCCACCCCAAGGAAGATAGCTCACTGCGTTAAAGAGATATACAGGATTAAGTGGAGCCATTGGCCAAATAGCGGTAAATGGCCGATATCTCAAAAACCTTCCCATAGAATTAAAAATGAACCCGATTTTCGGAATCAGCGACCGATTTTACATATAGGTAGGATAGTCGCGTCCAAAGTACAGACAAAAAATTTCATTTTGTGATCCAGTGTATTTAATCAGAACTTTGAAGTAAATATAAGTATTATTTTGCATTCACTTTATTTTTTTCATTTAATTGGCTTCGTTTCAATTCTGCTGGGAGAGATTTATGAATAACTTGGTCAAAAAGGGCTAAAACAATAATAAAACTGATTTCAATAATCTAGTATATTACATATTTCGCACTTGTCCCAGGAGTCACAAAAACTTGTCCCAGGAGTCACAATTTTAAATATTGAAAATAGTTAATTGAATTTGAATATATAAAATATTTTTATAGAATATGGTACTATGTACTATGTTTTTTCGACCATATACAAATTGTAGGTGAAAGTTGAATAGTTGAACTAAAATTCGTATTCGTGCTCATAAAGGTGCAACAAAGGGATTTTTCGGTGTCCCAGGAGTCACACTAATTTACTGAGTAGTTACAAAGCTATTTGTTATTATTTAGCCAATTCTTTTAATGCATTTGTTCTTTTGGATATTTATCCATGTCGATAAATATATTTCATAGCAATTTAAGTCCCGATGTCAGTTTTATAATTCAAAGTTGACTAAGCTCTGGAGTCAAATGTCCTAGGAGTCACGATGGAATGTCCCTTTTATGATCCTGAAGAAAATTTGTAAGACTTTTTTATAATTTCAAAATGAAATAATAATTATAATAATTATTCTACATCTCTGCTCAAACCACAAAACTTCAATAAAAGCAGATGGCCACCTTAGACTGACGCCGTCAATTGTTAAGAGGAAGCAATGTAATTTTGAAACCTGTGCAACACCGCTTAACCGTCCGCGATCGAGACCAAAATTTACATTTGGTATACTTCAGTGCAGAGCTGTGGATTTTCGGGTATTAGTTACACAAAAAACTAAATTTTTTTTCTCTCTTTTCATTCTCCATAGAGTTTCCTGATCCCTTTGGGACAAAAATGTTCATGTGTTATATAAGTTAAGATAAGGTAGGTTGAACAGGATACAGTGATGCCTCACATAGACCACATATGGTCCTTAGTGTTGCCAACATCGTATTGGAGGAATTATACTAAACGTATAATGCAAGACTTTGCAAGTTTTAGTATTGTGTATTTTCTGATGAGTATTTTGTGTATTTATGAAGAGTATTTTGTTGACCACTAGATTCCACAACAGCGGTGAGAGTAGGCCCCCTTGTGGAGTGCTCCTATGTGCCCTCCTTGACATCGTCGAAAGGCCCCATCCACCCGTCATCGTCCGACAACTCAAATGGTTCTCGATCCAGCGCTGAATTTTTGGGGCTATTCCGATCTATTCGAGCCCTTCCAAACTGCGCCTCAGCCGAGACATTGCTAAAGGCACCTGAAATATCAAGAAAGATACCTATCCCACTCCCTGTAGTGAAGGACCTTTTCGATATGTTTTTGTTGTTGTTGTTGTTGTGATTATTTACCCTGTTTATCCTCCATCATGACAATTAAAACACAGTAAAAAATGATAGTTTATTTCTAATATCATTTGGTACTTAATTTAATCATTCTTGGAATTAAATATGAATTTTAATGCTAAAAATTCTTATTTTTAAACCATGAGAAGTTTTACAATTTTATTTAATCCAAAATAGTTTAAAAATAAAGTCTTGAAAAGTATTAAAATTTTCTCTCTCTCACTTTTGGTTTGAAATCAAAACCAAAAAAATATTAGAAAAAATTTGTCAAAATATGTAAATACAAAATGTTTTTTAAAGTGAAATAAGTAGGATGGAAAAATTTAATTTATTAAAACCCGTAAAGCGAATTTTTCATGCCTGATGGAACAATTGTATCAAGTAAGTAATACAGGAGATTAAGTGAATATTTTGAGGGTAAATTTTGTTTTATTTTTTTTTTTTTCAGTCGGGAGGCAGCTGATCGTCTCTCTTGATACCACGATATCCCGGCAAGACCGCGACAGTGCCGAAATTTCTCTGGCAAAGGCCAGTACCTGTAGCAGTTTTTTTTTACTGACGGTGGTACAATTCGACAAGGGAGCAGTCCATCCTATTATCGAGGAATACATAAAATACAGACTATGTGATAATTCCTATCTTTGAAATATTACACACATATATTATATGAAATAAAATGAGAATTTCTACATATTTTTGGTTTTGATTTAATACCAAAAAAGTATAATATTTATTCCAATTTTCGGATAGATCTTATACCATTTCAACTACTCTTAATACCAAATATATTCTAAAAATAATTAAAATTTGGTTTAGATTTAATTCCAAAAAAGTATTAATTTGACACCAAAAATAATTTCTGTCTCTCACATTCTCTTCTCTTTTTTAAACCAGAATGGTTTTAATTTCATACTTTTTGGCATTGTTATATATAAATACCAAAATGGTATTAAAGATAAACTAAAATTTTTACTGTGAAGGAATCAAAATATCTATCGAACGGTATAAAAACATTCGAAATCGGTTGAGTAATTCCTAAGTAATTGCAATTTCAAAAATGCATAATATAAACTTTGACCTTTAATAACTTTTGTTGTTGTTGTTTCCACAAAAAAACATTTACTTTAATACTCAGCTTAGCCATGTTTATCAATCCTCACACTTTGTTTTTTGATTTTATAATTTTCAAAATTTCATATTTGTACCAGATCGTGCTTATTGCTTTCAACTTTACGGGGCTGGCGGCCCCTATCGGTCCTATCGCCATAAAATTTTGTGGGGTTCATTAACTCGTATAAAGGCAACTTTTCATTGCTGGTACGTTCAAAAAAAGAACAAACAAAAAAATCTGCATATGTTTTCACTCCACCTTAATGTACATACATAAGTAAACTTAGCTGCATTTGCATTGATTACAATGCCTTTTGTATACCTTTGTAGTGCATTGATATCAAAACGATTAGCTGTAGGTAGTTTGTTATTTCATCAGCAACGTTAACGCAACGCGATGAATGAGAGAACGTAAGGTTGAACTTTTCTACTGTCCTCCTCACATGCCAATTTTTATGTGGAAATTATTGTGTTACAAATTTTCGAAATATTTAAGCTGTTTAAATGGAAATAATTTTGTTGGATGCCAGATATACTTATCTATCTATGTATAAATGATTTTTTGATCACATGCGCTGTTTATATACATGATAAGATATCACTATATGAGCTCAATGAATGATCACATGATTAGAAGAAACACATCATTATATGATTTCATTGTATAATCACATGATTTGACAAGGAATGACGGAAAATCATACCACAATGCATGATGTGATCTTTCTGCATTTGCATTAGTGCCCTAGATAACCGTGTATCGAGCAATGCGAACAGATCGTGTTTGTTTCAAGCCCGCTAGAAATCATATGAGATGATCCAATGATATGATTTCATGACAAGAATATGATATTATTTGATCACATGATACGGTTACACGATATGATCACATGATCTAGTCACAATACATACGTTTCCATAATACGATCACATGATATATGACGCATAAATGTTAAAAGTCGTGCTAGAAACTAATTAAAATAAATTGAGATTAGCCACTTTTTTATTTTTTTTTTTTTTTGTGGATTTTTTAGTATCGATCTGTCGTGTACGAATCTCATACGTCAATTTTGTAATAACCCGACGGGAATATCCAACAATTAAGTTTAATGAGAACGTGACATTAAGTGTTTCTCCAACTTTTATTGCTTTCGTTCATTTAAAATTTGACACGACAACTTAAACAAATCCTATAAAACCCCGCTTACTTCCATTGAGGAAACATTAAAGTTTTAAACATGCGCGTGCTAAGTATTCTCGGTTTACTTGCAAGCTATTTGGCATTGAGCGATGGTGAGCAGTTTACAAGCTCTAATAAATATTAATTTTAAAAAAATGCATATTTTGCTTTTTTTGTAGCACATTTCCTCCTCTTGAAGGGTATTGGAAACGGAGCAGGTCTAGGTGGACTCGGTGCTGGACCTGGTGGAAAATTACTAGGTGGCTTAGGTGGCTTAGGTGGCTTAGGTGGCTTTGGTGGCTTAGGCGGTGCAGGTGGCTTAGGTGGCTTAGGTGGCTTAGGTGGCTTAGGTGGCTTAGGTCGCTTAGGCGGTGCAGGTGCAGGAGCGGGAGCTGGAAGTGGAGATGGAGGTGCAGCAGGTGCTGGTGCAAGATTTCATAGATATTAATTAAAAAAAAAAAATACATATTTTACTTCCTTTGCAGCACATTCGTTCCACTCGATTGCAAGCGGAACTCGATCTGGCGGATTGGGCAAACGTCTTGGGTTCGGAGGCATTCCAGGTATCGGTGGTGGATCTGATGGAGCTGGAGGTGGGGCACACAAAATAGATGACTGTGGTCTAGTTGCAGGAGGAGGTGCTGGTGCACCCGCGAGTGCACCTGGTGGATCTGGAGGTGCAGCAGATGCTGGTGCACCCGCGAGTGCACCTGGTGGATCTGGAGGTGCAGCAGATGCTGGTGCACCCGCGGGTGCACCTGGTGGAGCGGAAGGAGCAGCAGGTGCTGGTGCACCCGCGAGTGCACCTGGTGGATCTGGAGGTGCAGCAGATGCTGGTGCACCCGCGAGTGCACCTGGTGGATATGGAGGTGCAGCAGATGCTTGTGCACCGCGGGTGCACCTGGTGGAGCGGAAGGCGGAGCAGTAAATACGCGTTAGTAGTGCAAGTATTGGATTTATGGAATTATTGTTCAAAAGCACTTTATTCTTGAATTAATATTAATAAAAACAATTGGCAAATTTTATACACATAGTCTCATTAAATCAAAATCAGCTTTATGTGCATTCTGACACTTACTTGAAGGGGGGTGTTGCTCAAAGAAACTAACAAATTCCTGTGAAAACCTAACAGGGAGGTAGCAAACTTTCTCCTCAAGCAGAGTAGGAGGGAGCTTTGGGCCCTTGTGTGGTTGATTACAGGACACAATCCATGGGAACAGCACATTGCCACCGTAGGCATCATCGAGAGCTCATTATGTCTGTCCTGTCTGCATGAGGACGATGACGGCACAGAGCATTTTCTTTGCACCTGTTCGGCTTTCACTAGACTATGATTGCGCAATTTTGGGGTCAGATGTACTGAGAATTACGGATGCACATCTGGGATGTTGGCAAAGGAATTTTCATTCCACTATCCCACATTTTCTCCTACATTCTGATCCGCTCTAAAGATCTTAAGTATAAAGTGCAAATAGGTATGTCTATGGGAAAGATGTAGTACTTATCGCGATCTAGCACACATCCTTTCCATCCAAGTTCAAAGAGTATTAATTTTACTATGAATTTTCTTACTGAGTTCTGAGTCTATGTCGAGAAAACACAGTGCAACCGAATGTTTTTCCAAATACTTTACCGCATATTTTTCCGAACACTTTCATGAGTCCGAAACCGAATCCGAATACTTAACCGAATATTTTTAGGAATACTTTCCCGAATCCGAACCGAATATTTTTTCGAATTAATTTCGAAGTCTGAAACCGACACATTTAACCGAAGATTTTTCCAAATACTTTCCCGAATCCGAACCGAATATTGTTCGGAATACTTTACCGAATCCGCAACGAAAATTTTTCCGAATACATTTCCGAATCTGAAAACGAGTCCGAATACATAATCGAATATTTTTCCGAATATTTTCCCGAATATTTTTCCGAACCCGAATATTTAACCAAATATTTTTCCGAACCCGAATATTTAGGCGAATATTTTTCCAAGACCATTCGGTTCGGAATCGGTAAATTATTCGGAAAAATATTCGTTTCGGATTCGGGAAAGTATTCGGGAAAATAAAATGTATTCTTTATTCAAAGCTTTCTGGAATGAATAAAAATTTATTTTAACTACATTTCGTCCCCTCAATATAACAATAGCGTATGTGCTCATACGCCATTATTTTTTTATTGCATATTTAGAATCTCCATCATTGATTCTATGTCTGGTCAAAATTTCGTCAAATTCTACTTCCACAAAGTGGGTCAAAATGTCATTGGAAAAAATGGTGTATAATTTCTTGTTCAAAAATTTAATAGATATCTGATTTGACAAAAACTTTAAACTCGATTTTCTCAAAACCCAAAAAAAAATTATACGCTATTGTTATATTGAGGGGACGATTTGTAACCTTCATGACATCGTCATCTTAGCATTATTGCATGACATAGTCGCATGATATGACCAAACATATTATAGTCACAGGTTTGTTTTATATAATCACATGATGGTTTGATAAAATGTATGTTGAAATTATATGGGTCCAATATATGATCTGATCATATGATATTGTCTCTGCATTGTCTCATTATACACACAATCAAGTTAGGCAAAATCAGACAAGAAATCCTACACTGAGAGAAAAAAAATATATGGAGGGGTCAAAGAAATTGTTTACCTATTTTGAACACTACTTTCTTTGTTTTGAGTAAATTTTCCTTAAAACATGTTAAAAGGTTTATAAAATATTGTTGTTACATGCGTTAACATGGTTTCATATACTTGTTTTGAAAAAATTCATACATTAAAATAATGAAAAATTCTTTAAGCGCCATTCCATTCCCAACTTTCCTTGTTTTGAAGACTTGATTTCTTTAATTTTGAGAAATTAAATTCCCATACAAATCCCCATGGCAACGAATTTGTTTGAAAGTTTTTTTATGTTTTTTCCACATTTTTGAGAAAATTTACACAAAACAAAGAAAATTTTGTATTGGGACGCGTGTTCAAAATAAGGAAAATTATGTCTTTGATCGAGAGAAATTTTTTTTTTTGAGTGTATGACATGAACTAATGATATGATTTCATGACATGAATATGATATTATTATATGATTTGATCACATTACAGGATATGATCACATAATCCACTCATATTACTTGATATATTTTCACAAGTCCCACTCACGTAAAGAACTCTGATGAAGGGCTTTCTTTGAAAAAGCTATCACCTCTATCGCCACTGTTAAAAATTGCTTGCATTTATAATTAAATTGTAAATTGAAAAAGAAATCGTGCTAGACACTAACTGTTTTAGTTTTTAGTATTGATCTGACGTGTACGAACCTCATACGCCAATTTTGTCAATAACAATTTTGGAATAATCTTTTCATCGCCTCCTTTCATTTAAAATTTGGCACGACAACTTAAAAAAAAAATCCTATAAAACCCCTCTTACTTCCTTTGAGGGTAACATTCCAGTTGTAAACATGCACGTACTAAGAATTTTCGGTTTCGGTTTGGAATTGAGCGATGGTGAGGGGCTTACGGGTATGATACTAATTTAAAAAAAAAATTATATTTTACTTTTTTTGCAGCACTTTCACTCGGCTCGATTGTCAAAGCTGTCGGCGATATCGCTGGTGGTTTTGGGATTGACGTCGGTGTTGGAATTGGTGAATCCGGTGGTAAGTCCGGTGGGGGATCTGGTGGAGGTTTTGAAATTGGAGGCGGACTACGAATAGGTGGTAGAGCTGGAGGCAGGGCTGGTCTTGGTGGATCTGTTGGTTCACATGGAGGTATAAAGAGACGGTAATCGTGCAAGTATTGGGGAAGAACATGTGCAAATATTTAATTTAGCCCAACAAGTTACTTGAAATATGTGATACAACGCCATATTGAGATCACATGATATCATCACATTATATGATTACATGATATAGTCACTTTAATTGATATATGATCACAAGTTATGGTCAAATCATTACATGATACAAGATGGCTGGAACAATTTTCAAACTTTAAAATTTTCATCAATTTAACTTCAGATTTTTTGTTCTAAAGCACTTTGTTCAGATTTACATAAATAAAAACATTGGACAATTTTGACACACACAGTCTCAATAAATGAAAGAAGCTAATTAAATAAGTTGGTCATTTATTATGAACTATAAGAGCACATGTGTTTGGCTTAATGCATGTCTTCTATGACACTTGTCTTAGAAATAAATAGTAGCTTAAAAAAACTAAAAAACACGCTTTAATCTTAAAAATCGTACTAAAAATTGAGAAATAATTTAATTAGAAACAAAATGATGAACGAAAATATAAGTATTTAAGGAAAAGCGTCGCACAGTGCTTCGTCCCATAGGCAAAATTAAGATAAAATAAACTGCGTAATTTATTCAAGTAATATATATTTTTGTGAAGCTAACATATCACCTGAAATAAATATATAAGTAGAATTTATAATCTCATGCTTTTGTTGCCAATAGAGGTCGCTAAAGTCAGTACAATTTTGAGGCAAAACTGTTTTAAGGTAATAGGATTTTTAATGTGTTACAAAAAAATTGCCAAAAATTCATTTTAAATCGGATAACTCTGAAACTTGCCACATTTGCTTACCATTATATACCCTAATAGCTGAAATAACTTTTGATAAATGATTTATTTCAGAAAGGTGACTAGTTCCACCGAAATATTTGCGACTTTTTTATTGGAGTTCAAAAAATACAAATATGTAACTTCATCTTCGCTTGTTTTCCATTGCGGCACCTTCTTCGCTTTCATTGCTTGCTATATTGTGTTCTCTATTTTATATTCTCCTCCGATTTCAAACCATTACATCAACCTGAAATTAAATCCAACGGCATCATATGTATAGTGCGACATTCAACATTTAACATTATATTGAATATTGAACTTTAGTTATGCTTTTTATACTTACCTTTGTTCGAAAAAGCATTCGTGAATTACAACTCACTCACGTAAGAAAAGCAACAAGTAACAACGGAGAAAGCTGGAGAAATAAATACATTTTCTTTTGATAGTCAACAGTAATGATTTGTTGAATCAACAAATAAATATAAAGGTTACAGCAACAGATATTAGGGTTAAGTTAACAGTGACTGAGTTATATCAAAAAAATTTCTGTTAATAATTGACAGAGCAGTTCTGTTGAACTAACAAATGGGTTTTAATAGATAGAAAAAGTCTTTGAAGATATAAAAAACAATTTGTTACTGATAATAATTACGCAAAGATTTTTTCAAATTTGTCTCAATATAAAAGTCTTTGAAGACTTTAAAAATATAACTTTGAAATAACTATTATGGAAAGATTTTTAAAATATAAGTTTCTGAATAATAATTATAGAAGATTTTTATCATTTTCATCAGGAAAAGAATATTATTAAAAGACTTTTACAATTCTGAAGAAAATTTGTAAGACTTTTTTATAATTTCAAAATGAAATAATAATTATAATAATTATTCTACATCTCTGCTCAAACCACAAAACTTCAATAAAAGCAGATTGCCACCTTAGACTGACGCCGTCAATTGTTAAGAGGAAGCAATGTAATTTTGAAACCTGTGCAACACCGCTTAACCGTCCGCGATCGAGACCAAAATTTACATTTGGTATACTTCAGTGCAGAGCTGTGGATTTTCGGGTATTAGTTACACAAAAAACTAAATTTTTTGCTCTCTTTTCATTCTCCATAGAGTTTCCTGATCCCTTTGGGACAAAAATGTTTATGTGTTATATAAGTTAAGATAAGGTAGGTTGAACAGGATACAGTGATGCCTCACATAGACCACATATGGTCCTTAGTGTTGCCAACATCGTATTGGAGGAATTATACTAAACGTATAATGCAAGACTTTGCAAGTTTTAGTATTGTGTATTTTCTGATGAGTATTTTGTGTATTTATGAAGAGTATTTTGTTGACCACTAGATTCCACAACAGCGGTGAGAGCAGGCCCCCTTGTGGAGTGCTCCTATGTGCCCTCCTTGACATCGTCGAAAGGCCCCTTCCACCCGTCATCGTCCGACAACTCAAATGGTTCTCGATCCAGCGCTGAATTTTTGGGGCTATTCCGATCTATTCGAGCCCTTCCAAACTGCGCCTCAGCCGAGACATTGCTAAAGGCACCTGAAATATCAAGAAAGATACCTATCCCACTCCCTGTAGTGAAGGACCTTTTCGATATGTTTTGTTGTTGTTGTTGTTATTGTTGTTGTTGTTGTTATGCTTATATACCCTGTTTATCCTCCATCATGAGAATTAAAGAGAATCAAAATACCTATCGAAAGGTATAAAAACATTCGAAATCGGTTGAGTAATTCCTAAGTAATTGCAATTTAAAAAATGCATAATATAAACTTTGACCTTTAAAAACTTTTGTTGTTGTTGTTTCCAATAAAAAAAAAATTCACTTTAATACTCAGGTTAGCCATTTTTATCAATCCTCATACTTCGTTTTTTGATATTATAATTTTCAAAATTTCATATTTGTACCAGATCGTGCTTATTGCTTTCAACTTTACGGGGCTGGCGGCAGTTCAAAACGTAGTCCTATCGCCATAAAATTTTGTGGGGTTCATTAACTCGTATAAAGGCAACTTTTCATTGCTGGTACGTTCAAAAAAAGAACAAACAAAAAAATCTGCATATGTTTTCACTCCACCTTAATGTACATACATAAGTAAACTTAGCTGCATTTGCATTGATTACAATGCCTTTTGTATACCTTTGTAGTGCATTGATATCAAAACGATTAGCTGTAGGTAGTTTGTTATTTCATCAGCAACGTTAACGCAACGCGATGAATGAGAGAACGTCAGGTTGAACTTTTCTACTGTCCTCCTCACATGCCAGTTTTTATGTGGAAATTATTGTGTTACAAATTTTCGAAATATTTAAGCTGTTTAAATGGAAATAATTTTGTTGGATGCCAGATATACTTATCTATCTATGTATAAATGATTTTTTGATCACATGCGCTGTTTATATACATGATAAGATATCACTATATGAGCTCAATGAATGATCACATGATTAGAAGAAACACATCATTATATGATTTCATTGTATAATCACATGATTTGACAAGGAATGACGGAAAATCATACCACAATGCATGATGTGATCTTTCTGCATTTGCATTAGTGCCCTAGATAACCGTGTATCGAGCAATGCGAACAGATCGTGTTTGTTTCAAGCCCGCTAGAAATCATATGATATGATCCAATGATATGATTTCATGACAAGAATATGATATTATTTGATCACATGATACGGTTACACGACATGATCACATGATCTAGTCACAATACATACGTTTCCATAATACGATCACATGATATGTGACGCATAAATGTTAAAAGTCGTGCTAGAAACTAATTAAAATAAATTGAGATTAGCCACTTTTTTATTTTTTTTTTTTTGTGTATTTTTAGTATCGATCTGACGTGTACGAATCTCATACGTCAATTTTGTAATAACCCGACGGGAATATCCAACAATTAAGTTTAATGAGAACGTGACATTAAGTGTTTCTCCAACTTTTATTGCTTTCGTTCATTTAAAATTTGACACGACAACTTAAACAAATCCTATAAAACCCCACTTACTTCCATTGAGGAAACATTAAAGTTTTAAACATGCGCGTGCTAAGTATTCTCGGTTTACTTGCAAGCTATTTGGCATTGAGCGATGGTGAGCAGTTTACAAGCTCTAATAAATATTAATTTAAAAAAAATGCATATTTTACTTTTTTTGTAGCACATTCCCTCCCCTTGAAGGGTATTGGAAACGGAGCAGGTCTGGGTGGACTCGGTGCTGGACCTGGTGGAAAATTACTAGGTGGCTTAGGTGGCTTAGGTGGCTTAGGTGGCTTAGGTGGCTTAGGCGGTGTAGGTGGCTTAGGTGGCTTAGGTGGCTTAGGTGGCTTAGGTGGCTTAGGTGGCTTAGGCGGTGCAGGTGCAGGAGCGGGAGCTGGAAGTGGAGATGGAGGTGCAGCAGATGCTGGTGCACCCGCGAGTACACCTGGTGGAGCGGAAGGCGGAGCAGTAAATACGCGTTAGTAGTGCAAGTATTGGATTTATGGAATTATTGTTCAAAAGCACTTTATTCTTGAATTAATATTAATAAAAACAATTGGCAAATTTTATACACATAGTCTCATTAAATCAAAATCAGCTTTATGTGCATTCTGACACTTACTTGAAGGGGGTGTTGCTCAAAGAAACTAACAAATTCCTGTGAAAACCTAATAGCGAGGTAGCAAACTTGCTCCTCAAGCAGAGTAGGAGGGAGCTTTGGGCCCCTGTGTGGTTGATTACAGGACACAATCCATGGGAACAGCACATTGCCACCGTAGGCATCATCGAGAGCTCATTATGTCTGTCCTGTCTGCATGAGGACGATGACGGCACAGAGCATTTTCTTTGCACCTGTTCGGCTTTCACTAGACTATGATTGCGCAATTTTGGGGTCAGATGTACTGAGAATTACGGATGCACATCTGGGATGTTGGCAAAGGAATTTTCATTCCACTATCCCACATTTTCTCCTACATTCTGATCCGCTCTAAAGATCTTAAGTATAAAGTGCAAATAGGTATGTCTATGGGAAAGATGTAGTACTTATCGCGATCTAGCACACATCCTTTCCATCCAAGTTCAAAGAGTATTAATTTTACTATGAATTTTCTTACTGAGTTCTGAGTCTATGTCGAGAAAACACAGTGCAACCGAATGTTTTTCCAAATACTTTACCGCATATTTTTCCGAACACTTTCATGAGTCCGAAACCGAATCCGAATACTTAACGGAATATTTTTAGGAATACTTTCCCGAATTCGAACCGAATATTTTTTCGAATTAATTTCGAAGTCTGAAAACGACACATTTAACCGAAGATTTTTCCAAATACTTTCCCGAATCCGAACCGAATATTGTTCGGAATACTTTACCGAATCCGCAACGAAAATTTTTCCGAATACATTTCCGAATCTGAAAACGAGTCCGAATACATAATCGAATATTTTTCCGAATATTTTCCCGAATATTTTTCCGAACCCGAATATTTAACCGAATATTTTTCCGAACCCGAATATTTAGGCGAATATTTTTCCAAAACCATTCGGTTCGGAATCGGTAAATTATTCGGAAAAATATTCGTTTCGGATTCGGGAAAGTATTCGGGAAAATAAAATGTATTCTTTATTCAAAGCTTTCTGGAATGAATAAAAATTTATTTTAACTACATTTCGTCCCCTCAATATAACAATAGCGTATGTGCTCATACGTATTTTTTTATTGCATATTTAGAATCTCCATCATTGATTCTATGTCTGGTCAAAATTTCGTCAAATTCTACTTCCACAAAGTGGGTCAAAATGTCATTGGAAAAAATGGTGTATAATTTCTTGTTCAAAAATTTAATAGATATCTCATTTGACAAAAACTTTAAACTCGATTTTCTCAAAACCCAAAAAAAAAATTATACGCTATTGTTATATTGAGGGGACGATCTGTAACCTTCATGACATCGTCATCTTAACATTATTGCATGACATAGTCGCATGATATGACCAAACATATTATAGTCACAGGTTTGTTTTATATAGTCACATGATGGTTTGATAAAATGTATGTTGAAATTATATGGGTCCAATATATGATCTGATCATATGATATTGTCTCTGCATTGTCTCATTATACACACAATCAAGTTAGGCAAAATCAGGCAAGAAATCCTATGACATGAACTAATGATATGATTTCATGACATGAATATGATATTATTATATGATTTGATCACATTACAGGATATGATCACATAATCCACACATATTACTTGATATATTTTCACAAGTCCCACTCACGTAAAGAACTCTGATGAAGGGCTTTCTTTGAAAAAGCTATCACCTCTATCGCCACTGTTAAAAATCGTGCTAGACACTAACTGTTTTAGTTTTTAGTATTGATCTGACGTGTACGAACCTCATACGCCAATTTTGTCAATAACAATTTTGGAATAATCTTTTCATCGCCTCCTTTCATTTAAAATTTGGCACGACAACTTAAAAAAAAAATCCTATAAAACCCCTCTTACTTCCTTTGAGGGTAACATTCCAGTTGTAAACATGCACGTACTAAGAATTTTCGGTTTCGGTTTGGAATTGAGCGATGGTGAGGGGCTTACGGGTATGATACTAATTTAAAAAAAAAAAATATATTTTACTTTTTTTGCAGCATTTCACTCGGCTCGATTGTCAAAGCTGTCGGCGATATCGCTGGTGGTTTTGGGATTGACGTCGGTGGTGGAATTGGTGGATCCGGTGGTAAGTCCGGTGGGGGATCTGGTGGAGGTTTTGAAATTGGAGGCGGACTACGAATAGGTGGTAGAGCTGGAGGCAGGGCTGGTCTTGGTGGATCTGTTGGTTCACATGGAGGTATAAAGAGACGGTAATCGTGCAAGTATTGGGGAAGAACATGTGCAAATATTTAATTTAGCCCAACAAGTTACTTGAAATATGTGATACAACGCCATATTGAGATCACATGATATCATCACATTATATGATTACATGATATAGTCACTTTAATTGATATATGATCACAAGTTATGGTCAAATCATTACATGATACAAGATGGCTGGAACAATTTT
This sequence comes from Urophora cardui, assembly GCA_960531455.1. Classification (NCBI taxonomy): domain Eukaryota; kingdom Metazoa; phylum Arthropoda; class Insecta; order Diptera; family Tephritidae; genus Urophora; species Urophora cardui. The sequence continues at coordinate 20,594,611 of OY482674.1, read as the reverse complement.
CAAACTTTAAAATTTTCATCAATTTAACTTCAGATTTTTTGTTCTAAAGCACTTTGTTCAGATTTACATAAATAAAAACATTGGACAATTTTGACACACACAGTCTCAATAAATGAAAGAAGCTAATTAAATAAGTTGGTCATTTATTATGAACTATAAGAGCACATGTGTTTGGGTTAATGCATGTCTTCTATGACACTTGTCTTAGAAATAAATAGTAGCTTAAAAAACTAAAAAACACGCTTTAATCTTAAAAATCGTACTAAAAATTGAGAAATAATTTAATTAGAAACAAAATGATGAACGAAAATATAAGTATTTAAGGAAAAGCGTCGCACAGTGCTTCGTCCCATAGGCAAAATTAAGATAAAATAAACTGCGTAATTTATTCAAGTAATATATATTTTTGTGAAGCTAACATATCACCTGAAATAAATATATAAGTAGAATTTATAATCTCATGCTTTTGTTGCCAATAGAGGTCGCTAAAGTCAGTACAATTTTGAGGCAAAACTGTTTTAAGGTAATACGATTTTTAATGTGTTACAAAAAAATTGCCAAAAATTCATTTTAAATCGGATAACTCTGAAACTTGCCACATTTGCTTACCATTATATGCCCTAATAGCTGAAATAACTTTTGATAAATGATTTATTTCAGAAAGGTGACTAGTTCCATCGAAACATTTGCGACTTTTTTATTGGAGTTCAAAAAATTACTAAAGTTTGATAGAGTCAAACAAAAAATTAAAAAAGAACGACTATTTTTTTATTAGCGAATTTGGTTAACTTTGAAGTGTTCTAGTAGAGTCTGTAAAAAAATTGTATTGTTTTTTGCCGGAAATGTAGAAATTGTACGATTTTGTAAAGCCATATTTATAAATTTTAAAAAATTTTGCAGAACCTTATATATGAGGCGCTCAGTGCCAAAACGGCCTAACCTTCATTTCAAAAAAAATCAAACTGACTATGCTGATCTAACCGGAACCTTTTGAAATAAATACTAAAAAAACTCCCTATTGTATAGTATAACACTAAGTTATACTACCTGCTGAAAACTGTTTTTCGTCTATGCAAACTTCAAATAAATGTGGATGCCATAATGGCCTAAGCCGCTTAGGCCAAATCGAATCCTAGAAATAAAAAAGATGTGTTGGTTAGGCCAAAAACGAATGTTACGTTTTAATCAAGAGTATGTTCGAAAAATAAACCAAGTTAGCCATGTTGAACCGTTTCACTAGGTAAAGATGACGGCAGATGCTATTAAAAGCATATCCTTAATCGAGAAACTGTGACAAACATAAAAATATTATATATTATATTATATGGTATGGAAAAAATTTAGCAAAATTAATGTATGTAGTTATTTTTTCTCTCATGCTATAGGAAATTAGCCTATTTATGCTAAAATATACAGTTTTTATTAATATGTGACAAATACTAACAAAAAAAAAATACATGTAATACCAACTTTTTTAGGTGAGACACATAAAATTTTACAAAGTTTGACAAAATTTAAAAAAAAAACAAGAAAAAACGACTATTTTTTTATTTTAATTTTCGATTCTATGCTAGGAGATCTTGCTACCAAAAAAGAAAAAGTTCCAAAAATTATGCCGGAAATCGCTAATTTAGTACTTTATTTAACATCCCAAAAATTTTATTTTTACATGGAAAAATTTTATAATAAAAAAGTATTTCTGTGTTAACTCTAATAATATTGCGCTTTTTAAAGTTACAATTTGATATGTGCCAAAATCATATTGATATTTTGCAATAAAATAGTGCATTAAACTATAACAACCAACATATTTTCTGAAAAAATTTAAGAGTAATTTTCTTTAGAACCATTTTTTGCAATAACTAACGGTAGTAGTCCATCCTTGATTTTAAAAGGATAATTATATATGTTATAGTAAGTTTTTAATGTATTGTGATTACATGTTAATCCAAAAATTACTTTTTGTAAAAAAGGATATATGGGAGGTAGTCATGTCCTTGCACTGAAAAGGACGAAACTTCTCACCTAGTTTAAAAACATAATTCTATAAACATACACCAAAATTCATTTCATTCTGTTTGAAATTGAAGTTGAAATCACAATTTTAAAATTAAGGATATACAAGAGTGCTGCCTATTGTCGAAACTCGACAGTTTTCTATGGGTTTTCTTATGACTAAGGTGCAACTATAGTTTTTGTATAATTTTTTGTTGTTATTGTCACTGTTACTATTTTGTTGTTGTTGTTGTTGTTGTTGTTGTTGTTGTTGTTGTTGTTGTTGTCGTTAGTCGTATTCACAATTCACCTACCTACTTCTTTCTATTTCTGCTCTTTTCTTTCCTCAATTTCTTTCTTATTCTTCTAATTACTTGACTTTGTGTTTTTGTTGTAGTGCTTTTGTTACTTTTTTTTATGTTTCTACTTCTTTGAAATTACACACTTCCAGCTAAACATGTTCACAATTTCATGGTAAGTTTGGTGGGCACACACAAACCCACCTATGCATGCACATTGATACCGCTATGGTCTGTTGAAAAGCATGCAACAGCAATTATATGGGAATTTTAGTAAAAGTTGGCGCAGTTCTATTTGAGAGCAATACCTTCCTAATGGTGTTTTTAGTTTTAAAATTGCTTCAGTAGTTTCGACGGAGAAGATGGAACAAAATTTATATAATAAATATTAGCATATTGAGTTAGTCCAAAAAAGTTACATAGAAAAATATCATTCTTGACGTCAAAGATAGTTTTCTTATTTTTGTTTTGTTCGTTGAGTACGTAATTATCTCATATGCCCAACACCAATTTTCAGTACCCTACTATAAATATTTCAAGAGATTTTCGCTGTAAAAATTTCAGTCTGTATGGGAGGTGCCCATCCCTGCTTTACCAAGACCTAGCGTTTTTACCCGTTTAATACATAGTTATCTCACATGCCCTCACACCAGTTTTCAGTACCCTACTACAACTATATATCCAGAGATATTCGCTGTGAAAGTTTCAGTTTGTATGCGAGGTGCCCATCCCTGCTTTACCAAGACCTAGTGTTTTTCCCGTTTAATACATAGTTATCTCACATGCCCTCACACCATTTTTCAGTACCCTACTACAAACATTTCCAGAGATATTCGCTGTGAAAATTTCAGTTTGTATGCGAGGTGCCCATCCCTGCTTTACCAAGACCTAGTGTTTTTCCCGTTTAATATATAGTTATCTCACATGCCCTCACACCATTTTTCAGTACCCTACTACAAATATTTCCAGAGATATTCGCTGTGAAAGTTTCAGTTGTTATGGGAGGTGCCCATCCTTGCTTTACCAAGACCTAGCGTTTTTACCCGTTTAATACATAGTTATCTCACATGCCCTCACACCAGTTTTCAGTACCCTACTACAAATATATCCAGAGATATTCGCTGTGAAAGTTTCAGTTTGTATGCGAGGTGCCCATCCCTGCTTTACCAAGACCTAGGCCCGGTTTCACCAACCGGTCTCAACTTAGTTAAGCCGATTTTTTTACGTTTTCAGTTTCACCATGCAACTAAGCTAAGTCACAAGTTAGTCAGCTTTTGCCTTGACTAAAACTAAACTAAGAATTTGAGTCGCTTTAGCAAATTCAACTACCAACAGAGCGAATATGACAAAAAAATGAGCAAATATAGCAACCAAAACAACCAAAAAACCCAGTATTCGCCATAAAAGGTTGGTTACAAAGCTATTTTCTTAGACTATTTGGTGAAACCCAAAAGTAAGTTAGCCTCAAATCTGGGCTAAACTAAGTCAAAACTTAGTTTTAGCTTTAGTCACGTTGGTGAAACCGGGCCCTAGTGTTTTTCCCGTTTAATATATAGTTATCTCACATGCCCTCATACCATTTTTCAGTACCCTACTACAAATATTTCCAGAGATATTCGATGTGAAAATTTCAGTTTGTATGGGAGGTGCCCATCCCTGCTTTACCAAGACCTAGCGTTTTTACCCGTTTAATACATAGTTATCTCACATGCCCTGACACCAGTTTTCAGTACCCTACTACAAATATTTCCAGAGATATTCGCTGTGAAAGTTTCAGTTGTTATGGGAGGTGCCCATCCTTGCTTTACCAAGACCTAGTGTTTTTCCCGTTTAATACATAGTTATCTCACATGCCCTCACACCAGTTTTCAGTACCCTACTACAAATATTTCCAGAGATATTCGATGTGAAAATTTCAGTTTATATGGGAGGAGAGTGCCCATCCCTGCTTTACCAAGACCTAAATTGTTTATCCGTTGAGTATATATTTTTGTATTATTCCTTCACAAAAATTTTCATTATTCTAGTACAAATATTTCAAGAGATATTACGAAAAAAAGGAAAATTTTGTATGGGAGGTGCCCATCCCTGACTTTTAATCAGATTAAAAATATGCCTATAGCAATTACCGGGTGAAAATACCTAGGTGTGCAAAGTTTCGTGAGGATCCGTTCAGCGGTTTTCTCGCCAATTGAGTTTAAACACAATTTCCATTTCACATTTATAATATAAGATGGGAGGTACTTATATCCTTTCACATAAAAGAACGAAAGTTATAACCTAGTTTAAAAGCATAATTCTATAAAGATATGCCAAATTTGATGTCATTCTGTTTGAGATTGAAGTTGAAATCACAACTTTAAAATCAAGGACATATGGGAGGTAGTCATGTCCTTGCATCGATTTGGCCAAAACTTCGTTTTTTTCTTATCTCTATTATTTTATGCCTGTACACAAAATTTCATCGTTCTGCGATTACTCCCCTAATTTTGCCGACTCACTATATTGAGACGAAGCACTGTGCGTCGGGTTCTCAGTATGTCAAAAAATATTTAAAATCGGTGTTTTTTTACTAATATTTTTATTTTGACTTTTTTGAGATTCATATATCGTACTCTTTAATTTCGCAACTAGGTATATTTTTGTACTAGTTGTACGAATCGAATATTTTCATGTTCAAATATTATTGAGCAGCCCTACGCTTTTCCTTAAATACTTATATTTTCGTTCATCATTTTGTTTCTAATTAAATTATTTCTCAATTTTTAGCGTGTTTTTTAGTTTTTTTCAGCTACTATTTATTTTTAACTTTTTAGTTAAATTTTTCATTAAAGGATGTTTTATGCGAACGCAAGAATAAAAGTGAAAAGAAGTCTGATGAAGGGATGTGGTGATCTCAAAAATAGATCTACATACATATCTATGTATTTATCACTTCTACCAAAAATATTAATTTTTCACATAAACTTTTTCCTAATATGTACTATGTGTATCGAAGTAAAACTATTTCGGTTTTTAATCGTTGTGTGCATATTCACAATGAACAGTCAGTGCCCCAAAATATTTTCATTGTCCTATAATCATTTCCATATTTTCTTGTATACCAAAATCAAGTAAAAAAATTTCTTGAAAAAAAAAAAAATTAACCAAACACATGTGAAAGTTACCAAGAAACCAACAGCAAAAAAATAACCTATTGTGGGAATTAATTACCAAGTTCGGCAACCATGATTCTATTTGTACTATTAATAGAATTTGTTCAAGCAAAAACAAAAAACCAGTTCTTGCTTTGCATACTTATGAATGTATATGCGCTTGTTTTCATTATATTTGCAAGTACAACAACAACAAAACAGAAAGCTTGTTATTTATTGGCTGGCATGCGTGAGTGAATTGAAATTCATAGAGACTATTTTGAAGAAAGGTAAGTATAAAAGCCACAATGAAGCATGGAGTATAATGTTGAATGTCCCACTATATGATGCCGTTGGGCTGTTGATGTCATGTTTCGAATCCGGAAGAATAGAAATAGTAGAGGACAGAACACAATAAAAGTGAATGTTTGAAAAATATAATAATTTAGTTAAACGTTGCAACTTTTAGGATGGGATGAAGTTACATACATACATACATATATACATACATACATACATACACACATACATACATACATACATACACACATACATACATACATACATATATACATTAGAGTGCTTTTAAATTGTATGAAAAATTTAAAAGTTCATAAAAAGACTGTATCGCCCCCTCAATCTGTAGTAACATGGTCAAAGATATCACACATAAATTTTGGTCCCGATTGGTGGCGGTTAAGGCGTGGCGCATTGAGGTCAAAGTTCAGAAAACTCTATGAAGGGTCAAAAAATCAAAATATTTTTTTTAATTATCTAATACCCAAAATTAATACTTTTATACCCAAGGATAACAAATATAAATTTTGGTCCCGATTGATGACGGTTTACTGGTGTTTCAAGGGGGTCAAATTTCAGACTACCATATGCGACACTAAAAATGTAAGTCTTCTATGGCAATGTGAACATTGACTCCCTTAAAACACCACTAAACCGTCATCAATCGGAACCAAAATTTATATTTGTTATCCTTGGGTATAGAAGTATTAATTTTGGGCATTAGATAATAACAAAAAATATTTTGATTTTTTGACCCTTCATAGAGTTTTCTGAACTTTGACCTCAATGCGCCACGCCTTAACCGCCACCAATCGGGACCAAAATGTATGTGTGATATCTTTGACCATGTTACTACAGATTGAGGGGGCGATACAGTAAAATATCGTTAATTTGAATTTTAAACGCACTCTAATATACATACATACAGGTGAAGCGAATAAAAGCGTGTTAATAAAAACTCACAGCTTTACATAACCTTTTAATTAACGATATTTCATTGAAACACAATCTGCGGTCACACTTTCGAAACAATCAAAAAAATAAAATTAAAATTATGCAAGTAACACAATGCCTCACACAAGATAAACCACTCATAAGCCTTAAATCGATCCCACAACAAACATAATTTTCACGTTTTTTGGGCAACTTTTGTGCAACCAAAACGCCACACAGAGCAAACTTAAACAAGCAGGCAAGGAGGCAGGGAGGCGAGCGGCAAGCGGCAAGCGGTAAGCGGCTAGGGCGTTCGGAAACAAGAGCTCAAGTGCAGAGCCAGACAACTGTTGCCCATATTTGTTACATTTGGTTTTCAAATTGCACACACACACATGTGCATTTATGTATGTTTGTACATGTTGGTAATCGTGTTTAGCAGCTTGAGTAACCACAATTTTTGGCACCACAGTGGCTGCACATACCCTGCAAAAATTCCGAGTACTCCATTCGTTAATCCATGGAGTGCTCGCTATGGACCAACCGATTACTCCATAACTTGCCACATTTCATACAAAAAATATGGTCCATTTAACATTGCATGTCATTGCAATGGAGTATATACTCCAGTCCCGCATAACAATCACATTAATCCATGTAGTACCTACATTGGATTAATTGATGGAGTACCTAACAGTTAGCCGAACATAACAACAAAAACCAAATGTTTATCGCGACGACGACGAATGACGTGTATACATTCAAACATATGTATGTATGTAGCTATGTATGGGTACACATATCGTCTTCGTCGCGATAAAAATTTGGTTTTTGTTATGTTCGGCTAACTACGAACCGATGCAGATACATGAATCGGTCGTTTGGGCTATGTTAGTGGTCACTTTGAAAGTACTCCAACTTACCACAAATGGAGCATATAATCCAATGATTTTTGCAGGGTAAGCACACACTCACACACACACACACACATGGGAGCGAGTGATGTGCAGCCAGCCGAATAAGTTAGACCAGCCAGTTCAGCATGTCCAAAGAGGACATGGAAATGGTCCGGCTGGTGAGAATGTTTTTTGGGGCGAGAAGTGCGGCACTTTTCAGTCGCCTGGGTTTAACAGGAAATAAAATAACCGGCCAAAAGAAAAAAATTTAAACGAGTTTAGTTTTGTGCCCATTAACATAACTTTCACTGCTGTGCTCGGTGCTCGGTGTTGTGGTTCGTTCCTCTTCAGCTGTTGCAAGCTGCCTTTTAATGTGAAGATTCCCACGATTTCCTGCTACAAAGCTGCCGCAAGTATATATGCTGTGTATGAGAGAATGCAGTGTGTGCAGAGCTTTTGAGTAGTTTCAAGGGAGTTCTGTAGGCATTAAGTGGCTAAACAATTTAATATTTAAGAGGAGGAATGCCCTTGTCCTTGTCTAGATAATAAATATTAAATATAGAAATATGTACTACATATATAATTTTTCTTTAAGTCTGCTTATATTTAAGTTTTAAAAGTACTGCGTTAATACGGCCTTTTCTGTTATAGGTAGTCGGTGTATGTTGGCCTGCACTGAACAAGGAGTCAAACCTTAATTTGCTAGAAAAAGTCCACAGATCCAGCGTGATTAGCATAAGTGGCGTAATCAGAGCAATGCATAACGAAACTCTGCAAGACTTTCTGAATATTCTGCTGCTAGATCTAGCTAGCAGTAGAAGTACTTAGCAGTCACGTCAGCCCTACACCTAAGGGAATCTTCCAGATGGAGCGGGACACGCCAGCATTCTGAACAAGTTTAGTTTTCTAGCAGGCAGCACGGACCGCTGTGCTGCTAAGATGTTTGCAGACAGCGACTTCATAACAAAGATCCCAAGTAGGAAAGAGTGGAAAGAGCCAGCTCAGTGCTACCCTCTACCAGGTAGCGCTTCCATATACACTGACGGCTCGAAATTGAACGGAAAAGTTGGAGCAGAGGAGGAGGAGGAGTCTTTTCTCTGAATCTACAGCTGTTTTTCAGGCTTCTCTCATTGTTCATTGTCCAAGCTAAAATTTCAGCAATAATAGAAGCTGTGATCTGTATAGGATACAGGCCTATCAACAAAGATCTATTTGTCTTTAGCGACAGCCAAGCGCTCATTAGGTCTCTTGGCTCTTTTTCGTTCAACACTGAACTAGTACTAAACGGACGTCGATGTCTACAAGAGATGCCAAACTGATCTGCTTGCACCCCATATGGGTCGTGGGACATAGGGATATAGATGGCAACAAAACCCAGTTTGTAGGATATCAAGGCAAACTTGGTCAAAATGGTATCACAAGCGATCCCATCAAATATGCTCTATGAGAAGATAAGACCTAGTAGGGGTACTTACGGAACACTACCTCATAGCTAAGCATGCGTAAGCGGTTGATGCGCCCTGTAGATGCTTCAGAAGCTGCATAGTTGATGAGAAGACCCCATTTGTAACTGACGTCGCAAAAATCGACGTCAAAGACATGATGAATTTCATCAGGAATTCATGTTGGTTCTCAGAAAGTAGTAGTAACTTGTTCTTGTAGTCATCATAATGGGTCTTTATACTGGCCTAAGTGTGCCACTAGCGCATCAGCCACTCCGCTCACACACGGAGAGCACGTGCTACTTGCCACCAAAGTCATTTCTAGCAGAAGACATAAATTACTTGGTTTATATATGTAAACCCACACTCTTTGGTCAAACACGGTTCTTTGTTTATTAAAAGAATTCGCGAACTCGAAGAGATAATTTAGTAAACTCAAGGATGTAGTAAGTTTACTGGCAGCAGTGTGAATTTTCTATTTATCTACCAGAACCGGTTTAGCGATGCATTCGATAGTAGCAAGCGATATTCCGTAATCTTCTCAATTCATGGAGCAATAGCAATTTCCAAGCGTTATACGTTAAGTCGATCATGTGTACGCAATAACTCTGTATGTCAAGGCCGTATTTAGGGCGGGAGGGGGATTTGGGTGTTTGAACCCCCCACGAAATTCTGGTAGATAAATTTTACTTCTATCATATTAAAAGCTATATGTTGAAAACACTAGTTTACAAATAATAAAATAATAATTTGAGAAAATACCAAGAAATTCAGGTATAGGGGAGGGCTGGCATGAACCTGCTGAGTTCAAAACCATTTTTTTATCGTTAGGGTTTTGAGATAACGTAATTTTAGCATATTTCCTTATAATTGCATAAAGTCATTGCATGGCTGAAAATTCATTACTCGGGTTATATTTGTGTCTGAATTATAATATTTTGTGTGTTTTTCGAAAGATCCCATGTGAGTTTTTATAGTCCGATTTCACCTATTTTCAATACTAACCTTTCAAAGTCAACATTTTATTGATTTTTTGCGATTATTGGAAAAATATGGGTTTTATTGGGATTTTTATAAGAAGTTGTAAAAATCAGGAAAGTTTTATTCTTTTTAAAATTATTCTGTTTTATTGCAAACATTTTAACAGTAATATTAAAAAGATTCGATGAATACTTTATTTTTGGCGATTTTTTCCAAGTGAAACGAAAAGAATATTTTATGGTCGAAAAACTCGGCTAGGTAGGTGACCCAACTGTATGAAAACGACTTCACAGATCAAAGGACATTAGAGGGAAATATAAAGGACATTAGAGGGAAAATAAAGCTTTTGAATTTCGATTTTCTTTGATAATATCTGAAGTCGAAGCACAGAACAGTCGAACATAATTGTTTGTTTATTTGTGCTGTTGCTTTACTGTGTAATTTGAAACAGATCAGTCGACAACAAAGCCAAGGACGTAGCCAGGATCTGAAATAGGGGGGGGGGGCAGCTATTAATTTAAATTTTTTTTTTTTTAATTTACAAATTTTTATTTTTTATTTCAAATTTTTTTTTTAACTTACAAATTTTTATGCAAGTAGTAGACGTCTAGGATTTTCTGAAAATTTATTGATGATTTTTTCTTCAATGAGCTGTTGATGTTCTTTCACAAATGTGCGATACACGCTCATTAGACATAATCCAGATAGTCTCTCTTCTCCCATCGTGCTCCGAAGCCAAGTTTTAACTCTCCTTAGCGTACTAAATGAAGGCTCCACCGTTGCTGTAGTGCTCACAATAGCTTCTTCACTTCCACTGCTGCTGGCACGAACATGTTTCCTCTTAACAGAAGAGATACCTTGAAAGTAATAGCAATAGCAGACAATCAAAAGTTTATAACCCATTTATAAATGCTTACCTTTTTGAAGAAAATTTCTTATATCCATAAATTTTGCACTTGTTAACTTGTAAACATGTAAACTTAATTTTTGCACTTGTTTGAAAGCCAGCTGTTTTGTTTGTTATCTAAAGATGACAAAACTATCGATAGTTATCATTGTGCTTTGTATTAACGGCTGACAATGTCAAAATGAGTTGTGACAATAATACGTCAGATGGCGCTCAGATCATTCAGCTATTATGAATGTTGCGTATTTAATAAATAAATGCATAAATATGTAACTTCCAGCTGAGGCTATCGTCAATCAACTGAATAAAATTTTAAAACCTTTTTAAAAAAAAATCTAATAATGAATAATAATGAAAATAATAATTTTTCAATCTGTAGGGGGGGGCAGCTGCCCACCCCTGCACCTACCTGGCTACGTCCTTGAGCAAAGCACAGATAAACAGAATTTTAGTTTTCAGTGCAGTTTCGATTGTGTTCCCATAAAGTAAAAAAAAAAAAAACACAACAACAACAGTGCTGTAAAAATTTCCACAATACAGCAACAGTCGACTATAATTTTTGGCTGCGCAGTTGCAGTAGAGTAGAACTTTTTATTTTTTATACTTCTGTTGCGCTGTTTATTTTTAAATTTTCAAATGAAAATGAAATTCAATGGAAATGAAAAAAAAAGTTGAAAATAATTTCAAACCCTGCTCAAAAGACTAAAATAATGACATATCTATCAATTTTAAAAATCGGATGCCAAATAACAAAGTTGCAAAAAAAAAAAAAACATAAGCTAAAAATCTTGGGGCGGACTTATACAGCTGTTTTCGTTTCCACATGGTTGGGTAATCTAACCGAGTTTTTCGTCCATAAAATATTTTTTTTTTTTTCACTTGGATAAAATATCCAAAAATAAAGTATTCATCGTGTTTGCAATAGAACAGTCTAATTCTTAAATGAATAAAAGTTTCCTGATTTTTAAAACTTCTTATAAAAACCCTAATTAGAAAATCAAGTTTGGTAAAAAAATTTTTCTTCTAAATAGCACTTTTGAAACCAGATTTTTTTATTATTTTTATTTAGTGCACGAAATAGGTTAAATATTTTTCTCAAAAAAAAAAAAAAAAATAATCTACGATGAAAACCCCCCACGAAAAAAATTCCTGGCTACGGCCCTGCTGTATGTGATCATTTGTAATCACTTAACTCGTCTTGGTCAAGCTCATCAGTCCTCTCTCCTATCCCTCGATTCGCTTGTAGCCCGTCTCGCCAATTTTTTTTGTGTCGCACATGTGTATGTATGTTAAGACTACACACACATGCATGTCTTTCCGCCAAAAAAAAAACACTCCTTTGACCCGACGCGTCATTTCTTTTAATTTTAAACTTTTTCGCCGTCGAGATGCTGACTTGTAGCCGCCATTTTGGTGTCATAGTGAAGCTGTGCAACTTCCGTTTCCGTTGGCACTGCACGATGCCTCTTCGTTTTTATAAATTGCTATAGTTGTCTTGGCTATTTGGCGACATGACTATTTGCAGTTGAAAATTCTTTCAGTAAAAGTGTTAGCTCATCCGTTTTCGTTTTTGGCAATATCATGAACGATGATGAACAAGAACAGACTGCCGGATCACAGCAGTTTCTTTCAGACAGAAGTAGTAGCCTGTAAAGAAGGCAGCCGAGTTGATAGAATGCAATTGCTCACGAAGATGGCTCACATGTGTACGCATGTTGATAGCCAGGCGGCTCTATAATCGATACTGTGCCATAAGACCTCATCTGGGAGTGTGACGAAATTTTTAGGAAGCCTTCGAGGGAATCTGTGGAAAAAGTACTGTCCACTTATACTGGATCCCAGTTCACAAGTAAATAGCTGAGAATAGTAAAGCTGATAAGCTGGCAAAGATGGATGCGGGCCTTCCACTCAGTGAAATTAAACATTTGTATGTAAGTACGGTAACATAAGATGGGCCTAGCAGATGATGAGGCGTGAAAACAAGCTGAGGGCTGTACGGTGTCCGAAACTAAATATGTATTTGTAAATCGTACAATCCGTAGCTAACTAAATGGCCGCTATCTCTGAAGAGGGATGAGCGTCGACTGATTATCGTAACCTTCATAAGAGACCCTCTTTTAGCTTCGCATACATCCAAAATGTGCCTCGTTGATGACAGGGAATGTAAGGAAAGCGGATTGCATGAAAAGATGGTAGAGCGGGAGCTCTGCACATATCCTGCGTTTTCTTGGTGTATATCAAAACATGCAACCACAAAAATTCTGGAAACATGTTGCTGACTCATATCTACAAGCTTTCTGGCGAAACAGCGCAACGTTATGTCAGCGAGATATGGTTAGAAAATATGATGATTTGAATGTAGTTTTGGTTACAGATACTATTCAAATGACATGTAGGCGATATAAATAACTTGAATATTTCCTATTTATATATGATAACTAAAGTATTCGCAGTATAAGCTATGCAAGACTGCTTGCTCATTAATATCCTGAATATACATATTTACACACGCCTATGTATGCAAGGGTCAAAAGAGAAGAAACACGAACAACAAACAAACGCTTATCCAACAAGTTTATACATACAATTTCTATCTACTAGATAAGTATTTAGTTTCAATTTTAGCCGCAAGCAGAGAGCAAAACTTTCGCGCAAATCTCAACCAAAATTAGCTGCAAATGGTGTACGAACCGGCGAGATAAGTAATGTTAAGTAGTTGTTAGTTTGGAATTGAGTAAATTCAAGCAAATACAAATTAATAGATAATATACATATGTGTGTATCAGGCGCGGATCCAGGATTTCGGCAAGGGGGGGTTTTTGAAAATTTCTTTTTTTGGAAGATGTTTTTTAAGGGCAGACGCTGCACATAGGTAGATTTTACGAATTTATGCGGCCAAAATTGAAAATTTTAAAATCGGTGCAAATACAAAATCCAAAATCGCTCTACGTTTATAATAGACCGGGCGATAATAAACCGGTCTTCTCGGCTTTTATAGACAACGGGGGTGTCCCTGCCGCTAGTCGAAACTTATTATTCTCCCACTTTTCGATTTTTTATTTTTTACGTATTTTAAGTAACCCATTTTTAAACGTCAATATTTTCAGTTTTAAGACAGTTATCAAAGTAAACATCATGGATTCGGGTGCTTCAGGTAAATATCATTATCTATTGAAGAAATCGTCAACCTAGCATAATAAAAGACCCACCATTTTGAAGCTTTCAAGCATATCGGCCTTTCTTGAAAAAATATTGTTAATTTTTTAATTCAAAAGCAATTTAGTTATATTATCGCCTCCGATCGATTACCCGTCAATTTCTCTACGGAAAAATGTAAAGCCAGAAATTATCAACAATGGATTAAAAATTGGCCTATTTGGAAAATTACCTGCTTTCGTATTTTTAGTGTTTCCAATTTTTCAAAGTCAAGGAAATACTTATCATAAAAAGGGGCTAAGAATCCTAAAGCTACATTTTTTAGAAGAGTTTTGAGTATGCAATTTTGCAGCTCATTCAATTTTAATATAACAATATGCAACATTCAACTTTTTGAAAATTTTCATTGGCTTTTCGGAAATTTTAATTGGAACGGTCTCACCCTACACCCTACAGAAAAAAACTTCTAAAATTGACGGAATTTTTCACAGCATTGAGAATTTCACTTTTTACCCTAAAATGGGTTGGCTACATAACAGTACTCTTAGAAATCTCCTCAAAATCTTCTATAAATTATGGCCTTGCTTTGAAATTTTTAATCCACTTTCAGATATTTCTACGATTTTTCAGATTTTTTCTATAAGCTCAGAAATCCTGCTTAAAACGATTTTTATTGAAAAATTTTCTATATTTTTAAACTAAAATAAGAAAGTAAAATTTTCGACAGAACTCTTTGAAATAAATTTAAAAACTTTGGCGTATGATTTTTTTTTGAGTCACTGTATATATTTTTCAATAAAATCGACTTTTAACTCAAATTATTAAAATTTTGCATTAAACAAGCAATTTGGAATAGATGTAGACAATAAAATATTTTTGGCCGCATAAAACTTGAAAATCTACCTATGCGCGCTGGTGAAAATATGGACTAATACCACCTACTATTATTATTCTATATACTAGTTGCGCCATTTCCCGCACCTTAAACACAACAAAGTCAAAACCCTCCAAATTAACAATATCTAAATAACATGTATAACGTATGTATGTATATTTTTGCATTGGTACGTGCGAATGAGTATCGTATGGTATTGGTCATGGTATAAAAAATACAGGTATGTGCATTGTCATTTTGACGCTGTCTTTTTGATTAAAAAGCAGATTTTTGAAGTTTAATCTTATGTCAGTTTTGGAGTATAGCGATGCCAGACTTTTATTTTTTGAATGCGTAGATTTTTGTTTGAAAGTTTGGGTATTTCAGGAATCAAAGGACAGAAAGAGAAAGGGCACTAGTGAGCAGATTTATGGAACTTCCGGTAGCTCCTCTTCGCTCACTCCACAAATCTTCATCCACTCTCACTTGGTATGGTGGTGTACACACATATCGCCGTTTAAAGTGCAAAACCGCGTGACATTTTTGCCAAAAATGAGATTTCATCAAAAATACATTCCTGGCGTCCGTCCCCATCCATTCATGCAACAATTTTGAGATTCACGCAACGCAATTCCAAATAATGACACAGTTTCAAAACCGCTTTTTTTAAGGAAATTTTTCGAACCAATACTGCGAATAATAGGTGTTATTGCTTTATAACTGTACTGTAATGTACTTATGTTGATTATACTTTCATAAACACGAAATGGATTATAACTTTGCTTTATTGAAAAAAAGTTTTTACGTACGCCTGCAAAACCGCCTATACGTCACTATTGAACAAAATAAAAGACGCAAAACCGCTTATAAATACATAAGTAAGCCAAAAAAAATTAAAAACTCACCGAGAATACCGGAAAGGGGCTACTTTGTAGTACGGACAAACTGATATTCTGCGAAGTAAAAATCCGAAATGAATCTTTTATGAATTACTGATGAAATTCATCTATGACTGAGGAGGCATCAGTGAGTACTTTAAAATAAAGACTGCTGAATTTTTCATATAAATGGTTTGCTTTTTTCAAAAAAAAAAAAAATAATAATAATAAAAATTGTACTCAGAAGAATCATCAATGATCATTCAGCAGTGAAACAAATTTACTGCAGGATGTGTAATTTTTTCAAATTGAAAAAATTTCTTTCAATTCAAATTGAAAAAATTCGTTACCATGGTTGCAATTTATTTTTAAAACAAAGAAGTGAAAAATGCCATTAATGGAGGATTTTTATCATTGAGTATGGCAGCACGAAATGTCATAATCTGCTTAATTGTCAGGTGGTTAATATGGCGACGAAAACTTGACGTTTGTTTTACCTGGTATACTTATACCATGGTATTGGTGGCAAATTGATCATCAATTTCACTTACCCTTGCATTTAAAGCCAAAATAAATAAGAATATATGTATGTAGTACATTTTGGTTATACATATTTATATTTTTAATAGAATTTTTCTTGTTCTTGTTTTTATATACTCAAATTTTTAAATGATTAATTTAAACAAGAATTCCGAAATGCCTCTGAAAAAGGCAATTTCTCCAACGATTCAGACATTTCTGACTAAATTAATTCTGTACAATCCCGATAAAAATAGGGATAAAAAAAAAGAAAATAAATTTGCGATTTGGCAATTTGCGAATAGTATTTGACAAATTTGATTTTATGCACGTGCGTCCAAAGGTACCTACATGAACTTTTTTCGCATGTAGGTACATATTTTGGATGTTATGTGGTCCAACCATTGCTTTTGGAATGATAGTTTTCCTTGATCAGTTTGGGAAATTTGGGCGCAGAATATATAAGAGCATTAATTTGGGATCTATGATAAACCACAAGGGGGGGTTTGAACCCCCAAACCCCCCCCCCCCCCGTGGATCCGCCACTGGTGTGTATGTATGTACGTAAATAAGTACAGCAAACTTTAGTTAGTCACGCGCATAAGCCGCTTATATCATGTTCAGACATAAAAATTAATTAAGTCAATTGGGCTTGATTGAACATCTCTAGATTTGGTGTTCAGACATATTTAATTTACTTGGCCCATTTAACAGGTCGGCTCAAGATACATACACACATACACGCCGTGAGCTGAATATCAAACTCTCGTGACCTAAATGTCAAAATTGCAAGGAGGACGAAATAATTTGACATTCATTTCACAATTTTTACCAATCGTAAACACGAATGCATGTATAAAATAAGCAGAAATAAAAACAAATTTGATAGGTGATGAAGAAGAACAAGAATGCAGCTGATCTGACGAACCAACCTGTTTAGTGGACACTGACGCTAATCACATTTCTCTTTTCATGACATTTCATTTTACTTATGAAACAAGCCTTTTAACAGGGTTGCATGCAGAATTGTTCTTCATTAACAACTCATTAATTTCTAATCAAGCATTAACTTGGTCAATTTTTGTATGGTAAATTGAGAATCATTGAGCTTGAAAATTGAATGAAGGCTCTTATTTTTCAATTAAGGTTGTGTCTGAACATAACATTAAGTTTGAACAGGCAGCAACAGCAGCAGCAGCAGCAGATGTTCATTTAACTGCCAGTAAAGTTACATAAATAGATGTCTCTGCATGAAGAAGCGTGCGGAGAGGCCCAGTAATTTGCCAATGGCGCTCAAACTGTACATATGTACGTACTGAAAAAACAGTTTTATTTTATAAACTCACAGCAAACATGGTTTTAATTCGACGAAAAAAAGTAGAAGAAGAAGAGGAATAAGAAGAAGAAGAAGAGGAAGAGGTAGAAAAAGAATAAAGCGAAGAAGAAGATGCAAATAGAGAGGAAGGAGGAGAATAAGAAGAAGGAGAACAACAACAAGAAGAAGACGAAGAAGAAGAAGAAGAAAGGATATTAGAAATGAAGTGAATGAAGAAGACAAATAAACTCAGATGTACAACTACAACAACAACTACAACATAAAATACAACTACAATTATAACTACAACAAAAATTACAACTACAACAATAATTACAACTACAACTACAACTTCGGCTACAACTACAGCAATAAATACAACTACAACTATAACTACAACTACAACTTCAACTACAACTACAACAACAAATACAACAACTACAACAGCAACAGCAACTACAACTACAACTACAGCAACAACTACAACAACAAATACAACTACAACAACAAATACAACTACTACAGCTACAATTACAATTACAATTACAACTACAACTGCAACAACAGCAGCAGAAACGAAACAACCAGGGACCGTAATCATTATGAGTTTTATAATAAAAATCGCCATTTAATCATTATATGTTGATTTTTTTTTATATTTCATCAGAAATAATCATTTTGTTTTTTTTTTTATTTTTTTTTTGATCAGAAATAACACTTATTCCTTGAGCGATATTTAATATTTCAGAAATAATCATTATTGTGTGAGTTTTATTTTTTTCGATCAAAAATATCACTCATTCACGAAGTTATATCGATTGGAATTTTTTAGTAATTATGTTCCAGAGCACTTCAGAGAAAATTTGAGTTTTTCGACCTAAGCAAAAAAATAAAACTCAAAGAATTATTTTTATTTCTGAGCGATAAATATATCACTTAAGGAATGAGTGTTATTTTCGATCAAAAAAATAAAACTCAAAAAATAATGATTATTTTTGATTTTTATGGATATCGCTTAAAAATTTTCGATCATAGTGGATTCGGATAGTGCTCTTTCAGACACGCACACACACAAACTCAATACTCTTCTACAATGTTTGCAAGTATTTGATTTTTTTCACTGAAAATATAACGAATAATGATTATTATGGGTCCCTGAAGACAACTACTATTATGTCTAGCCTTGAAACCCTACTGGATAAGTACTGTCGAGTTTAGACAATAGTTGGCACTCTTGTTGAAATTATTAGTAAAGCATAGTACTGAGTTCGAGTTTCACGTGAAACTGCTGTCAAAATCCATACAAAAAACTGGTTGTGAAACATTTGTGAAATTTCACACCAAAGTTGTACTGAGTTCCTGCCGTGAAAATGTTGCGCAACATGCTAGCTACATTATGCCAGCAACATTTTTTCACGCCAAATTAAATGTACAATGCCATTTATTTTCGAGTGAAAAGTGACATTTGTTGAAATTGAAATTTATATTTTGTATAAAATTTTTTTATTGGTCAAAATTTGAAAGTTGGTTCTGAGGCGATGCTCCAAATTTTTTCTTCTTACATTTGCTCAGTCTTCGTTTTGGCATTTATTCTCAATTGACATTCACTTTTTTTTGAAACATTTCACGGCAAAATAAATGCATGTTGCTGGCGAAATTTCACGGCAGTGAACTCAGTACTAGGCTTAAGAGTTTCAACTGCCATGTTGCCAGCAACATGTATTTTGGTAGAGCGTTAAATGTTGCCAGCGACATTTACCCGCAAATTAGAAGAATAACAATAGTAAAAACAAAAAGCTCAACTCACAAGCAAATTTGCAATTTTTGGCAAAAAAAAAAACAATATTTATATTGTTGGCAACATGTTGCTGACCTCATGTTTCTAGCATATTGCCCACATAGTTCACAGTTTGCAGCTCGTATGGGTTTTGAAGACAAATTCATGTAAATGAACATGAATAAAGTACTATTTTGAGGAATGTTCCTATGTACATACATAGTTCAATATGCTTAAACACAAAATTTTTGCCTTGTGTCTTTCCCTTCCGCTCTTTGCTTCGGGCCATGTCTGAAACTGCTTTTTGCGGATATTCATATTGCCTTTTATGTTCAAATATACATGAGTAAGTAACAACGGCAACACCCAAGAAATTTGCATGCATATTTAAGCAAATAATTTTGCTATTAAAACGAGATGTGTCGCTTCACACACACACACAGACACACACACACACATACTGGCAGAGGGCGGTTGCTTTCAAGGTACCTACATTACATTCAACCAAAGTGCCCTTTATGCCGCACTCTAACTAAGTAATAACAAAACCAATCTCAGCCTTTTTACATTTACGTGGTCGCACGCTCTGCATTTCTAGAGGATGTCTGTTAGCGTGGCATTAATAAATTTTCTACCATTTGGTTAACCAATGGTTTTATGGTTTTCCAACCAAGGCATTTCAGTGTTGTTTGTTGCTGTTTGTTGTTGTTGTATTAGCCCTCGACCGCAGTTAATTTATAAAACATTTTTTTTTTTAATTTTGTGTATGCAAAAAAGTGAAAATTTTTTAAGCTTCCGGTGAAAATAAGTTCGCTTTTGGTTCGTCGCATTTATTTATGGTTGGCTTGAAAAGCTAAGGTGGGTCAAGTTGACGTTGCTTCTGTTGTTGTTGTTGTTGTCGTTTTCCTTGGCGACGCTTAAGTGATGGCAGTTTGACATGATCACGTTGATGAACAAAGTTGTTGCTTGTTGCCGCTCAATTGCAATTTTCATATTTATTTAAATATGCAAATGAAAATTTTACCACAACGAGCGTGTACAAGAGCGACAACAACGACCCTTTTTTCCATTTGGCAGTCAATTTTAAAAGTTTTTTTTTTAAAAATTAATTTACATACATACATAGCTCGTGCATTTTTAATGTGATTTTACTTAGCCGCTCTGTGTATAGAGGGAGGAGTTTAGTTGGTCGTTGCCCATTTTAATTATTAACTGACACTTGGAAAGCACCCTTTTTTGTGTGGCACAAGTTTGTGGCAAATTATTTAGAAGTAGTGCTTTTGCGGTTTAGGGTGATTGCTTATTAGAAATTTATATGATTTTCCTTGTTGTTGCATGCCTTGTTCATCTTCACTCAAAAAATTGTTTTCTCAGTTTCATCTTCTTACTCAAGTAGGTACAGTGTCCATCTTGGCTTGACTTGAAACTGAAAATTCGGTTGCCTTACACGCTCCAGCTTTGTTTGTATGTCAGTGTAGGAAATGAGCTGCGCTACAATCAACCATTCAACCGCGGCTTCCCAACCAAGGCTGGAGGATCAGACGCGGCTATAAACCACATTGTATGTAGCTTCTGCTATAATTTACATATATATATATATATATATATATATATATATCGAGGTCCAGAAAAAAAGTCCATAATATTCAACACTGACCCTTGTCGACTGCTATTCAAAACCACATGAGCGTATATTGAGCACTATGCTATGCCTTGTGCCGCTTGAATACAAGTGTGTGTTTTTTTTGTACTTCCATCTGCATTTCCAACCGCAAATTTATTGTTTTGCGCAGGCGAAGCCAATCACATTAAAACCGTATTATTTTAAATACTATAAATTTATGTACATATCGACCCCTTTGCGCGATTTTATCGTAAGGGTCATTTTCTCGAATTCCACTTTTTGATGCAAATTTAATCTACATCCATCAGCGCATCACCTGGTAAAATATTATATCCGAAATCCTTATAGTTGTGCCAAAATTTGGCTTTATTTTTTATCGTAAGAGACAATGCACACTTTTTTCTTGAGCTCGAATTTATCGTATCGCCCATATAAAAAATATTTTTAATATAGCTAGCAAGTAATTTTATTTATTAGTATTTATTTTGAAATTTAAAATAGAATATGAAGGGGGGTTTAAGCGTAATGTAGCCATGGTACCATGATTATGTTTGGATTATCTCATAACCTTAAAC
Organism: Urophora cardui; assembly: GCA_960531455.1. NCBI lineage: Eukaryota > Metazoa > Arthropoda > Insecta > Diptera > Tephritidae > Urophora > Urophora cardui. The sequence goes on along the minus strand of OY482674.1, from coordinate 20,573,009 downwards.
GAGTTGTTCTTGTATGTATATTTGTATGTACATTAATTTATTTATATATTTCTATATCCACTACTATCTCGGGAACGGCTAAACGGATTTGGAGGAAATTCGTTTTACTGATAGTATGCCTATGGTCGCTGTGGTGCAGTGGGTAGAGTGCTTGTCTGCTATGCCAGAGGTCTCGGATTCAAACCCCAGTCCGAGCAAAGGTAGGTTAGAGTGACTGCCATAGGGGCACACTTAGGCCAGTGCATAGGCCCATTGTGATACCACAAGAAGAAAACAGATTTCTCCTCCTTTTTGAACCAGTTTGATAACCTAATGAAATTCACCAGGTCCTTTATGTCGACAACCGCGACTTTAGATAGGCTATCCATGAAAGGTGTCCCAAGAAAGCGTCGTCTGGCGCTGTTAAGAGCCGGGCACTAGCAAATGAGGTGTTCGATTGTCTCCTCTTCCTCATCATCTTTGCAGCTTCTGCAGCATCTACGGTAGGGTGCACCCAGTCTCTCTGTGTGTTTCCCGATGAGGCAGTGTCCTGTGAGCACCCCCACAAGGTTCGAGATTTCCTCTCTCCTTAGAATACATATTTGACGAGATCGCTTGTGGTCCCAATTCGGCCAGGTTTGCCTTGATCCGAGCAAAACACCAAAGAAATTTTTCTAATTAATAAAAATCCAATTATTGAGTTTTTTAAGAGCAGCGGTCACCTCTCGGCAGTGGGCGGCATACACTCCGAGTGTATTTCTGCCATGAAAAAGCTTCTCACAAAAAATGCATTCACCGTTCGGAGCCGGCATAAAACTGTATGGTATTTTACGACGTATTTAAATTAAAATATTGCTCAGTGGAATTTCTACATAACATAATTTTATTAATTCCTTTGTAAACTATCGCGAAAACGGTTTGACTGAGTTTAAAGAAATTTTATACATCCATTTTTGGCTCATTTAGTTACTTGATTATATATTTCTATATGGTGAAATAGAGTACTTTCTAAGGAAAGGAATCACATCTGAGCTCGACCACCCAGGTATTAGTAATTTATGGAAATCAGAGAATGCCGCTCTTGGATGGAAAATAATGAAAACTAGCGATTAAAAATACTTACTTATTTAGAAAAAAATAGCAATAGTATTATCTGTTCTTGTGTGGCCTTTAACCGGCATCTGCTATTTAATTTGTTTTTGGAGGGTTCCCTGACATTTACTGATTGGGAGTCGCTGGTTCAAATTCACGTTCGATCTGCAGTTTTATATTTTAAACTAGAAACGCCGACAGATGTTGCTCTATCCAACCATTGATTTATCGGAATAATGTAAAATTTTTATATTTCCATTTACCTCTCCTTCTCCCTACTCATTTACCTCTCCCCTTTCTCTTACTCTCCACACTCGTTCCATTACTCCGTCATAATACAGGAAATAATCTACCTATTTACCAAATTTCCAACAAACTTACATATTATAAAAACCAATTTTCCCAATAGATCGGTCCTGGTCTGCCGGAAATCGAACTTGGAAACTTTAGAATGGAAGACGAGTACAATACTCACTATATTACCATTATCCCATCATTGAAAACACAAAAGTATGGAATAAAACATTTGTATTTTTCATACAAACCCTTTTTTAAATATTATCGTAAGGGATATTTATTCAAACAAACTCATAAAAAATTGAGAGCGAAAATTATCGTAAGGGACAAAATTATGATTTTTTCGCAAACTGCACATTTTTTCAAGAAAAAAATTATCAGGTTCAGTATATTAATTAATTACCTAATCGTGTGTTCAATTTCGTTTCAAAGCACCAATAAAAAGTAGTAAAAAAAACGAAAAAAATGCTCTCCTGTAAAATTTGCTTTTGTCCGTTACGATAAAGTCGCACAAAGGGGTCGATATATATGCATTGCCATTCAACTATGTTATTGATTCACTGTAATTACCACAAATTGCGCATACCATTTATTTACAAAAAGTAAATATATAAATTGAGGTAGTCGAATGGCAATGCTTGCTGCAGTTAATTGGTAGAAAGAGCCAGTGGTTTTCGGGTCTAACCGCTGCTTTTCAAAAAGCCTTATGCGATTATATTTTGTGTACCTATGTGCTAGTGTATATTTATATACATACCTATGTATATACATAAATATAGTTAAAAAGAAAATAATAGTTCAGAGATAGTTTATACATTAAAACCTTTTTTTTACTTTTATACAATTTTTTAAAAATTTCCCTTTTTTGGGAAATTTTGGCAATTAGTAAAATTGCGTTAAATTAATCATTCCGACTCACCGAAGATTAAGTAAAACCATCCTATTACATTTTGAAGAAATTTCCATTTTTAAAGAAATATGTAAAACTAGTATAGTTGTGCTAAATTTAGTATTTAAACTAAATAAGGGTTAAGAAAAATGATGTTATTTTATTTAAAAAAAATTCCTCCTTGGGAAATTTTAATTTGAGGTAATTTTTTAATAGTTTCTTTTTTGGAAAATTTTTGTAATATATGAAATTGCTTTAAATTAATCAAAATGGCTCGCTGAAGTTTAAAAAATAATTTTATTAGATACATTTAAAAAAATTTCCCTTTTTGGGAAATTTTGAAAATTAGTATAATTCTGTGAAATTTCCTTCTCGGGAAATTTTTGTAATTAAATTATTCATTATGGCTAGCTTAATTTAAAAAAAAGTATTTTTTCTTTTTTAAATTGTTTTTTTTTTTTGTGGGAAATTTCGTAGTTTATTATATTGTGTGAAATTAAGCCTTTTTGACTTAGCAAAATTTAAGAAAGATGATTTTAGTTAACTTAAAAAAAATTCCCTCCGCGAAATTGTAATTTGAGGTAATATTTTTTTTAGCAAAATTTAAGAAAAATGATTTTACTTAACTTAAAAAAAATTCCTCCGCGCAATTGTAATTTGAGGTAATCTTTTAAAAACTTCCTTTTCGGGAAATTTTGGAAATAACTAAAATTGCTTTAAATGAATCATAATGGCTCGCTGCGGTTAACAAAAAAGAACATTTTATTACATTTTTTTAAAATTTCCTTTTTTGGGAAATTTTAAGTTGAGGTAATTTTATAAAATACATATTATTTTTTTTGGAAATTTTTTGTAAGGCGTAAAATTGCCTTAAATTAACCATTATCACTCGCTGGGGTTTTAGAAAAACCCTTTTATTACATTTTTAAGAAAAGTTCCCTTTTTGAGAAATTTTGCAAATTAGTATAGTTTGGTGAAATGGAGCGTTTTCGGCAAGGAATGTTTAAGAAAAATCATTGTATTTAATTTGAAAAAATTCTCTGTTCGCGAAATATCAATTTGAGGTAATTTTATAAAAATGTCCCTTTTTGGGAAATTTTGTTAATCAGTAAACTTGCTTTAAATGAATCATAAATGACTCACTGAAAATTTAAAAAACATTTTATTACATTTTTAAAAATTTCCCTCTTTGGGAAATTTTAAATGTTAATATAATTTTGTGAGATTTACAATATTTGTGCCAACAGCGGTTAACCGCACCGCTCTACATCCCCTTAAAACTAATTCTGGGCTAGTTGTAAACTCTGAATTTGCTGCTGGGAAGATAAGTTATCGGGCGCGTATGAGTAAAAATAGAAAAATCACTGTATTACTAGTTTAAAGTGAAATTGTTGTAATTTTTAATTACCGCTCATACTGTAACCACTGAGGCACTACTAAGTTATGCGACCTAGATATAAGTTAAGTAAACTACATCGCTTGTCTGTATTGATTATTTCCTGCTAGAAGTGAAAACTGTCGCATAAAATTCGTTACCATAATAAGTTGTGTAGCTAGATAAACATATGCTAAGTATTCTTTAAATCAACAGCACAAATTAAATTCGCTCAATTTTGGTTTTACCGGTATTTCCGATGCTCCGCATATCGGGCATTATGATATATCAAGAATGTCGTTATAATCTAAAAAATAAATTTAGCACCAATTCTTTGCCCGCAATGCGGTTCAATTGCGCTGCCAACCAGTCAGCCAGCCAACCAACCGCAAAAACAAAAATAAAACATTTTTGATGAGAAATTAAATGGAATAATTTACCCGCGGCGCTAAACTCAATTTACTTCTTTCTGGTTGCCAGCCAATACTTTGATGGCGAACAAAAAAGAAAATTTTCAATGGAACACAAATAAATAGAAAAGAATTAACAAAGAGTCTGTTAAGATGTGATCCGATCAGCGTACATTTATTGGTACGCGTAAGCCACCGGCAGCACGTTTTAGGGCTCTGGTGGTGAATGAACGACTTTGAAATGAAGGAGCAGCGACTGAATGTATGTACTATGTGAAAATGGCTGTCAGGCGCCCAAGGGATATATTTTTTGAATAATAGTTTTATATAAGAATTTGGCAACTCTAAGAAGAGCATCATAAAAATCATGAAGCTGTTATACTTACATAACACTTCCCGGAAGGAAGCATTCAACGAAGATGGCCGAAAAAAAACGAATCAATTTAATACAAAGTAAATGATTAGTACAAGAGTAGTCCAAATAGAATGCAAAGCAAGTGAATAGTACCAAAATTGATCCAGATGTAATGCAAAGTAGATGAATTATAATAAAAGTGGTCCGAATGTAATCCAGAGTAGATGAGTTGCACCAAGAGTGGTCCAAATGTAAGCTAAAGTAGAGAGTTGTAACAAAGGTGTTCTAAATGTAACATAAAGCAGGTTAATTGTAACAAAAGTGGTACGAATGTAATGCAAATAAATTGACTAATACCAAAAGTGGCCGAAATGAAATGCAAAGTAGATGAATTATAATAAAAGTGGTCCGAATATAATCCAGAGTAGATGAGTTGCGCCAAGAGTGATCCAAATATAAGCGAAAGTAGAGAGTTGTACCAAAAGTGGTCTGAATGTAATGCAAAGTAGATGAACTGTAACAAAAGTGGTCCGCATGTAATGCAAAGAAATTGAATAGTACCAAAAGTGGTTCAAATGTAATGCAAAATAGGACCAGTTGTTCTTGTGCACTCTGTCTACGGTACTACCAGCTTGTATGCGAAATGAATGAATTCATTTGAGATTATTTAATGTATAAATCATGCTAAGTGCACTTGTACCCAATGAAGATGTGCCCGGGATATGATGATTTTGGGACTGGCATAAGTTTGCATAATATACATACATACATATGTACATACATTTATCAAAATAAATATGCATTTAACTATATTTTAGCACACAAACACATAGATATATATTTACCAAAATGCGTGTGTATGTACATATGTATGTATGTATGTATGGATATTAAGTCATCGCATGCAAATGAAGAAAGAGTTTGTCAAAAGGCAATATTTATTCTTGCTTTTTAGCAGAAAGTTTTCTCACTTCATTTTGTTAAATTGCTCACCATATATATGGATATACGGCTATGTATGTACATATGTACGTTTATATATATGCATATACTGTGCGTGTGTGTGTGTTGCCAAACTCAAAAAGAACTTTCGCCACAAATTATGCAAACTAATTTGAGCAGGTGGCAAATCCAAATATTTGCATAGCAAAGTTAAAAATCATAGGGTAAGCGCATAAAATATTCGTAGCTTAAAATATATAGGTATGTACATATGTAAAAGAAATGTTTCGCAATGACTGGCGATAAACGTTAGGGTGGGACGTACATAAATAACAGTGTGTATCAGTAACAACTATTTAACTATTAGATACTGTTACCGCTTCACTGCGGATTATGCGTGTATGTTTGTAAATATTCCTCTCTCAGAGAGTCTCTCTGGCATTTTGTGTGCATAAGTATTTGGTTTACCTTATTGATGGCATTTAATATCGAACAGGTTGCAACCCTGAACCAACTTCGTTTTGACTTTAACTTTTTTTAAATCCAAAGCGTTTGATGCCAATTCTGTACTATTTTTTTTAAGTTATTTATTAATGTACAAACAGGTGGCAACCCTGCCAAAAGATTCAACCATGTTAAATAGTTTCAACTGCTACCCCAATTGAATTGCGAAAAACCATACAGGTGGCTTTAAAAAATTTTGCAAATGTTGATTAATTTTACCACCTGTACTTATATTATTGATAGTTTTCAAACAGGTGGTAACCCTTCTAGAAATATTTTCAAAGAATCTGTGTTATACATCCTTCACTGGTTATCCACTATACACCAATTCATTTATTCAATCAACTCTATTGATTAATTAATCTAATTAAAGTTCAGAAACAGCTGGCAACACTGTTTAATATATTTTTTTATGCAATCCCTGTTGCAGTTCGTTAACCTTTAACATACGACGTGGTGGTAATTTTTACACCGACTTACAGTTTCTTTAAATATCTCTTTTAACTTACCATCCAGCATGTTTACTTTCTTAGTATCTTCCCATCTCGTTATAATTATTGACCCGTTTTGTTTTTATGGAGGAAGGTGTAACATTTGACGAGAAATGATGATGGTGGGGTAAAAATTACCCCACGTCTAGGGTAACGTTAGTTTTTCTTCGAACGCAATTTTTGGAAATTTACCACTTCTCGCTTCTCTGTAGCATTTTGATGCGTTTAGAATCTACTCATGTCATCATAATTATCGATCAGTATAGTTTCTATGGTGGAAGATATCCAATAACGGATAAATTATGATATCGGGGTAAAATTACCACACCTCGACGTTAACGTAACTTTTTCTTCAAAAATAATTTATTTCCATTTAAACCTTCTCTCTCTGGCAATTTGAATAAGATGGATTATTAATTTTACCACTTCTTCAAATGATTATTGGAAGAAAAATTAAAAAATTCGTTTCGTGATTCATTTTAAACGCTCACGTTATTATGAAAAAAACTTCAAAAAGACTGGCCAGCATTTTCTACAAAAAATTTTTTTTAAATAAAATTCCTATTATATATTTAAAAATATATATTTTTTTATGAAAAACCGTCTCTAAAATTTAAAGAAAGTTTTTGTTTTACCTTTTTTCTATAAGGTTCTCATGTGATGTTTTCGCTATTTTGAAAGAACAAGGCCTTGTGAATTATAGTAAAAACTTTGTTGATTTAAAAAATTTAATTAACTTTTTTTATTAATTTCATTTGAAAAAGGACTGGCCTCTTTCCAATGCAAAAATTATTATGAAAAAATTTATTTTTTATTGAGAGTTTTAAGTAAAATGCGTAGAAAAAAATTTACCACCACGTCGTAAACTATGTCACAAAATTTCACCTCGTTACTTAAAGGTTAAATTAATACCTCTTTTTTAGCATTAGTTATTATTATTTTTCAAAATTTTATTATATTCAAAATTTTGAAACAAGTGGCAACCCTTTAAAAATAATTTCAACTCTAACCTTTCTTAAGTTATTTTTTTTAAAAAGGCGGTAGCCATCCGTGTCGCAAAAGTTCATTTATCTTATTTATTGATTAATGAAACTAATTATCGTTGGGAAACAGGTGGCAACTCTGCGCAAAATTCGTTTGGCTACAATCCCTGTTGCACTTCTTAGCTTAATACCCATTTTGCAATCATTAATTTTCATATTTGTAAACTTCATTGAAAATGTTCTAATGCGTGGCAACGCTTTACAATATATGTTCAACTCTAACCTTTCTTAAGTTAAATTTTTTAAATAGCTGGCAGTAATTTTTTTCGCAACAGTTCATTTATTTCATCGATCTTATTGATTCATTCATCTAATTAAATTTCGGAAAGAGTTGGCAACTCTACTCAAAATTTGTTTTGGCTGTAATTCTTGTTGCGTTTATTTGGCTTAAAACCCATTTTGTAATACATATTACATTTTTTGCTTTTTTGATTTCATTGAGAACTTTTAAATAGATGGCAACCCTTTGAAGTACATTTTTAACTTCAACTTATTTGAAGTAAATTTTTTTTTTAAAGTTGGTAGCCATTTATTTTGCAATAGTTCATTTAATTAATCAAACATGTGGCAACCCTTTAAAAAATATTTTTAACCATTACCTATTTTAACTTAAAATTTTTAAGTTTTTATACTCAGCTGTACTAGTACACAGAGTATTATAATTTTGATTTCATAACGGTGGATTTTAACATAATGAAATAATCGAGATAGATATAGACTTATATATATCAAAATGATCAGGGTGAAAAGAGAAATCGATTGAGCCATGTCCGTCCGTCCGTCCGTCCGTCCGTCCGTCCGTACGCAGGATAACTCGCGTAAAAATTGAGATATTTTGATGACGGTTTGTATTGAAAATGGGCGAAATCGGACCATGACCACGCCCACTTTTCCTATATAGAAAAAATCGGAAATTTGGTATCTCAGCCACTAATATAGCTAGAGTGATAAAATTTTACCCACGTATTGAGCTCAGGCCCTTATGAAGAAATTTGATGAAGTTTTGGAAAATGGGCGGTGCCACGCCCACTTATTAAGGGTCAAACATTGAAAGTTTTATATGTCATAACTCAGAAACCGTTGAAGATATATCGATGAAATTTGATATGCGTAATTTTCTTACTTAGAAAAATGTTTTGGCGAAAAATTATCAAAATCGGTTGACGGCCACGCCCACTTATATATATGGGAACTATAAAGGGGCCTAATAAAAACATTTTAAGCGATATCTCTGTCAAATATAAAGATCTATCACTGAAATTTTGTGGCAGGAGTCCAACGACGGACATAAAACAAAAAGTACAAAAATTTTGGAAAATGGGCGGTGCCACGCCCACTTATTAAGGGGCAAGCATTGAAAGTTTTATATGTCATAACTCAGAACCGTTAAAGATATATCGATGAAATTTGGTACGCGTGATATATTTACTTAGCCAAATGTGTGGACGAAAGATTACCAAAATCGGTTGACGACCACGCCCACTTTTATATATGGGTATTATAAAGTGACCTAATAAAAACATTTTAAGCGATATCTCTGTCAAATATAAAGATCTATCACTGAAATTTTGTGACATGAGTTCTACAATAGACCGGAAACAAAAAATAAAAAAGTTTGGAAAATGGGCGTGGCACCGCCTCTTTTTATACAAAGGAATCTACGAGCCTATTACTCGACAAATAACTGAGATATTATGACGAAACTTGGTTTATATACTTTTATAACATGTGTTAATAGACACGCAAAGATGTATTGAAATCGGTTTATGACCACGCCTACTTTTTAACAAAGATATTTCTGGAACACCCTTTTGGAATTTGTAACGTGAAGTCTTTGTAACTAAAAGTCATAGAGGGATGCAATTTTGCACTAACAATAATATTTATATGCTTATTTGGATGATTGATACAAATTTTGAGAATGGGCGTGGCTGCGCCCTGTTTATGCAGCACTCGTGTCATATAAAATACACCCTATATCGAACAAACGCAAACAAACAATGAAAGCATACAGCTGAGTATCTAATGTTCGATTCCACTCGAACTTAGGCTTCCTTACTTGTTTTTTTTAAGGCAGCTCTAGCCAAAATAATTTTGATTTTAAAATTGTATACCTACATGTTTATCTTGTTTCAATGTGTAATGACTAATTTATTTTGTTAATTCATTCAAATCAAAATTTTTAAACAGATGGCAATCCGCATATTTTTTTCTAAAGATCTGTACTAGGCTACTGCTTACATGATTTTTAGTACATAATGCTTCCACTTTAGTCTGCTCTGTTTGACATCAAAGATTTTTATGCTGCGCAGCTCTTTTGTGGGCTCACCCTAATGTGGTAAACTACTCTGAAAAAAAAACGTTGTAAATCTAAAGACTTTCGCTGTTAAATCAACTACTTTCCGCAGTTGAAATGTGCCCAACAACGCTCCGTTGTTGTTTCAAAGGCGCGAGCGTTGTTGATTTAAGTCAATAACGGAGATTGTTGGAAAAAATTTTCACCTAAAAATAAATGTTTGTTTGCATTTTACTCTTCATCTTCTCTCCACCCGGGTCCCAACTGCAAATATGTAGCCTCCGCTTGTTCTCCTATTCTTCTCTCCTTCTTATTATTCACTGGTTGCTATCTTTATTCTGATTTTTCTTCTTTATTTTATATTCTCCTCCGGATTCGAACCATGACATCAACCTGAAATTCTATCCAATCATCACATAGTGGAACATTCAACATTATATTGAATTGTAGTAACCTATTTATACTTCCATTTCCTAAAAAGGAATCCATGAATTATTTGAATCATTGGAAAAACAAAATTTAAAAAAAATTGTTCTCATTAGTTTTGTTTACAACGGAAACTGTTGGGTCAAATACTTTTGCCTTTAAATCAACAACGGGGAGAAAATTGTTGCTAAAAATAAACTTTTTTTTGGATTTTTCTCTTCATCTTCTCTCCATCATTATTTTTTTTGTTGGTTTTCTCACAAAAAAATATTTTCTCACAAAAAATTTTTTAAAGGCAAGCAAGTTTTTGAATCAACAACGCCCGTTTTTGAATAAATTGTAGGATCAAAAACTTTGCTGTAAAAACAAATACTTTTGCTGTTGAATCAAAGACGGAGATTCAACAGCCGAAAGTTGTTGGTTTAACTACGGGTATTTTTTTCAGAGTAACTGGCTAATATAATTTCCGCTACTGTAACCACATATACATATTTATCCTTAACTCACACCTATAACGAATTCATTTTCATACTCATTTCTATTTTTCTAGTCACTTCCAAGTACCAAGTCAATTTATTCGTCACGTTTTCAGAAGCCCTCAGTAAACCACAAGCCGCTCGCAAACCCAAAAACTTCCTGCCCGCCATTTCTCAACAACAAAATGATTTCTTCTACTTTGCATAAACTCCAACACATTTTTTTTGATTCTACAAAATCAAGCAGGAATCTAGAGAAAACACACACAAAGTAAGTACCTATGTTTGTACGTATTTTAGTATGTTTGTATGAATGTTTGTATGTTAAGCAATTCATCACATTTTTGCTCTCTTGGCAAATGCCGATGATGAGCGGAATTTGTAATAACAATTGGAATAAAGTTGAGGTAGATATGCAAATGCGTAACATATTTACATTTAGAAGTATCTACACAAGGATTTAGTTATATATATACATACATACATATATATGTATGTACGTATGTGTGTTTATTTATGCACATACACCCTGCAGGGAATTCAATAACTAGTGAGCAAAATTTCTAGTTCCGAACTACCGAAAAGTTGTCAAAAGGGAACTAGATCAATTGTAGTTAGACCCTCAACAGTTCAGGAGGAGTGAATTGAGTGACCATTATAAGACACACTTTGATTTGTATGCAATTTCGAAGTGACAAAAATTCTATGAAAATTTTTCGTTCGTTCAATTTCCGTCGGCTTTGTATATTTCTGCAATTCTCAGATGTTTAGTGAAGCGTTTCATATAAAGAGTTTTCTATTTGCATCTTAACTTGTATGAAATGAAATATTTCCCTAATTATGCTTTCCCGATCCCTCAGGCTTATTTTTAATTTTTTTTTATTTTATTACTTTTTAAATATTACTGTAAATTTTATTAAATAAATAAATAAAAAAATATTAGTCAAAAAAAAAAAATAAAAAAAAAATATCATCCACCTTGACACCGACAGGACTCGAACCCGCGCCCCTCAGATTGAAAGGCACATGCGTTAGCCAGTCGGCCATCGCGCCACTTGCATGTAGTGTGTCAAAGTCTGCACTTAAGCGGCAGATGTGCAACTGTGGAATTTGTAGGTACTTGTAGCTAGTTCAGAACTATCGAAAATGTGCCAATAAACGAACTAGTGTAAACTGTAGAATTTAGTACTAGTTCGGAACTATCGAAAATGTAGTGCAAAGGGTGACAATTGACACCGCCTAGGACATCGCTGTGTTAAATTCGCCAGTTGATAACATGCAAAAGAGATTTAGCTCGGACTAGTAGTGTCGAAAAATGCACTAGAAGCGACCTAGTTCGGAACTAAAGATTTTCCCTACAGGGCATTTGTACATACAGATGAGCACTTACTTAAAATACCATCCATATGCATAAGCTCTCCGTGTGTTCTGCTTGAACAAGCTAAAACTTGGCGGGAAGTGTCAATAAATATTTATATAATTTAGATGGTTTAATAAAATTATGTTAATTTTCTTCTACTTCTGCTTGTGTGGTTAATGAGAGTATGTCTTTTTTTCTTTTTTTTTTTTTGTAACGTCCTACACGTACATATAATTTGCTCTGTGCTTGTTTTCATCCCATGTGAAATCCTCGGAATTTATATGCAGATCTAAACAAGCCCTATCATCAAATAAATGAATGTATTAACAAGCGTAAAAGTATACAGTCTTTTCTTTTTGTATATTTAAATATTTCATTGAGTTTCAAAAATTTCGTACAAATTGCAGTTCACGTTGTGTGCGGTGACGAAAATTGTGCCGGAAAATATCAAACGTTGATGTAGATTCATATGCAATAGAAAGCAATTAAGAAGGTGTTGGTAGGAATCAGAGATCAGCATGCGATGCATTTTTTGTGATTTAGAGTATACTCATAAAAAATGCGGTGGGAGTATGACCGCAACCGCAAAATATGCGATCACAATAAACACCGTAACGCATTTTCTTGATCAATTCCGGTATGCGGTAGTATGGATATCACAATACCGCAAACACCGCATATCGTAAACACCGTATACCGCAAACACCGCATATCGCAAACACCGCATATCGCAAACACCGCATTTCCAAAATAGAGATATTGACAATGTTGCCAGTGCGATTTTTTGTTTGCCGTCTTATGGATTTCTAATGAAAAATACTATTGATTACAAATTGATTTTAACCAAAGAATATCTATACAGGAAAACTCTCAGGATTGGTTTTTTTTTTTTTTTAATTTTTTCATTGAAAGGGCCACTTAAAATTTAGAGTTTGTTTACATTCAAAATAATTTGACTAATGAATTTCAAGATAAAAATATGTCCTATTTACATGAATTAGAGTTTTTTCCTAAAATCCTTGAATCACATTTATGGCTTCTTAGTGGTACACATAAGTTTTGTTTACACATTTTTGTTTGTCTGTGACATAACTCTTTATTTTGCAACGAGGCATTCATGCAATTTTCACAATCGACAAAATTGGCTACGATACATTGATTGAAACCGAAGTTTTTGTCATTTTATTGGAGCAACAACAATACACATGTTTATTTTTATACATTTTATTATGCGCCCGTCGGAATGAATACTTTTCCGGCAATCTAGCAATTCGTTTAACTTAGAAACATAGTTGAATTAGATGTCTTTTTTACGGCAAAGCCTAAGTACTGAATGTGTCGATCGTCATTTAAATACATTTAATTCAATTATGTTGTCAATTAAACGGATTGCTAGTTTGACGGAAAAATATTCATTCTGATGACTCTATTAGTCATATTGGATTTCAAAAATGAATTTTTGATTACATATATCATTATTGAAAAATATTTTATTATTCAAAAAACTGCCACAAAAAACAAAGCACACAAAAATAAAAAAAAAAAACTTGAGAATAAATTTTCTGTAATCAGACACACATATCTATGTATTTATGTGAAATGAATTTTCAATTGCCTATACCTTTGCAGTGTGTGAAAAATTTCCGGCAACACTGAATAGTATACAAATAAATAAATGCGGTGTTTGCATTGATTGCGGTGTTTGCGATATACGGTGTTTTCGATATGCGGTGTTTGCGGTATGCGGTGTAAACAACACTAAATACCGCAATATCATTTAGGTTTTCAATTAATGCGGTGGCGGTGAATTTTTTTTTGCGGTGCTTTAGAAAATGCGGTGCACCGCTGCTGATCTCTGGTAGGAATCCACATGTGTTGAAATGGAATAAGGGTAACCCAGTAGGCCCAAAGATATACAAATCGTCAATACTTTCCTCATTACATTTCCTTCAGGGAATATAACAACTTCCATGACTATGCCCCATGACTATCGCACGGCGATGGCCGCCTTCACACGAATGACTTTGTACAGTAAAAAAAGCAATGAAGCGAAAGCTTCGGGCTTTCATTCCAAACCACATACTTTTTTCATATGGTCGTCATTACACTCTTGTTATGTATTCAGCATGAATTGTAGCAGTATTGTAGTGGTGAATATACAGCTGCCTACCACCTAACTTTGTTATGCACTTCATTTATATAAATGTTTCGGCTTACCCTTCTTAACTCCTACTTTAGTCAGCGAAGAAATGATCTGTGCTCAATTTGTACGTGCCGCTCAACTTACTTTAGGAGTACCTACATCTAACAAAAGCAAGTATACTTGCATGAAAAAAAATTGCATCACCTCAGACATGGGCTTAGTGGGAAGCTCTGTTAAATATTAAATATTAAATATTTAATTTTTTCAAAAATTTGTTTTATCAGCATTGTAATATTTACCAAAACTCTGATTGATTCCATATCAAATGCGAAAATAGAACTCTTCTCTCAGTGTACTAGGGTGGTACTAGTAATTTTTTTTTTGAAATATTTTCCAAAAATACTACATCTTAGTAGTACACTTTAATACAGAGCTATATGAATTTTTCATATTAAACCACAAATCAGAAAAAAACCGAAAGAAATTTTAAAGTACCGATATAAATAAAATCATAGAGACTTGAAAATGTAATCATATTTAATGCTATTTTCCTCGGCATACGGAATCATTTCGCAATAAATTTTTAAAGCATATTATACACCTTTAAATACTCTTACACAATTCATCAAAAGCTCAAAATCGATCAAATTTCACATAGCAGTGTTTGAAAGTGGACTACTCATTTATATGAGCCGGCATGCTGCGAACTTTATTTTTGCGAAACGTTCTAATATTAATTTTGTAAAACACAAAACTTGATTTAAAATTGTTCATTTGTAGGAATTTAGCGAATATCACAGTCACAATTTACTATAATTTGTTTTTGAAAGAAACAAAAGTTAAACTGCAATTTTCGTAAAGTAAACAATCAAAGTGTAGTAGCAGTTACATGGAAATGACAGCGAAGGCTTTCCGAGCAATGAAATTGAAGAGAATTTTGTTTAGGAGCGAGAGGCATATACTTGCACATACATAAACTTATATACATACTTATACATATATACAAATATTGTATGTATGTCAATAGTCAAACATTCCTTCAGCCAATTGTCTCAACTTTTAAACGCTTTGACAGCCACTTTAAGTGCAATTGTTTTTTTTTTGTGTCTTTTTGTTTTTTTTTTTTTGTTTTTGTTTTTTATGTGCGATTTATCAATCACTGGCGTCGCGTCGTAAACTTTTACATTTTAGTTACAATTTGAATTGCCCGACGAACACGAAGAAATATAATTGAAATTGTGTGCTGGAATGTTGTTAAATGGAGCAAATAAATTTTGAGTTAATAACTTTGACGTTACACAAAAAGTAATTTTCGGCAACTTATTTTGAATGAACTTTATGTGCTTACAAAAGTACAAAATTGTGTGTGCTTGTGTATGTATGTAGTTTGGTAACTTGATTTTTTTTTCGTGTGTTCGATTGAACTATAGCGAATTGATTTTCGGTGTTTTTAGTGAATTATGTACATACATTTGAATGAAATACTGGTATGGAAGATATTGCAGAGGGCGCAGTAGGACCAGCAGCATCGAAGTTACATTAGGGTTTCCTGTGTTACTCAGATTCTGATGATTGCGTAATTGTGTGAGACCTGTAATCGATTCAGCCAAGCATTAGATAACATCGAAAAAAGCTAAAAATATATTTATAACTTATAAATTATAAGCAAAGTACTCGCTTATATGTAATTACATATAAGGAAAAGGCATACAAAATTTGCTTGATAATACTTTTGAAAATTAAAAAAAATCTCTAATTACAAAATCTAGATTTTGAATTTATAAAAAATTTATGGAAATTAATTTTTCAAAATTTTTGAAATTATAAAAAAATGTTAATTAATTTTTCAAAATTTTAGAATTATAAAAAAAAAATTTGGAAACTAATTTTTCAAAATTTTAGATTTTGAAATTAAAAAAAATTTTGAAATAATTTTTTCAGTTTTGGAAATTATAAAAAAAAATTTGGAAATTAAATTTTAAAAATTTTAGATTTTGAAATTATAAAGAGTATTTTTTGCAAAGAATTGCTACTGTGTGAGAAAATTGATATTTGAGTTTCAACTTTCAAAATACATATTGAGAAATTTAAAAGAACTTTTCTCACTACATTCAGATTTCGAATATTTTGCTTGCTGCAAAGTCCATATTGGATTTTATTTTTTTTTTTAATTCATGTTTCAAAATTTAATTTTTTTAAATGTTTTTGTTTGTTTCAAATTTTCCACTGGGTGAAAAATGGACTGGATTTTTTTTTTTAAATTAGAATTTCCAAATTTAAAATTTTGAAATTTTTATTTTTTCTTTAGTAAATATAATTTTCAATGGCAATTAATGAATATTCAAAATTTTTTTTTTTTTTTTTTTCAAAAATTCACCAATAAAAATTGAAGATTTTGAAATAAGTAAAAAATTAATGAAAAAAAGTAATAAAAGCACAGAAGAAAGCATATTATATTCTTTTTATAAATTCAGCTTTTAAAAAAATTATCAATTTAAAAAGAATTTTTGGAAAAAAAAAATTAATATTTAACATTTTTTTAAATTCACCTTTCAAAATTTTAGTTTTTGAAATTTTTTTATTTGTTTCAAATTTGCCACTGGGCGAATGAGCTTTTCAAAATCTAAAGTAATTTGTAGTGGTCTAAATTTCCAATTTTTCACTAGGTAAAATAATGAACGAATATTCGAATTTCTCTTTTTAATTCACCTATAAAAATTTACGGTTTTAAAATAATTAAAAAAATTAATAAAAAAAATTAAATTAAAAGCAAATAAATCACCTTTCAAAAACATTTATAAATTTAACAGGAATTTTTTTTAGTGAATGGCGCTTCCATTTCACGAAAAAATTAATATTTGCAATTTGTCTTTTTTTTTTTGAAATTTATATTTCAAAATTCAAGTTATTGAAATTTTTTTATTATTTTAAAATTTTTAACGGTGATAATGGATACTCGATTATTTTTAGAAATTCTCTTTTGAAAGAAATTTATAAATTTAAAAATAATTTTTTTCCAGTGATTTAACTCCACTTTGCGAAAAAAATTAATATTCACTTTTTTCTTGAAATTCATTGCAAAATTAAATTTTTTTTAATTCACTTCAAAATTAATTTTTTTTTTTTTGAAATTCACTCTTTAAAATTAAAGTTTTTGAAATTTTCCTTTTTTCAATAAATTGAGACAACCTTATTCGGAAGCGAACAAAAAATAGTGGAAAAGCATATAAAATTCGCTTCGAGTTTTTTTCGTTGCATACTTCAAGGCGCGTTATTTTTTTTTTTTTTGTGATCTTGTATTTTCTTTGCATAAAAATCTAGTCTGTAGCTACACTTAGTAGAATATTTTAACCCTCTAGCGTCTCCCCAAATGTTATTTCATGCAGACTCCTTACACAGGTACTAGTATTACCGCTGTGTGAGAATGTAATGCCTTAAAATATTCCATTCTTTGCTCTTTCCAACTGAATCTAGTATTAAATCTTAACCCTGTGCACATACAGTGATCGCACTGAATGAGCTTAATTTGTCGGGAATCAACGATCCTTTGGCGAATCAAAACATCAAAAACCCCAAAAGAAACAAATTGTTTGTGCAACCGACGCTCTACAGACTGTCTCACTCACTGGCTGACTGCTAAGCAATCAAGTCAATGCATTTTTTCCAAAACAGCCATCATTCGGGGCACTGCTGCCAGCCAGCCAGCCAGTCAGTCAGCCCATCGCTTTGCCTCCTTCCTTCATTCATTCATTCGTTGGGCACATGAGTAGCTTTATTCCTTCCGCTGTTCATTCGTTCTGTTCGCTTAGTTCGTTTGCTCCTTGTTTACTTTTTGCCATTGATGTTGTTAGTGCAGCGAGGCGCATTAATAGCTACATTGAAGAAGCGCTTTATGTTGGCGCACACAAACAACCCGACCACAACACAGCAACACAGCAACAACAAGAAACTCACACAAATGTCACCTCTGCAGCCTTTGATACATACGAGTATATTTGTATGTATGTATGTGCGCAGCATTTCAGGTTCTGTTACTTAGTCATCGTCAACTCACTGGAGTTTAGATTCAAATTTTGTGTTATCACATTTCCCCATATCCCCACATTCCCCCTCCGTCACTTTTCCCCCAGCTGCTTCTGTTTATTTTTCGCCTTACACTACTAATTGGCTTCATTTACTTTCCAACGTGCATTTCATGTTACATACATACGCTACTTGCTGTATCACCAACGACTTTTATCCCTTTTGTCAAAGTAAATGATTTGAGGTTGTTGTATCGGTTGGTTGGTCGGACGGTCCTATCTTTGTGACATACATATGTACGTGTGAATGAGTACAGTGGTGTAACTGTTTATGCACTGCTACATTTCGTAATTTATTTTTAAACAAATTTTCCATAAAATAACTTTTTTTTGGAAAATATTCCGAAAACACATCTTTTAATATGAAGTAATTTGGAGAGAAAAACTTTTACTGATGGAAAAAATTTAAAATTTTTTATAAATAAATTTTTTTAAAAATTAAGATTTTGAAATTAAAAAAAAAGTTTTTTGAATGTCAAAAAAAATTTGCGAAATTAATATTGAAACTTAAAAAAAAAATTTAAATTTTTTAAAAACTTGCATTTTTCAGATTTAAAATTTTTTGAAAACTTCTTCGAATTTTTTAGTGTGTAAAAAAAATAATATTCAAATGTTTTTCGGAAATTCACCTTTCAAAATTTAAGATTTTGAAATTGAAAAAACTTAAAATGATGTATTGTGGAACGATTTTCCGTCATCCCTTGTCAAGTTTGGTTTGGAAACAAACCGGTTTCGGCTAATATGCGTCATCTTCAGTGTCTTTTTTCGTTCTGAGTTATTTTGTGAGATGTGAGGGATGACGGAAAATCATTCCACAATACATCATATTCCTACTCTGTCGGAAAAACAAGCAACCAAAAAGTATTTAAAACTTAAATTTTTTTTTCGAAAAAAAGGATTCGATTCTTTTAGAAGCTATTTTTCAAAATTTAAGCTGAAATTTTTCGAAAAATTTTTGGTGGAATTTTGGTAGTTTATTTTTAATTTTTTTTTCTACATTCTACATTCTACATACAAGATTTCTTGAGCACTCATTTTTTTAAAGTTAAGATGTTAAAATTAAAAAAAAAATTTTGAATTGAGAAAAAGGTGATTATTTACATATGTACATGGGTGAAATATGTTCAATATTTATTTTAGATATTCAACTAAAATTTAAGATTTTGATTTTTTCTGTTTTAATATTTTTTAGTGAATTGAGACATTCAATTTTTTGTTTCTGTGGAAAAATGTACGGTGAAGCATTTTTTGGAAATTCATTTTCAAAATTTAAGATTTTCAAATTTTTTGAGTAGTTAGTTTAGTAAATTGAGACTTTCACTTCTTTACTTGGGTGTAAAATTATGTATTAAAAATTTTTTTAGATAACTAATGTTTTAAAATTTAAAATTTTTAAACTTTTTTTTGAAAATTTTTGTTTTTTTTTTTTTTGTAAATTAAGACATCCAATTCTTGGTGAAAAAATGTACCTATACCTACAAAATTTTTTGGAAGTTCGTTTTTCAAAATATAAGATTTTACAATTTTTTATAAATTTTCTCAGTGAATCTTTAACTTTTGCGCCACTGTGCCAGATGCACGGTGGCATAAGTGGATTTTACTGGCAATAAACATTTCTAATTGGCACTGAAATCGACAAAACAGGCCTTTCATGATGTACCGACACACATACATACATATGTACATATACACTAACAGCAACAAAAAACAACAATAAAAAGCAAAAACTTTGTATTTGTACCTATGCCCAAAAGACTGTGAGCACTGACTGAATGGTAATGAATGACTTTCAAAAGGTGAATATGCAGCATACAAGTTTACTTACATACATACATACATATGTACCTATATGTATGTATATATGCATGTATGATGGCTGCTTTCGTTCAATGTTTGGCAGGCCATTCAATGCCAATTTGAATATGAGTTTACCTACATTTCTTCTGCCTTTGCTGCTTCAATGCAAATAAATAAATAAATTGCATGTTTGTTGTTGTCGGATGAAATGACTTTTGGATGCAAACAAATAAAATGAAAGGCTGCGCCTTAGTGACGTTTCGAAATGGAGAAAAGGTCCATAAGTAGGTACATATGTGTGTGTGGGTGGTTTGGTGAGCAACAAGCAAAGTCGATAAGGTTGCCCTCAGGTGTACCTGCTACTTACATACCTTGACAAGCGCCATTTAATTAATATGAGAATATGAGAGCATTGGGATATTAATGAAATAGGCAAATAAATGTTTATTTGTGGGTTTGTATGTGGACGAGTAGGAAAGGAAGTGGGCTGATTTTAAATAGGGGGCGAACAGTACTTTCTGTGAACATTTTTTGAAATAGTTAAGCGTAGTTATGACTATGAAAAGCTGCCTCTAAAGGGTAAATGCGGAGAAGGTGCACTTAAACGTGCACAAAAGCATTTTGAAGAAAATTAGGTTAATGAAAATTTGCGGTAAAACGTAGACATACAGTTGATTTTCAGTAAGAAGTGGACGTTAGCACATTTGCGTGCTAAAAATTTGACATCACCTTTTTTTGGTGGTGAAAAATCGACAAAAAAATGTGCAAACGAAAAAGTCGACAAAAAGTTTTGTGCGGGCAGCAAAATGTAAAGACGATAATTTTTTACAATAGTGGATATTAGGTGTTGTGAAAAGTAGACAAAGAAATTTGGTAAAATAAAAAAATTTGACAAGGATTTTGTTTTTGAAAAAAAAAAATAGCCAAGTAAAGTTAAAGTTAAGTAAAAGTGGACAAAAGGATTTTGTGCTGTAAAAAATAGACAAAAATATTTGGCGCAGTAAAAAGTAGACAAAGAAATTTGGTAAAATAAAAAAATTAGACAAGGATTTTTTTTTTGAAAAAAAAATAGCCAAGTAAAGTTAAAGTTAAGTAAAAAGTGGACAAAAGGATTTTGTGCTGTAAAAAATAGACAAAAATATTTGGTGCAGTAAAAAGTAGACAAATGAATTTTTTATATTAAATGTCTAGTAGGCAAAATATTATATAGAAAAAGTGAACATGTTTCATATAGTAAAAGCAGATATAGAAAGTTGTTTCAGTAAAAAGTAGACTAAAAAATTGAGTGAAGTAAAAAATTTGCACAAGAAAAATACACAAAACCAAGTTAAGCCAAGGCAATAAGTAGACAGAAGGATTTTGTGTCGTAAAAAATAGGCAAAAATTAGCAAACAGTAGACAAAATATTGGAAAGTGGGGGAAATCGAAAATGTAATTTCGTACAGTAAAAGTAGACAGTTTTTTTTTTTTTTTCAGTAAAAACTAGACAGTGAATTTTAAAGTAAAAGGTAGGCATAGAGGCAAGGAGGCAAAAGGTACCTAAATAGAAACTTTTTTCAGTAAAAATTGGACACAGAAATTTTTTTTTCTGTAAAAAGAAGACAGAATTTTTTTTTTTTTTCAGTAAAAAGTACACATAAATTTTTTTCAGTAAAAAGTGGACACAGAAATTTTTTTCTGCAAATTTCAGTAAAAAGTGGACACAGGATTTTTTTTCTGTAAGAAGCGGACATAAATTTTTTTCAGTGCAATTTTTTTTAGTAAAAAATAGGCATAGCAACTTTTTTCTGCTACACAGAAATTTTTTTTCAGTAAAAAGTAGACAGAAATTTTTTTTCAGTAGAAAAGTACACATAAATTTTTTCAAGTAAAAAGTACACATTTTTTTCACAATTTTTTTTCAGTAAAAAAGTACACATAAATTTTTTGAAGTAAAAAGCACACATTTTTTCACAATTTTTTTTTTTTTTTTTGGTAAAAAATAGGCATAGCAACTTTTTTCTGCTACACAGAAATTTCTTTTCAGTAAAAAGTAGACAAAGATTTTTTTTCAGTAAAAAGTACACATAAATTTTTTTCAGTAAAAAGTACACATTTTTTTCACAATATTTTTTAGTAAAAAATAGGTACAGCAACTTTTTTCTTCTACACAGAATTGTTTTTTTCAGTAAAAAGTAGATAGAATTTTTTTTTCAGTAAAAAGTACACACATAAATTTTTTCAGTAAAAAAGCACATTTTATTCACAAATTTTTTTGTAGTAAGAAATAGGCATTGCAACTCTTTTCTGCTACACAGACATTTTTTTTCAGTAAAAGTAGACAGAAACTTTTTTTCAGTAAAAAGTAGACGCATAAATTTTTTCAGTAAAAAGCAAATTTTTTCCAGAAATTTTTTTAGTAAAAAATAGGCATAGCAACTTTTTTCTGCTACACAGAAATTTTTTCAGTAAAAAGTAGACAGAAACTTTTTTTCAGTAAAAAGTAGACGCATAAATTTTTTCAGTAAAAAGCAAATTTTTTCCAGAAATTTTTTTAGTAAAAAATAGGCATAGCAACTTTTTTCTGCTACACAGAAATTTTTTTCAGTAAAAAGTAGACACAGCATGCATTAGAACGTGGACATAATATATTTGGCATCAAAATGTTGATAAAGAAATTTTTTACAGCAAAAAGGAGACATTGCATTTATTTGCGGTATCAAATAGGCAAATCAATATCGTATAGTAAATAAGGGACACAAAATTTTTAATAGTAAAACGTAGAGAAAATAGTTTTTTTTTACAATAAATGTTAGATATAAAGTTTTGAGCGCTTAAAAGAAGACACAAATTTTTATGCATGTAAAAAGTAGACAAACCCGTTTTCTAACAGTAAAGAGTAAGCACAAAAGCATTTTTTGGGCGATAAAAAATAGAAATAACTTAATTATGCATGTAAAAAGTAGACGGCACATTTTTTTATGTAAAAAGTAGACACAGAACTTCTGTGCATAAATAGTAGACAAAAAAAATTTTACACTAAATAGTAGACATGCAAACATTATATTTTTGTACAGTAAAAATAGACATGGTATTACTTATGCTGTGCAAAATAGACATATAACTATTGCACATACAAAGTTATAGAAATAATGATGTATTGCGGAACGAATTTCCGTCATCCCTTGTCAAGTTTGATTTGGTTATAAACCGGTTTCGGCTATGTGCCATCTTCAGTATCTTGTTCCGTTCTGAGTTAATCTCGTTGGTTCGCTAGTATTTATAGTCGTTAATGTCCGTTATTTTGTCCTCGTTAATTGATCATGGCCTACGTGTGTGTGTACGTTCGCGGTCAGGTATGCTAGTCTTGTTACCTGCGGTTCCTTCATTATCGTATGTATGCGTGCACAGTGCTTTGCCTTAATTCTTATGTGGTTTAGGTAGGTAAAAGTCTGTTATTGTTTTCTTTTGTGAAGTTTTATTTCTGTCATTAGTATATTTGCTGTCCTTTTTTTGGTATATTAGCCTGAGTGGCTCAAATAGTGTGTCCGAAGCTGTGTTTATTTGTTCGTTTATAATTTCCCCCCTGAACGTTTTCTGTTTGTATATTTCCATGTTCTCTATTATGTTTAGTCGTTTTCCTTTGTATTCGACGTGGAGGATTTTGGCTGCTTTTCCTATCTTCGTTGGAGCACATTTGTTTTGTGCCATGTGGTTGGCGAAATTTGATTCCACAATGGTTGATGATTTCTTTATTTTCTTGTTGTAGTCTCTGATGTGTTCCCTATATCTTATTTTTATCTTTCGTCCTGTTTGTCCTATGTAACTGTTTTGGCATTCGCAAGTTAGTTTGTATACCCCTTGTTTATCAAATGCGTCTTCTTCGTTAATGTTGTTTCGTAGTAGTTTTCCTATGTTGCTCTTGGTTTTGAATGCAGCGTTGATGTTGTACTTTTTAAATACTTTGGCCAATTTGTATGACGTCAGTCCAGTGTATGTTAAGGCCGTCCATGTTTTTTCTTCTCTTTCTTTGTCATCCGATTTTCTTGAGGTAAAGTTTTTCTGTATTCCTTTTATTAGACCTCTTGTATATCCGTTGTTCTCCGCTATTGTGTATATTGTGTTGAGTTCTTTGCTGTAAGCCCCTTTTTCTAATGGAGTGCGTTCGAGTCGCGTTATTAATTGTCTGAATGCGGCGTTTTTGTGTTGCTGAGGATGGTTCGAGGTACTGTGTATTATTGTATCCGTAGCTGTAGGTTTCCTGTATATTTCGTATGCAAATTTGTCGGTCCCTTTGTTTATACTTATTGTTAGGTCCAAGTAATTTATTTTCCCTTCTTTCTCTGTGTCCATAGTAAATTTTATATTTCTGTGTTGATTGTTGAGGTAGTTCAGTATTTGTTCCTCTTTGTTTCCCGATATGAGGCAGATGATGTCGTCCACATATCTCGCGTAAAACTTTACTCCTAGATTTGTTGTCAGTTCCTCCATGAATTTTCCTTCTAAGTCTTGCATAAATGCCTCCATTAATATTGCTGAAGTGGGGTTCCCCATTCCGAGTCCATTAGTTTGTCTATATAATTTGTTGTTAAACTTGAAATAATTTTGGTCCAATGTCGTTTTTAAAGCGCTAATGGTCTCTTTTGTACTGTCTTTATCCGTTTTTTCTGCTAATATTTTTTCTATAATTTTTACAGTTTCTGTCGTTGGTATCGATGGATATAGATCCTTAACATCAAACGATACCAGTTTCGGGTTCTTGGGTATGTTTAAGTACTTCATTTTTTCAACTAGTTCCGTCGTGTTTTTAATTATGTACTTGTTGCTCAGTTCTAGTTTTTCGGTTAGTAGGGTTTTCAAGTGTTTAGAGAGTCTGTATCCGGGTGCTGATTTGTGGTTTATGATTGGTCTCATAGGTGCTCCTGTCTTATGTATTTTCGGCAATGCAATTAATGACGGAGCGGATGGATTCATCGATGTCAAGGAGTAGGTTCTTTGTTCGTCAATTATAGTTTTTTAATTGCAGATACAAAGTTATAGAAATAAATATTGCGAAGTAAAAACTAGACATTACAAAGTTGCTGCAGCAAAGTAGCAATCACAGTTGTTCTCTGTAAAAAGTAGACAAAGCAAATGTTGCACATTCAAAAGTAAACTTTTCCAACATCATACAAAACTTCGATTAATTCCATTTTTTTCCAACATCATACAAAACTGCGATTAATTCCAATTTTTTTCCAGTACACATACAAAAAAAAGTTTTTATGTGCAAAATGCATGATGATGGATGACTGCCTCAGACTCACATCCGCGCGCTGTTTGTTATTATTTTGTGCACTTTTGTATGACTGAAAAGTTTCGCATTGCTTTGTGGCTATTGAATCGATGGCTGACTGGCTGGATGGCTGGCAATGTATCGATAATGGTCAGTAGTCAAGTTGTTTGAAAGCAAAAAGACAAAAGCGGAGCAAAAAAAAAAAACAAAAACAAAAACAGAAAAGCAAAAATTAACGAAGCAACTTGATATCAATAGAAGCAATAGCAGCGGCACAAGCATAAACACCGGCATCATTAAGCCCAGAAGAGTCATTGCTGTGACAGCTGCTGCAGGCTAAAGCTATGGGATGCTGTGTTACCCCTTTTTATTGGGTTGTTACTATAACAGCACATACACACACATACATAGTACACACTCTCAAATTTAACGGGTTCACATTTTTAATGAGTTTTTGCCGACGTAATTGTGTTTGTTTCTGTTCTTGTTGCTTTAGCTTCACTATACCGAATTTTCGTCTACATACTAACGTTGTTAGCAAACGTATGATCAAAGTTGCTCTTATGTATGTATGTAGTAATTATGAAATAAACATGTGTACAAGGCCGTATCTAGGGGGGGGGGGGATGGCAGGGATCAATCCCCCCCCCCCCCCCCCCCCCGAAATTAATGCGATTAAATTTTTTTTATAATATAAATATGCTTTATTGTATTTTTTAGAAGCATAGAAATCATGTAAAAAGTTAGTCTCAATTATTATTTGTATCTATGTATGTACTAGCAAGTACCCGGCTTACTTCGTTGCGCCGCAAAAATTAAATATACTGATGTTTAGCTTTGAGTAGAGTGTAAAAATGGGTTACACATTCATATTTTGTGCTTGTTTTCTGCAAGGAATGTAATATACCACCATCCTTTAGATGAAATGCAAACACTTTAAAATTAAACAACGTTATGAACAATACATTTATTAACAACAAAACACTCAAAGTTATAATAATTCAAACAACGTTTGGTACCTACACAGAGCGAAAACCACCTAATAAAATAGAACAAAAGTAAGAAGATATCTCTATAGTTTTTCTTTAAGAAGAATCCCTACTTACTTTTAATGGGATAGTCTTTTTAATAAAATCAAGAAGAAATCTTCGAATATATATGTGGATATCTCCTTGAATTAATAAAGAGGGTGTTCTTCTTATTTTTATTAGGTTATCTAATTAAATTTATTATAAAGTTAGTCTTATATACATACATATGTAAACTGAGTTAGCGGGTCACAGTCGACAACAATAATGCGTAAAAAAAATTAAATTAAAAAGAAATCTCTATGGAAATATCTTCGAAAAATTGAGTAAGAAGTTTTCTATTTATTGTAAGAAGGTACTTTTAAATAAAATTAAATCGATTTACCTCCCAAAAATAAGAAGAAATCTCTATGGAAATATCTTCGAAAAATTGAGTAAGAAGTCTTCTATTTATTGTAAGAAGGTATACTTTTAAATAAAATTAAAAAGAAATCTCTATGAAAATATCTTCAAAAAATTGAGTAAGAAGTTTTCTATTTATTGTAAGAAGGTACTTTTAAATAAAATTAAATCGATTTACCTCCCAAAAATAAGAAGAAATCTCTATGGAAATATCTTCGAAAAATTGAGTAAGAAGTCTTCTATTTATTGTAAGAAGGTATACTTTTAAATATATTTAAATGTAAAACGTCAAACAGAATATGTCTTCTTTTTTAGTGGTTTTATTAGGCTAGTGGATCTAGTGGTAATTTAGTGTAAAAAAAACTACATAAGTTTTTCACTTGCTACCCTGTTTTCGTTTCCTAAAAATGTACACTTCAGTGGTGTAAAAAACTCACACTTTTTACCCTCTGAAGCTTTAACAGGGTAGCTGGTTGCACTGAAAATCAGCTGACGAAAATTTTATTTGACAGATAAATTTGGTAAAATTAATTGGACTTTGCAATAACAATTAAATATGGGTGATAAGCGAAACCTAATTATTCATGCACATAGCATAGCAAACGGGGCAGATATGTATGTAATTTGAATTTGAAATGTTTTTTTTTAGTTAATCCCCCCCCAAAATGAAATCCTGGCTACGGCCTTGCATGTGTATGTGTATGTGTGTGTGTTTGCTTGCTTTTTTTGGTCAGTAAAATGTTATTACGGACGTTTTTGTATGCATGAACAATGCGAATAAAGCAGCAGAGATCGCCAATTACAGAAAATCATAGAGCCATAGACATTGTCGCTCATGCGAGTTACCGAGTTACGAGCTGCTGGAGATGATGATGATTAAAAAAACAGTTGTTTTTATTTTGTTTCAAAGAAGTTCTCTGAATCGATTATAATGTTGAATATTTCTTGCAACATATAAATGATAAAAAGTAGCAAATCATCTGTTCGTTGACCTATTCATTGAACTGTCGCATGCATGCATTAATAGGTGACCGGGGCGTATGAGTAACCATAAGAGTGTTATGTTTTAGAAAACCATGTGTAAATATTTAAGAGCATTGTTCAGCTTCACAGATATAATGATTTAGGGGTGCAGTGAAATAACGCCCGTGGAATTAACGCCCGCGGGCGTTATTTCCCAAAAGGAAATAACACCCGCGGGCGTTTTTTCCTTTCTTGAAAAAGAAATAATTCCCGCGGGCGTTATTTCGTTTGATCCACGGGCTTTATTTCTCTTTCGGAAGGGCAATTAAGCCCGCAGATGGGCCTTTTTTAAATATGGTGTTTTAGGAAAAAAAGCGCCGCAGGCGAAAAATTGGAATATCGCGGGATTTTTAATTCCAATTTTTCGTTTTTTTTTAAATATGGTGTATTATTATTGAAAAAAGCGCCGCAGGCGAAAAATTGGAATTAAAAATCGCGCGATTTTTAATTCCAATTTTTCGATTCTTTCAATTTTTTTTAAATCCCCTTCTAAATATTCAAATACTCAATCAAAATAAACAAAGCTTCAGTAAATTTTATAATCATTTATTAGTGACAATTTTCAAGGTCTCTAAGTAAGTAAATATTTAAATACGCAATCAAAATAAACAAAACTTCATTACATACATATTGGCACTTTCAGACCACAATCTAAACAAATACTCTTATAGAGTTTTCAACAATTTGACGAAAAACCGGGCACAGAATATTTCTATTGCCATTTACGATTGCAACCTTACTGTGCTCTCCAAAGCAATCCGCACACAATTTAAAGTGATTGCATGGGTTTAAGAGAACATCGCGTGGCTTGGTAAAACAAATAATACAAAACAACATGCTTTGACTCTCGCAAAAATTGTCCGCCGTTTCTTCATAGTCAAAAAAATCCATTTCGGATACATCAATGTCTTCTGTGTCATATGTCTTATTTTCGGGATTACTCATTTGATTCGCCTGCGGCGCTTTTTCCAATACTAATACACCATATTAAAAAAAAAACGAATTTTTCGCCTGCCGCGCTTTGTCCAATAATAATACACCATATTTAAAAAAAAAAAAAACGAAAAATTGGAATTAAAAATCGCGCGATTTTTTATTCCAATTTTTCACCTGTTGCGCTTTTCCCACTAATACACCATATTTAAAAAAAAAACCCGTCTGCGGGGTTAATTGCCCTTTCGAAAGAGAAATAAAGCCCACATCGCCGAATAGGGCGCGCGGGCGTTCTTTCCCTTTCTGAATAGAAATAAAACCCACGGGTTTAATTTCGTTTTATTCGCAGGCGCTATTTCTTTTTCAAGAAAGGAAAAAACGGCCACGGGCGTTATTTCCTTTTTTTGGGAAATAACGCCCGCGGGCGCTAATTCCACGGGCGTTATTTCACTGCACCTGATTTAGGTGTTAAACTAGTTTGTAAACATCACATAAAGGACAGTGTGTCTTTCATATTGTGTTTGTTAGTAACACCTTAAAATAATCGATAAAGGTATGTATCTACAAGAAATAGACTCTCAGCCTACAGTCAAATTAAGGCGAATCATCATTATTCATTCATTATTATACATACATTCATCATTATACATTCAGCTTTAATACTTCATTAGTCATTATTAATTATTAATTATTCATCACTCATCATTAATCATTCATCATTCAACATTCATCATTCTTGCTTCATCCTTCATCATTCCTCATTCTTCGTTAATAAGTCATCACTCCTCATTCAACATTCAACATTCATGATTAATCATAAATCA
The DNA here is from genome assembly GCA_960531455.1 of Urophora cardui. NCBI lineage: Eukaryota > Metazoa > Arthropoda > Insecta > Diptera > Tephritidae > Urophora > Urophora cardui. The sequence continues at coordinate 20,543,588 of OY482674.1, read as the reverse complement.
TTCATCATTCATCATTTATCATTCATCATGCATAAACCATAATCCATAATCCATTATTCATCATTCATTATTCATCATTCATCATTCATCACTCATCATTCATCATTCATCTTTCATCGTTCATTGCTCATCGTTCATCATTCATTCTTCATCATTCATCATTCATCATTCATTATTCATTATTCATCATTCATCATTCATCATTCATCATTCATCATTCGTCATTCATCATTCATCATTCCTTACTCTTCATCATTCATCATGAATCATTCATAATTCATCACTCATCTCATAATCATCATATTCTCCTTATTCGTATAATTTCTTTAATCTCTTCTTCTTCTTAAATCGCTTTCCTTCTCCTAAGACTGGTGTTTAGTAAATAGAACTTCACAACTAAATTATAATTTAAGCAAATGCTGCTGAAAGTTAATACTTATGTACACGTGTGCATATTATTATTAATTTATTTAGCTACGTATAGGTACATGGCTTTGCGTGAACCTTTTATTTTAATGAAATTTATAAAATATTATTGCATACTTAACAGAAAATTGCTTGAACCGATAAGGCATCCATCCAGGCATTCAATTAACATATTTATAAGGATGTGGATATACGATAAGGTGCATATGACCTTTTTCAGCTCGCCTACATTTGGATCACTGCCAAAGCTTTAAGCTGTATATCTTAGTTTGGTGTATTCCTTTCCAACCAAACCTTAGACTCTTTTACTTGTTTTTCTCTTCAATAAAAAGGCATAAAAAGGAATTTTTCTGTTTTAAAATATCATAAATTTATTTAATCGATCAAATCTACGTAAAAGCCTTCTTAGAAAAAATTAATAAAAAAAAATCAGTTTCAGCCTCTAATATAAACGATTAATTTATAGCTTAAACAATTGCAAATGTGTACATAAAATATAAAAAAAGCCAAAAAAATTAAAATAAAAATAAAAGTATTTCAGATTAAATATAACGTTTTATTTATTTTGCCTTGACGCAGATTACTCTAGTAGATAAAGTCTTCAGCATTTTAAGCGCAGGACGATGAGTACTAAATTAAAAAAAAGGAAATTATTTTATACGTTTCTGGGCACGACCGAATGAAACGGCGTAAAAAAGTCAAAGTAAATACGCCGCCAAAAATTTCAAGCAAACTCAAATAAAAACGCTCAATCCACCAAAACCAAAACCAACACCACCCTCATCATCATCATCATCATCATCAAAAGCCATTGCAATCGTCGCGCCTCTTTGTAAACTTGTAGCAACGAGTTGTGGGTGCAAAGTTGGTATTTGGTGCAGGCATGTGGAGGCACGTTTGCACGAGCAAACGGTTTTATTTATCTTTGCTGGCACTTCCTTACTCACTCACTCAATATCATGTCTTCGTTCTGCTTTTAAATACATCTGCCTACCATCCTCTTTCTTGTCTCTCATACATATGTACATATATGTGCTTGTATCGTAGTGTCAATAGTAGCGAAGCTGACTCGTTCTTATATATTAAATGCCTGCAAGCATTTGATTTGGAAAAGTAATAAACAACATTGATTTTAGCATCGGGATATGTGGATATATGAATGTATATTCCCAAAAAACATCAGATCAAAAAATTTCAAACGTTTGAGATATCCTTAATTCTCAATTTGCTAATAAAGATTTTCTCGAAAATTTCACCAACGTTTTGAGAAAAATGTGCCTTTTTGTTTGAGAACGCTATCAAGGGAAATTTGAGGTGCATTTGATAACAAACATTTGAGGTTTGATAATAAGGTTGGTTCTCAAATGCATCTGAAATTGAGAATTAAGAAAAATGTTTATGGGGTTTATATACATTTATTTATATGTATGTATGTGTATACCACTTTAGCGAAAAGTAAGTAATAGCATGACAAATTGGCAGCGATAACATTTAATACAGCTAAATTTAAAAAGGCAACCAAGTGAATGCAAAATATACTAATGTTGATGATAAAATGAAATGGAGATATTAATAATGTAGACTCCAATTGCCACATTTGGAGCTATTACAAATTTCTCGTTTATGTAAGGATGTGTATCAGGCATGGACTAGCAACATTTTTGTCAGCTCCATTACTTGGAGTGATAGTTACGCTGTCATACAGTCTCGCGCTGTTCGCAATCAGCCATTGCCATTTTACAGCAAGCTAACTGCTTTTACAAAATCTATACAATTTCCATGACAGTAAAAAGCTGATAAAGTCTATTTAAAAGATAGTTATAGACATATTATTATGTTTAGAAACAATTTTCTTAACAAAATACAAGAAACAATTTGCTTCTGAGGTGACCGCGATGTTCTTAAATTTCAATCTTCACTTTGCCGTTCCTTTGACAAGAAATGTTGCTAGCTTGTCAGATACATGTTGCTGAAGAATTTTCACAGATATAAAGCCTAGTACTGAGTTCACTGCCGTGAAATTTCGCCAGCAACATGCATTTATTTTGCCGTGAAATGTTTGAAGAGAAATTTTTTGTCAAATGCCAAAACGAAAACTGAGCAAATGTAAAAAGCAAAAATTTGCAGTATCGCCTGAGAACCAACTTTCAAATTTTATACAATAAAAAAATTTGTATACAAAATATAAATTTCAATTTCAACAAATGTCACTTTTCACCCGAAAATAAATGGCATTGTATATTTAAATTGGCGTTAAAAAATGTTGCTGACATGATGTTGCTAGCATGTTGCGCAATGTTTTCACGGCAGGAACTCAAAGTTGTACTTTGGCGTGAAATATCTGTGAAATTTCGCACATGTTTCACAGCCAGTTTTTTGTATGAATTTTGACAGCAGTTTCACGTGAAACTCGAACTCAGTACTATGCTTAAGTTCAGAAAGTTACAATTGAAGTTCACTTGGAAACTCTTAACTTCAATTGTAATTTTCTGAACTTCAATTGCAACTTTCTGAACTTCAATTGTAACTTTCTGAACTTCAGTTTTAAAAGGTGTAGTAAGTACACTAAAAAAAAACATTACTCAGATTATGGAAAAGTGGGAATGATTCGGCGCTAAAGACAATTTTCGTTGTTTTGATGTACAATTTTCTTTAAAACATGGTTTTTATTCCTTGATTTGAAGAAAGTTGTACATCAAAACAAAGAAAATTGCCTTTAGCGCCGAATCATTCCCCCTTTTCCATAATCAATTTTATTTTTTTTTTTTTTGAGTGTAGTTCATATAATTTGTAATAGAAATCATAATAATGGAATTAACAAGTACAAGAATCGTACAGTGGTCGACATTCAATTCATTTCCATTCTTCTTCTTGTTCTTCTTGTTCTTCTTCTTCTTCTCCTTAATAGGCGTTTGACAACCGAGACGATTTCGGCCGAGTCCAATAAAGCGCGCCACTCGTTTCTTTCTGTTTCATGCTGCCTGGTGCCAATTGGAAATACCAAGGGAGGCCGAGTCACTCTTCACTTGATCTTCCCAACGCAGTGGAGGTCTACCGTTTCCTCCTTTAGCGGGTTTTGATAGAAATACTCTAGGGGCGGCGACCATCTTCATCCATTCGTCACGGCATGGACTGGAGAAATAAGCGTCTTGCAGAGCATGATTTTTGTTCGTCGAGAGGGCGGGAGGGCTTTACTTTTCAATTACATACTTAGTCTCCTTGAAGTAGCACTTGTTGGTGAGAGTGATTCCTCCTTGGATTTCGGTGGTGACATGAAGCATGGACTATATCAAAAGCAGATGAGATGGCGCTTGGAGTATTCGAGAGGAAAGTTCTTCGGAGGATTTATGGACCTTTGCGCGTTGGCGAGGGCGAGTATCGACGGAGATTTAACAATGAGCTGTACGAGCTGTACGCAGACATCGACATTGTTCAGCGAATAAACATCCAGCGGCTCCGCTGGGAAGGTCAGGTCTTGAGAATGGAAGAAGGTGCTCCGGCAAAGAAAGTATTTCTGTCGAAACCCGCTGAGCGCAGAAGAAAGGGGAGACCTCCACTGTATTGGGAAGATCAGGTGGACAGTGATGCTGCCTCCCTAGGTGTTCCCAAGTGGCGCCACGCTGCACGAAACAGAAATAGCTGGCGCGCTATGTTGGATTCGGCCAAAATCGTCTAGACGGTTACGTGCCAATTAAGTAAGTAGGTAATGCTGGTTCCCAAATAGACGAAGTCCTTAACAGTTTTGAACTTGTAGCTGTCAACATTCACGTGACTTCCAAAGCGTGCAGTTTCTTTCCAATTAAAGCCGCAGCGCCATTTTGATACCACGACTCGTGACTAAAGCAGTGAAAAATGAAAGTAACCGAGAATAAGCAGTTCGGAAGCCAGGGAAGGTCCCCCGCCCTATATCTATCCTGTTGAGTTTAACTATTTTATTACCACCTCAGGCTTAACGTTCTTGAGTTCCGAGAGGCTGTCGAAGAAAGGTTTGCTCAGGAATTTCATTCTTCTTTGGCAGTGCGACGCACGCTCACATAGCAGATGCTCCACCATCTTCTCTACCTTAGAAAGTTTACAGTTGTTATACAAGGTGTTAGGGCCCAATCCAAATCGCGTCGCGTGGGTATCACTGGTCCGATATCCTGTAAATACCGCAGCTTAGCGGGAAATGTCGCTTCTACCCGTCTTAAAAATCGCCGAGGATCGCACCTCATTGTATGAAGGTCACAGACTTCTGGAGTCCCTGCGGGCATGAAGCCGCTTCTATCTGATTTTAGCCTTCTAAAGTCAGTGCTGAGATATTCGGGGCACAAGAACCTCCTCCGCCTTTGCGATATCAAGCGCCGAGCCCTGCCTGACCAGCTCATCAGCCTCGGCACTCAGAACAGGGATGCGCTAGCTGTACTTGCCATGTCCAATTTTAGTTATCTGTCACGGTAGGCAGGAAGCGACGATAGGTTGCATGAAAATGTCGAGAAAAAAGGAAAGTGGGGTTGTGTTATGTGATGTTTATAGATGGAACATCCGTTGAAATTAAAATCCGAGCTGCTCCTTTTTCAAGGATATCCACATTTTTTGTTTTTTTTGAAAGGATCAAATATTGAGAAAATCGAAAATTCGCCACCGTCCAAATTTTTCCGATTTCAATACATTATTTGGTCGCTAAGGGATACAAAAAAAGGTATTAAAAAGAAAAATGGACACCTGTAGTGGAAAAATCCAATGTGAACAGGACCTAAAGGATAACCACTGAAATATAAAATAACACAAAAAGTACCCACTTTAATTTGCGTATAACTCCTAAAATGTTAATTCTACGTGAAAATTCCTTATAATATGTTTCATTCAGAAAAAATAAAGGAATATTTCTTTGATATATAATTTTGATGTACCTGCAGTGGTTAATGCACTTCGGTCCATCTAAAGTGAAAATTTCAAAAACAGTGCGTTTTTTTTATGGTGCTATTTTAAGTTCAAATATTTTTCTAGTTTATGTAAATATTTTAATCTAATTATCCAGTTCTCATTCTTACGTATCTATACGTTAATATTAGAAAGAATTAGAGCTGAAATACGCGCTAGCTGTGCACGGTGGGCGGTAAGCAACAATAGGTTGCATGAAAATATTGAAAAAACGATCGCCGGCTAAAAACTTACGTAAAATGATATTCTAATATACTTCATAAAAACACAGCAAGCGTGAATAAAATCTCCAACATTTTTTTTAAACGAAAATTAGTACCAGCACACAGCTAGGCACATATTCGTTGGGCCATCGTTTTTACGATATTCCCATGCAACCTATTGTTGCTTCCCGCCCACCGTGCACAGCTAGCGCGTATCTCAGCTCTAACTCTTTTTTTATTATTAACGTATAGATATGTAGGAATGAGAGGTGGATCATTAGATTAAAATATTTACATAAACTAGAAAAATATTTGAACTTAAAATAGCACCATAAAAAACGTACTTTTTTTTTGAAATTTTCAATTTAGATGCACAAAAGTACATTAAGCACTGCAGGTACATCAAAATTGCATATTAAAGAAATATTCCTTTATTTTTTCTGAATGAAACATATAATAGGAATTTTCACGTAGAGTTAACATTTTAGGAGTTATACGCAAATTAAAGTGGGTACTTTTTGTGTTATTTTATATTTCAGTGGTTATCCTTTAGGTCCTGTTCACATTGGATTTTTCCACTACAGGTGTCCTTTTTTCTTTTTAATACCTTTTTTTGTATCCCTTAGCGACCAAATAATGTATTGAAATCGGAAAAATTTGGACGGTGGCGAATTTTCGATTTCCTCAATATTTGATCCTTTCAAAAAAAAAACAAAAAATGTGGATATCCTTGAAAAAGGAGCAGCTCGGATTTTAATTTCAACGGATGTTTCATCTATAAACATCACATAACACAACCCCACTTTCCTTTTTTCTCGACATTTTCATGCAACCTATCGTCGCTTCCTTCCCACCGTGCTGTGCTATTTGTTTTGTTTCATAAAATTATTGTGTTTTAGGCATCCAACTGGCATGAAGCGAGGCACATTCATACCTTACAATTATCAAACACTGCGACACTTTTTATTTAAGATTCGCTGCCATTTGCACTTATTTAAGGCCTTTCTATATACAAATCTGTATCTTCTCCTTACAAGCCCGCACTTGTTACTTTGCCAAGAGTGCACTTCAGCGCACAACAAACAAGGTATATGCAACATGCGTTTTAAGTCTCTCTCAAAGGTATGCAGCTACTTATGCATAAAGAAAGTTCATATGCAAATAGTACGACAAGTATTAATATAACGTTGAGACTCATCAAAGCTCATGCTCATAATGGATGTCAAGTTACTTAAGGCATACTCATGTTTATTCAAACGTATATGTACTGGTTAAGTATTCATTTTATTAACGTTGAAAACAAGTACTATGTAGGTAATAAAGCCATAAAAGGGTACGTAAACATGTTTGTCAACATGTTGCTTGTACTTCAGACTGTAAAATCTAAATGGCTGGGTATGTACTCGTGTTCGACTCTTATGTATTGCTTATACTCAAATCGCTTAATGGCAACTAAATGCCATCATCTTCAATCACTGTCGCTGGCGTTAGTTTTGTTGTTGTTGTTGTTGTTGTTGTCGCTGTTGTCGCTGTGATTTTTGCTTACTGCTGTTGTTGTAACACTGTTGACGCACAATGTAACGTGCCAATTCCTATAATGAGTACTTAGTATTATAGACTACCCCTCCTAAAAGCGTGGAGCCATTGCAGCTAAGAACTTTTCAAATGGTAGATGAGAAATTCAACTCAGCGTAGAGTTGCTGTGGCGCCGAATCTCATCATCAGTAAATCGATAAATTAGACTCTTGACTCTAACGCAAATGTGTCGCGGTTTGGTCTTTCATTCTGTGTAGGAATTATTCCGCCCCCAGACAACAATCCTCCAGATAAAAATTGTGCAGATTGTACGAAAATTATCTTCTAGTAATAATAATACACTGACGCAAATATAACTCTAACGAATTTAAGGCCGATCTGCTCTCCCAATGCACACTGGTCTCATTTATATGGAGAGTGGGACAAAACTCAATTTCTTGGAAACGGATGGACCTACCGAAACCAAATTTGGCACATTGGTGTCCCACTATACGACTCATCTTTCAGAAAAATTAAAAGCATATAGTTGGGGTAAGTGGAAAAAAAATTCAAAAACTATTTACAGCGAAGGTTGAGTGTATAGCTATGAATTTTTTTTCCACTTACCCCAACAATTAAAAATTGAATTAAAATAAAAATTTCGTGCTAAGCACTAAAAACTCTTTCAAGTAAAAGCATATATGTTGTAATCCACGCCCACCACTAACGCTAGTTTACAGCCAAGAAAAAAAAAACAAGAAAATCAGGTATGGGGGAGGATAGGAATTTACCTGCTGAGCTCTGAACTATTTTTTTTTTAATTTTCTGTATAGTTAGGTTTTTGAGATAACGGTAATTTTGTGTTTTTTTGTTATCACTTCATTCAAAAATTATTTTCTCTGGAGTTACAAATGCGATAAAAGCAAGCGGTATCTCGTCGAAAGTCAATTAAAATACGCTATAAAACGTAATAAACGACATACAACTTGTAGTGGTCCAATAAAAACTCGCTGAGCGAAAGCTGGTCAAAGTCAAAATTTTGTTGATTTTTTGCGATTTTTGAAAAAATTTTGATTTTCAAATTAAGTTTTTATAAAAAGTTGTAAAAATCAGGCCGCTGTGGTGCAGTGGGTAGAGTGCTCGCCTGCTATGCCAGAGGTCTCGGGTTCAAACCACGGTCCGAGCAAAACACCAAAAAATTTTTCTAATTAGTAAAAATCCAATTATTGGATTTTTTAAGAGCAGCGGTCACCTCTCGGCAGTGGGCGGCATACCCTCCGAGTGTATTTCTGCCATGAAAAAGCTTCTCACAAAAAATGCATTCGCCGTTCGGAGTCGGCATAAAACTGTAGGTCCACCCAATTAGTAGGAAAAACAAATAGGAGCACACCTCGAATTGGGAGAGAAGCTCGGCCATAAAACTCGTCAGAGTTATAATAGCGCCATTGTATTATTATTATTAAAAATCAGGAAAGTTTTATTACTTTAAAAATTTTCCCGTTTAATTGCAAAGACTTTAGGCGTAATATCAGAGAGATCCGATAAATATTATATTTTTGGCGATTTTTTTCTTGTGAAACAAAAAGGATATTTTGGATGAAAAACTTGGTTAGGTGACTTAACTATGCGAAAATGACTTCATAGGTCAAAAGGACATTAGAAGAAAATATAAAGCTTCCAAAGACTAAACTAATGACATTTCGATTTTCAAAATCCGATGTCAAATAACAACAAAAAAAAATGTAAGGAGAGTGGGACAAAACTCAATTACTCAGATTTTATCGAAAATAAACTTTTATCGAAAACAGTCGATGTAAATATGTACAAAAATCGTAAAAGGGCAACAATATTTTGTATAGACTAGTTACATTTAATATGATATTTTAACAAAAAGGGAAAAAAGGGAAAAATGTATAAACAGGCTTCTTAAAAGAAGACTTGAAACAAATCAAATCTGCTTATAAGACCTGGTCCAGAGTGGTCCTTACTTGTTAAAAGTTTAAATGAAAATGCTAATGCTTGAAAATTACGCTCATAGAAAAACTAAGATTTCTTCATCTTGTATTTTGCTAAAAATAAATTTTTTACACTGTTTTCTTTCGCTAAATCATGAAACATACGTTTTTTTGCTTTTCCATAGTTATCCGCATTTTTAGAGCACTCCAACTTGAAATATCTCAAAAATCATAATACACTTATTTGCACAAACTTTTTCCAGAAAAAATTTTGTTTCAAATGTGTTGACTTTAAATGAGCCAAAGTAACGTTTAATGGTGTCTATTGCGTATAGAAGGAGGTTGTCCATAAAATTCGATATATTTCCCACGGAAATGCATGACAGAAATTTCATTTTGAAACACCAACATTTTATACTTTTGTGTATGGTGGCTGACCAGTGTGCACTGACGCGAATATAACTCTAATGAATTTAAGGCCGATGCAAGGTGTGCTCTTTATTTTTTTTATTTTATTTTTTTTTTTCGAACAAATAAGCGAAACGCAGTGTGTGATGATGATGCAACTATTGTGTGTTTACTCTTTCTTTTCAAAAAAATTCAAGCGTTCTCAAATTGTTAACCATTCCAAGGTTTTTTTCAACTTTGCCGCACTCATAACACCCTGTGTTCCACTTCCGCTATTTTACCTTTCTTTCTTTCAACTAATGCATAGTGGGTAAGTATTCAGCAAATGTGTGTTTTCGTTCACGCATTGTTATGCCATTCATGTTGTTTTTGTTTTCTGCCAAAGCGTCATTTAACGTTTTCTCAATTCACATACATCATATCGCATCACATCAGCATCATCATCATCATTATTCATTTCATTCCAAACAGTTCCCCTTACAGTTATATTCCCTTATTACCACTTGTAGAGCATTTGTTATGCAGAAATGCTTTGACGTGCACCCATTTATTATGACATTTCAATGCAACTCTGCATTTTAAGCTATTCCCCATTTCCACTCCCTATTCAGTATTGTTTGTCGTTGTCTAGCGCAGCAAAGTACCTACGCGCGTAATATCATGTTCAGACATAAAAATTAATTAAGTCAATTGGGCTTGATTGAAAATCTCTAGATTTGGTGTTCAGACATATTTAATTTACTTGGCCCATTTAACAGGTCGGCTCAAGATACATACACACATACACGCCGTGAGCTGAATATCAAACTCTGGTGACCTAAATGTCAAAACTGCAAGGAGGACGAAATAACTTGACATTCAGCTCACAACTTTTACCAATCGTAAACACGAATGCATGTATAGAATAAGCAGAAATAAAAAAAAGTTTGATAGGTGATGAAGAAGAACAAGAATTCAGCTGATCTGACGAAACAACCTGTTTTGTGGACCCTGACGCTAATGACATTTCTCTGAACATGACATTTAATTTTGCTTATGAAACAACGCTTCTAACAGGGTTGCATGCAGAATTGTTCTTCATTAGGAACTCATTAATTTCTAATGAAGCATTAACTTAGTCAATTTTTGTATGGTAAATTGAGAATCATTATGCTTGAAAATTGAATGAAGGCTCTTTATTTTCAATTAAGGTTGTGTCTGAACATAACATAAGTATTTGTTCAACTGTTAGTCAGTCATTCCGTCAGTGAAGCAGTCATACAGTTAGACGGTGTGCAATTACTTGGCAATAGAAAATGAATTGCATGGGCGTGGCGTGACAGCGCGTTTTGTCGTTTCATTTTGGAAAATAATTCTCTAAGCTTTTGTGTGCATTTTTATAGAGTGACTGGTTTGATGTTATTGTTGTTATTGTTGTTAGTGTTTTTAGTGTTATTGTTGTTATTGACAATTTCCTATTTTTGTTGTTATTTTTATTGTTCTTATTGTTGTTATTGACGTACATACATAAATGCATGTTTGCCGTGTTTTTGATGTGTGTAACTTTTTACCACTTGCTCTCCTCCTTTCAAGGCCTTGTTTGGTGGGTGTGCGCGTGGCGTGTTTACTCCTACACATATCAACTGCCTGCCTGTTAATGGCATTTTGTTTGTGCAGCTCACAATAATCGATTTTTCGATTCAAAAATGCTTAATCCTCGAAAGCAAATGTTCAATGTGTGCAAATTAAATTAGTTAATGGATTTTTAATGCATGGCGTTTTAATGTTAATGCGGTAAATTTAAATTCATTCACATTACTTTTATTGGAATTATCCTATAAATTTTTAAATAAAGGTATTGATTTTCAAAATTAATGTGCTTTGGAGCTTTAAAATTTAATAAATTTCGAAATCACATTATCAGTGGTTTTTCCCTACTTTAATCAATGCATTAACAAAGTGTGGCAGCTTTGCATATAATCACGTATTGCTCAAACCTTAGCGCCTAAAATCAATTGAAAGTATTTGCCTAAACGTCCAAACGAGTCACAGTGGTGAAATGAAAAAAAAAATCCTCAAATCAAAATTTTCCAGAAAGGGATTTTTTTTTTAAATGATAGCATTTTCGATTCGCGAGGTCGCATCGACAAAAATAATTGAACCCTAATGAGAAGTAGCCATACTCGCTAACTTGTCAATAAAAATTTTCCTCTGCTCGCTATCATTCACATATAAATTTGGCAGATAGAAATTTATAGTGAGCAGAGAAATTGTGAATCGAAAGCGGCTAATGAGTAGTAGCTATACTCGCTAACTGGTCGATCAAAATTTCCCTCTGCTTGCTATCATTCACATATTAATTCGGCAGAGGGAAATTTATAGCCAACAGAGAAATTAAAGAAATTTAAAGCAATCTGACAGATTACCAAAATTTCCCCAAAAGGGAAATTTTTAAAAAATGTAATAAAAATGATCTTACTGTCAGTAATAATGCTTAATTTTACGCAATTTTATTAATTACAAAAATTTCCCATAAAGGGATATTTTAAAAAATTGAGCAAAAGTACAAAAAAAGCGTTTTTTAAGTTTAATTTACCATTTCCGTACTATTAATTTTTAAACTACCACGGAATTCCACACAATAAATACATTTACAAATGGATTCTATAGTTCTGTAGAGGGTTGCAGTCGCCAATTTATGGTTTAGCGATCAACACTAGTTTATAAAAGTTCGTGCTTCGCGTTGAAATCTTGGCATTGAGTTAAGATGAACGTATAAAAAATATTTCAAAATTTTTTTACAATTTCCCTCTTTTACTATTTTTTAGAATTTGTAGATATGTAACGTTTTTTGCGCTACAATTTCCACACTACAAATGCACATACGCGCACACTGCTTAAAAATAAAAAAATGAGCAATGCCATAAAATCTGTAATACTTGAAAATAGCACTTGACTTGACTTTTTAATGCCAATGCGCTAATTTTTTATTGCACATAAAATTTTAATGTTGTGTAATTTGTTTGAATTTTTCCGAAGAGGTCCTTTCACACATATATACATACATACATATATTCATCTATTGTAGGAGGAGTAAGTATGCGCTCCGTAAGTGCCCAACAACAAATGGCAAGCCATAATTTTGCTGTTTTCGTTTTTGGCATTGCGAATTGCGAAAAAAATGTCATCTGCAAAAATTTCGTAACCGAAATGCATTTTAAAAGCGTTAGTTTGATGTCAAACTGCCAATATGTACGTATGTAAGCGTACAGTTACATATAAAAATACGCACACATACAGCAAATCGCGCTAATTCAAAGCCAGCGCAGAACTAGCTCATCAAGAGAAAGTGTAGATTTTCCATCGTTCCGAACGCAATGCTTTTAACTTTCTTTTTTAACACGGTGATATCCTATAAAGTGCCCTCTGCAGAACTCTAAACCCCGTTCTGAACTGTCTTAGATGACGGGAATTCCGTGATAGTTTAAAAATTAATAGTACGGAGATAGTTTAGACGGCAAAAACCTTTTTTTTTTGTACTTTTATTCAATTTAGTAAAAATTTCCCTTTTTGGGAAATTTTGAAAATTAGTAAAATTGCACTAAATTAATATTCATGACTCGCTAAAGTTTATATAAAACCATTTTATTGCATTTTTAGAAAATTTCCCTTTTAGGGAAATTTTTGTAATTAGTAAAATTACGTTAAAATAATCTTAATGACTTGCTAAAGTTTAAGGTAAACTACTCTATTACATTTTTAAAAAATTTCCTTTATGGGAAATTTTGGAAATTAGTATAATTGTGTGAAATATACCATTTCGAGTATTAAAGTTAAAAAAAAAGCAATTTTAAACTAATTTAAAAAAAATCACTTTTGGGAAATTTTATTTTAAAGTAGTTTTGTATCCATTTCACCACTGTGAGTCATATGGATGTTCAGCCAAGCAAAATTTGCCTTTTAATATATCTAGTTGTGTGAAATTTATCATTTTGAGTTAGAACATTTCAAGAGAAACTATTTTATCTAATTTAAAAGAAGTGCTTTTTGGGAAATTTTAATCTGAGGTAATTTTTTGTTTTCACTTCGCCACTACGACTCGTTTAGGCGTTTAAGCAAACAATTTTAGATGCTTTTAAAAAAATTTCCCTTTTTGGGAAATTTTGTAAATAACTACATTTGTGTGAAATTTGTCATATTTGTGACAACTGTTCCGCTTTTAACCCTCTAGAGCCAGTGCTGAGCCAATTACTTATCAACTCTCTAGTGTGAAACTATCGCTTTACGTGACTGTCTCCTATATTTCCTGCAGGGTGCATACACCTACATAAGTTCAATTGCGTTAGGGAGGGGAATGTGTAAATTCCATTACGCAAGTGTAGATGGATTTATGTTATTTGCAGCTTACAAAAATGCACTCAAATATTTTTCTGCTCGTCCTCGCAATGTCCATATTACCACTTAGTCAGTAAATAATTTTTCGAGCAGCTGGCTGACTGAATGAATTGCTGACTGAATGACTGAATGAATGGCTGAATGGTTGGCTACTTCTGTGCGAATCGTAAAAATCTTATGGATGGCTTTAACGCAAGCGGATGTGAAGGGGGTTGAAATACTTACGAAAGAATTTCTATTTCTGTGACTGCTTTCTGTTAGTTTTTTTTACAGCACTTGGCAACTATTCTGCAAGCTTAGTGAAACTCAAAGCTGCAAAGCAGAGCTGGCGAAAGCATAAGTGTGCTGTTTAATATAAAAAGTAAAGAATTGGCATTAAGGTTTATGAACACTTTTGGGGATATATGAAGTCAATTAGAAAGCACTTGAAAGCGTACGATAAAGTTAAGCGGATGTGTTAGAATCTCATAGTTTTTTTATTTTATTTTTTTTTTAAGTTGCAGCCATGTGTGTGTGAAGGCAAGCAGTAAACATTGTTAGTTAGCTAGAAGCTGTTATTTATTTATGTATTTGGGAATTATGGCGCTTTATATAGATAGAACCTCGAAAGCTTTTGTACATACATACTTACTTGGCTTTTACGTAGAGTATTTAGCTTTCAATTAAATCCGTGAGGATTAAGTCGATTTAGGATGCTGTTTATTACGCATACAAATAATAGGGCGGTACTGCATTTTAAAGTTATTTTTAAAAGCTCCTATTCTAACTTAAAGCTTTTAAAGCTTCAGTACAAGCTTCTCTTACTATTTGCGGCATGCGTTCTGAATTCAATCCTATAAAATGGTTGGATCTATATAATTTTTTATGCTTTTTAGACGCCATTAGCCAAAGCTGGACTTTTCTTAAGAGCTTTTCGTTACACGCACGAAGGTTTCGCCCGCACACAACTGTAGGCTATTGTGGGGCGGTTTTTTGATGTGTAAACATCTTTGCTGTAGCTACGAGTGATTTCGAAAAACAGGTAAAGTTTACGCGTAAACGTAAATGACCTTTGTGTTAGTGCACTGCTGCGTCCGTGTGAATCGCTTGGCACTGACAGTGGTAGGTAAGTAGATAGACATGTACTTACAAATGCTTGCATGCATAGCCGAGCAAATGCAAATATCAACAACAACAGCAACGAAGCGAAGTGAAGTTGTTGTTGTTTTCTGCAACAATGCTACAAATAGGCAAATTAAAAAGGACCAACCTGTTTGAATATGTATGCAAATGTATGGATATGCACACCTACATCTACCTATCTAATTTTCTATGCAATATTGGTATCAAATGAAAGGTTTTGAGCAGGACTTCGATATGAAGCTCTTGTCATTGTGACCCCTAGGCCGGGTCTCCAGATATGGGTCAAACGTGGACTCGGATGATCTTGCATGTTTCTGAGCAATACAAAACAAAACAACATAAAAAATCAAAAGTCAAAAACCAAAAACCAAAAACCAAAACAAACAAAAACAACAAAATAGTAGCAGTCACAATGACAACAAAAAATTATAAAAATTATAGTCGCCTTTTAATCCATAGAAAACCAGGAAAAAAGGAATAAGGAAAAGGGAATAAATATCCGATTTCGAAACAGTTTACACATCAATATTCATGAATACCCGTTATTCACGCTTTAATTTTTTTTTTTTATTTTAGTATCTCCTAGAACTAATAGTGCAAAGGTTCTCAGTCAATAAAAATAAATTTAAAGCTTCAATTGAAAAAGCTTTTACAGCATATTTTAAAAAATAATTCCCAAAATTCAGTAAAAATTAGTCAAAGCTATATTAAATTTAAAGGTTTAAATTTATTTTGATAAAGAAGCTTTTATTACGAAAGCTAAAACGTAAAGGTCAAAGCTCAAACTAAGCGCAAAAGCTTTTTGTTTCCATTAATACAAAAATCATTATGCAAATCATGGACATTTGCAGCAAAATTTTCTGAAATTACCGTTAGTAGAGAAAGTATTTTACTGCAAAAATTAAAAGTTAAAGTTCAAAGCTTTATTAAAACTCAAACGGTATGGCTTACAGACACTTATTAGCCTTAAGGTGAGTTTTTCTTTTCAGAAACGTACACAGCGATAACTTAGAGTTGCCGTGAGCTTAAAAACCGTTGCTGCAAATAAATTTCAAAAACAAAAACTGAAAGCTTTAAAGTCAACGTATAAAGGGAACGTTTTTTTTAAATAAGCTTTTATTGAAAATCTGCTTTCGCTTAATTAAATAAATTTTGACTGAACAGCTTAAAGCTTTAAGCTCAAAGCTCAATAGGAATTGCCAAAGGGTAGTGTTTAAAGCTTTTTTAGCGCAAAGCAGCTTTGTAGTAAGTTTTTATGAGAAAATCTAAGTCTCAAAGGTTGTAAATGTCGTTAGTGTTAAAGTTTTAGCTCGAAGCTCAATGCCAAAAGTAGTAAGTAAAAGCTCAAAAATGCTTCTAAAATTAAAACCTATCTTCTAAGCGCATATTACTAAATTTTTTTCTCACTGGGTGCTTAGATAGATTTTTAGTTGCAATAAAACTTTTTTATTTTTCTTTTTCATCATTTTTTTCTGGTTTTCGGTTGATAAAATGCGAGACAAATGAAGCGCTCAACAGCACCCTAGCGACCTAATATTGTAAGTTAGTACCTACCACACCGAATTACACCCCAAACACCGACTGACTGCGCCAGAAAAAAAAACAAGAAAGAACTTCATTTTAGTTGGTCGATCATATGGTCAGTTAAAATACAAAGTTGACACGCACAGACATGCATACACAAGCAAAGGGATGGGTATCCATCTAAGCAATATGTATACCCGCATACGCCCTATCGCGCTGCCAGCCGCGCACTTGTTCATGTAACTGGTGCAATATCTGTCTCTAAAAGCCCGTCTCCACATAACTTGATTCACCAGAGAAACATGTATCAAAACATCTCGCTCAATAACCCGTCTCCACGTGGCTAATCGTGATTCAGTTTCACATTTCTCTTTCTTGTTCTTCTTAAATGTTTGTATGTTTGCTTATTTTTGCGTCTTTGTTTTGGTCTGTGTGAGATTTCGATAGATTTTCGATACAAAATTAGAGACGACATCGATATCATCGAGGTTGGCAAGATGATTCAGAATGAAACAGCGTTTCAATCTTCACTCGCTCTCAGAAATTTGTATGCAAATTGGCGAGTTTCGGCACTGGTTTCCGTGTCGAAACAAGATTGAGAGAGAAAATGCAGAAAAAAAGAGCGAAACACGTTATGTGGAGACATGGTATAAGCTTGTTTGTCTGTTTGTCTGAGTTAAATTGCTTTTTGGCTGCTGGAAGCCCGTCTTTTTTTTTCATTTCTTTCCTTTATTTTTTCATTTATATGTATGTATATTTGCGCAATTTTTATTAAACCCTAGAAAAACATTTTTCCTAAATTGTGGCAATTTGTGAGTTGAGCTGCGCTAGTTTGGTTGTGTGTGTGTGTGTTATTTGAGTGGGTGAGTGAGGGCAGAATATGAGCAATTTTTCTGTTTTTTTTTTTCTCTTTTTCATTTTTATTATTATTTTTTCCCCTGTGCACATACTTATTTGTTTTTACGAGCACACTTTATTGGCGAGCTTTGCCAGCAAGAGATGAAGATTCACCAAATAACAATTGAAATAGTATCTAAGTACGAGTAGCAGCCGGAAAAATGGACGCAAAATTTTGTAGAAAATGAAATGACTATGCAAACGTTTGTATTGCAAATTTTATGAAATACATAGATACATATACATACATACATATATTTACATACATACAAAGCTTAATATACAATGTGTGCTACAGTGTCCTGTTTGTGGCCTGGTTTGGTGGCTTTGGTGGTTTTTGTAAAACTCACCATTTCAGTTATACTAAATAAGGGTTTCAGAAATGACTATTTTACAGCTGAACGGTATTGCATGCAGTCGAATATTACTTAGTCCAGAAATGGATTTTTAAATTTTGATTAGGGTAAATGAATGCATGTCTTATGTGAATTGCAAATGGCATATAATCAAATTTACAACAACATTTATATGTATGGTTGTTTATCTATACATGCATATATGTACGGATTCCCGTATACTAATACACTGTTAGATAAAAGAGTGAACACCGATACCGAATATCGAATATCGAATACAAAATATCAAATACCGAAAACGAGTAAGCAATACGGTTAACGAATGGGCATATTGAATACCGATTATCAAAACCGAATAACGAATATCGATTACTGAATACGAGTAACCAATAAGAATTGCGAATGGAATTATTAAATACCGATTAAAGGAAACCGCATATTGACTACCGAATATTGACTACCGAATACGAGTAAATAATATAAGTAGCGAATAGAGTTACTGAATGCCGATTACAGCAAACGAGTAAGAAACATACGGTTAACAAATAGAAATATTGAATACCGATTATCGAAAACCGAATATCGAATATCGAGTACGAAATACGTGTAACCAATAAGAATAGCGAATAGAATTACTGAATACCGATTATCGAAAACCGATTATAGAATACCGCATATCAAATACCGAATTCGAGTAACGAATAGAAATATTAAATACCGATTATAGGAAACAGAATATCGAATACAGTTTATGAGTAACCAATATGAGTAGTTAGTAAAATTATTGAGTACTGATTATCAAAAACCGAATACCGTATACAAATAGAAATATTAAGTCAAGCCGAAAACCGAATACCGAATATCACATACCAAATACGATCAACAAATATAAATATTAAATAGAGTCTATTGAATACCTAATATCGAATAACTCATACCGAAAACCGATTACGAGTAACCAATACGAATAAAAATTAAAATATTGAATACCTATTGTCAAAAAAAACGATTTCCGAATATGCAATACCGAATACGAGTATCTAACCAATACGGTAAGGAATAGAAATTTTGAATACCGATTATCGAAAACCGAATACTGAAAATCGAATACCGAATTACGAATATTGAATGCGATTAACCATTAAGAAAAGCGAAGAGAATTACAATCGATTATCAAAAACCGAATATTGACTACGGACTATGAATAACTAATACGAGTAACGAATAGAAATATCAAATAGTTATTATCGGATACCACATATTGAAAAACGAATATCGAATACCAAATATCGCAAAAACCGAATATGTATAATCATACTGGTAACGAATAGAAATGTTAAATAGCGATTATCGAGTAAAGAATACGAATAACGAATGCGAGTAAAATATTATCAGTATACAAGTACAGCATACAATTACGAGTATCCGTCATTTACGGGCAAAAGGATAACGTTATAACTTAATGCTGGACGGAATACATTTACTATGCAATACAGGTAAATATGTACCGTAATATATCTATTTACATAAAAGATAATTCAGTGTTAGTTAATTTATAGGAAAAAAAGGATAATTTCTTTATGCAACTACGCTACTTAAATTTTATGGCACACAATGTGATTAAGCAAATTTTTGTTGTTGCCAGTCGAGCGGCAACTGGGACTTAATGTTGCAAATAAACGCACAAACTTACATTTATTTTTATATAAACAAACATATGCACCTAAATATACATAGAATCACATAAAAAAATAAACACATGTGGTGACTCTTGTTTTATTTTTTATATCTACCTCAATTTTCAACTTTGGTTTTTTCACATACCAATACTAAAATTGTGTGCCGCCAAATGTCAACAGCAGTCAGTCACCAACGAGCCAGCAGCGAGTCACCGCCGAGTGCCATTCAACAAATAATGAAAGTAGTTCTACCAACTCGTACAGCAAAAAAGCAGCGACGAAATTATTATTTGAAATGAATGAAAACTCAAAAGTGACGAACAACGAACGGCAAGTGGGCGGCGTGTGGTGAGCAGCGTGTAACGGTTCATGAGCGGAGAACTCCAGTGGTGACTCGTTATACTTACGTATGTGGGTGGCAATGGCACAGCGGCTATGATGAAAGCGACAGCGACGTCGACGGCCAACGGCTGACGGCCTAGTTACCATATGGAGCTATTAACTTTGCGATCGTAAAACAAAATTGAATGTGAAAAATTATTTTACTCGCTTGAAAAATTTGTACGAGTAAATTTGTTTTTATTATGGAATAAGGGCGCATTTTTTATGTATGTATAAGTACATGCTAATATATGTACATATTTCTCTAGGTACACATATGCAGCGAATCGACGCCGAATGGTGTTATTACTTTCTATGTTACATATTTATTATTAGTATTGCTAAAGGGAGGATGATCAGGCATCAGTTTAACTAGAGTGCACAAAATGAATTTTTCTAGTATAAGCCTTAAAGAGAATGAGATTTTGATCTCAGGAAGGCTATGAGGAAACAGGAAGAAGAAAATAGCCTAGGCAATAAGCAGCAAATTTCACTCCTATTGACGCGTTTAAAACGGGTGTACTGCGAGGGCTGTAGATTTTTCATTGAGTATGGTAAATTGAGAATAATTAGGCTTGAAAATTGCCCAAAAGGTTCTTAATGTTCAATTAAGATTGTGTCTGAAGATAATATAAATGACCATCGAACAAAGCCCGAAACACACAAACTACTCATAAAATTCCATTAGAAAATCTTGAAATCACAATTACAGAGAATTATTTTCAACACGTCAGATGCAAAACAACAATAAGGAATCCAGCGAAGAATAGTCAGTAGTCAAAGTACACAGTTTACAGTTTTTGAGTCACTGTATTACGTATATTTTATGTACGATTCCCCAGCGGCGAACATTGCCTACCACACTACTTCGCCCAATGATGTATACTACACATTATGAACAATGCCAACTAACATATAATGTGTATGAAAAAGTACATAAGTAGGGTTAACAAAAATAAATTTTGTTAATTTTTCTGTTTTTCTTCAAATTTCATTGTTGTTGTAAATTCAGAAATTCCATAGAAACAAAATAACAATCACATTGAAGAAATTTTGTTTGAAATATTTTTTCAAATATGTACATACAGTGCCGAACTAAAGTATTGGCACAGCAAGATGCTTCAACTTTAACACTGTTTTTTGACCGCATGTGAAGAGATTTCTAAAAAATATAAAACATCTCTGGATAGAATGATAAATTGTTAACCATTTCCATTTTATTTCATTTAATTATCTCTTTTACTGAATTAACGGCAGCGATTCTAAGAAAAAAAGTACTGTTTTGGGCTGAACAAAAGTATTGGCACAGCTAAATATTACTGGCTATTTTGCGCTGATTTATCGGTCTAGCAACTTTTTTTAATTTGCCATGCTACGATAACGTGTGACTTATGTACGTTACTCTTAAAATATGAGCCGCGGACGTCGCAGTGTGATAAATAAGTAAATTTTCCATTAAAGTGAGTAGCAAAAGAGCAAAACCGCCGAATCTCGGCGAAAAATTATGTCGCATTTGCATGATTATCGAAAATCATTCTCTGGGATTGGTGAAATGATGGACAGAAACCGCCACACTATTCGGAGCATTGTTCAACGTTTCAAGAAGGCTTATCTTTGCAAAGTGTACAAAGAACGGATAGACCTACGGCTTAAAGGACCGTAAATGCAGTCAGATAGTAGGAAGAGTAAAAAAAATTGTAGAATATATTCCACCAACATTGCAGATGACGTTAAGACAGAATTAGGAAGAGACATGCACGCCATAACGATCCGGGGAGCCGTATATGGAAATAACTACCATTCTCGTATAGCTAACCGAAAGCCCCTTATTCCAAAAATAAGCCTAAATAAACGTTTAGCTCATGTAAAAGAATATTAAGTAAGCCAAGCAACTGCTGAAACAATGTTCTTTACTCGGATGAAAAAAAATTTAGTATTTTCCAACTTGATGACCGGCAAATTGTGTGGGGAAACCATAACAGCTTGCATCTAGTTATACGGGAATGATAGTTATTTTCTTGTAAGGCTCCCCGGATCGTTAAGGCGTGCATATCTCTTCCGAATTCTGTCTTAACCTAATCTACAATGTTGGTGGAATATATTCTACGATTTTTTTTCACTCTTCTTACTATCTTACTGCGTTTACGATCGTTTAAAGCCGTATGTCTATCCGTTCTTTGTACACTTTGCAAAGATAAGCCTTTTTGAAACATTGAACAATGCCCCGAATAGTGTGGCGGTTTCTGTCCATCATTTCACCAATCCCAGAAAATGAATTTTGATAATTATGCAAATGTGACATAATTTTTCGCCGAGATTCGGCGGTTTCACTTTTTTGCTACTCACTTTAATGGAAAATTTACTTATTTAAGACACTGCGACGTCCGCAGCTCATATTTTAAGAGCGACGTACGTAAGTCACACGTTCTCGTAGCATGACAAATTAAAAAAAGTTGCTAGACCGATAAATCAGCGCAAAATAGCCAGTAATATTTAGCTGTGCCAATACTTTTGTTCAGCCCAAAACAGTACTTTTTTTCTTAGAATCGCTGCCGTTAATTCAATAAAAGAGATAATTAAATGAAATAAAATGGAAATGGTTAACAATTTATCATTCTATCCAGAGATGTTTTATATTTTTTAGAAATCTCTTCACATGCGGTCAAAAAACAGTGTTAAAGTTGAAGTATCTTGCTGTGCCAATACTTTAGTTCGGCACTGTATGTACATACATACATATGTATGTACATATGTATGTACATTTTTGAATCAAGCGCTAATAGCCAGCAAATAATATCGTTCAAAATTGTATAAAACAGTTTTGACTGACAATAAAATGCACCACTTCTTCATGGACGTTCTCCCTATGTAGATATAATGGATTATTGGCGAATTTCGGTGCTTTTTTTTGTTTTGGTGTTTTATGTATGTGGTTTTTTTTTCTTGAGTTTCCCTAATTTTGCACGATTCCTTACCTATGCACATACCTGTGGCAGTCCCAGCATAAATTGGCTGGGCAAGCCTATGTGTGAAGCAGTCATTAGCTATTCATGTAACTTTCTTTGTTGTATTATCTGCAAGTCATTGGCATATGTACATACATACATATGATTACTAGGGGTAGTGGTGGTTTTTGAATTCGAAATGTCTACTTACAGCTTACAATGTAAACGGAATTGTGTACAATCCACCAAAATTCACCTTACAAGGTAAGATAAGGAAGTTTCGAGGTGCCTACCTACAACTTACAATGTAAGCGAAGGTAGATTAAATCTGCCTACCTACAGCTTACAATATAAGCGGAATTGTATTCAGTCCGCCTACGTACACCTTACAACTTAAGCGAAAATAGATTCGAGGATCCTACCAACAATTATACTCTGTAAACGGAGTTGTATTCAGTCCGCCTACATCCACCTTACAACTTTTGCGAAGTATGGTTCGAACTGATTAGTGATATGTTCATTAGATGAACACTTCACTACCCTGATTACTTTGTATGTAACGTGTTGGCGTTCACTCTACTTTTGCGGCCATGCATATGAAAATTTATAAAAGATCTGTATATGAGGTGGTGTGCATTACAGCCTTACATGTATGCATGACTTAACCGATTCTGTAAGCAACATTTTCGCCGCTGGGTCATAAGTAAGAACGTATGAGTAGTCCATAATATCAAAACAAAAAAAATCACAATGAGACTTTCGAGATTGCCTGATTGTAAATATTGAAATCAGTTTTCAAAAGGATTTTAAATTTCGAATCAAAATATCATTGAGTATGATATTTAATGCGAAGAAAGCATTCAGTAGAGAATGTGAATGCAGTAGAATCATTCCCAATCCAAACATGAGTGCAAAATTTAACTGAATTGAATCAGTTTTTTTTTTTTGCTTTCAATAAACAACTGCTTGTTACAGTAGCAACGAGGCTCGTTTCAAACAATTTGTACTGAATGATTGGCTCTGAATTGGGAATGCGCACACTCAACGATTTGAATCGTCTGAATGAGCATTCAGTGTTAAAAAATTGTGATATCAACATTCAATGCTTTGAATCCAACACTTGGAAATATTGATTGCTGAAAATATATATGTATATCATTAGGATAAGCTGAGTTAAAATTTTCAATGCCGCATTTCGAAACGAGAAAAATCGAATTGAATCATTACAACGAAAAAATTCACTGATTTGGAATCGCAAATGATTTGAATCTTTTACAGTTTTAATGTACTTTATAAGTTCCTCCAGGCTTTTACTGCTGCCGTATGAGGCTGTGGGTTACTCATACGCCCCGCCAGCCGCGAATTTTGGTACCATTCACTGATGGCATTTGCCACTAAAAATATTTTTGGTTTTTTTTTAATTTTTTGGTATTTTTTTTTTATTTTTTTTTAATTTTTTTAATTCTGAACTTTTTTAATTAGGTGGTTTTTCCTTTACGAAGAAAATTTTTAGCTGTTAAAGATAATTTTTAGTTAAATGTGCAATACAAGCATTAAGCAACAAGCAAAATCGCCAATTTTTTTGCAAATTAGTTCGTTTGCTTGAAAAAAAAAAACAACTCTCTAACATATGTACGCACATATTTGCTTTTTACGCAATTAACAGCAGCAACGTTGGTGACATTTTACTTTTAATGACCACAGGTGAGACCGAGTGTGTACAACAAGCATATATAAATAGATTTATGAAAATCTACAAACAAATGTGAATATGCCTCGTGCTTTTTATGCAAACACATAAAAGCATAAAAAACCAAACTGTACACGTACGTACGTGACTTTTGCCTGATGAGTTGCGCTCAACGTAAATAACAAAGAGTTGCCATGGCACATTTGCCAGCAACGAGGTGGTGGAAAAATCTTTACACATACACACAAAAACATACATACTCCATTTGCCACATGCCACAAATGTGCGTTGAATGGTCTGCAATTTGTTGGTTTTTTCTGTTTTTTTTCATTTGCTTTTGTTGTTTTTATTCAACTTTTATTAGCTTTTTTACGATGCAAGTGGGTTCCATTTATTTGCAAACAGCATATTTACTTATGACATTTGGAGTTACTAATTTGCTCCCAAGTGTATACGCACATACATACATAGTGTGTGTGTATGCACGAGTATAATACACATAATTTTTTTTTTTTCACCAAATGGTGGTATAACAAAAATAAACAAAAAATAAAGAAGCAAAAATGGATATAAAAAAATATGGCAACACATCAAATATCGCAATAAGTTACAATTTGGTAAATGGTTGCTTGGTTGCGTATACGCCATGGTGTACTTACGTACATATGTGGGTAAGTTAATTGAAATGCTTTGTTTTAATGGAATGTCCACAGCAGAAAATATAGGTAAGGTACTTACTGAAAGTGCTGCCCACTGGTCAGCCCCCATACACAAAAGTCAAAAATGTTGTTGCTTGAAAAAGAAACTTCTGTCATGCATTTCCGTGGGAAATATATTGAATTTTATGGAAGACCTCCTTCTATACGCAACAGCCACCATTAAATGTTACTTTGGCTCATTTAAAGTCAACACATTTGAAAAAAATTTTTTCTGAAAAAAGTTTGTGTAAATAAGCGTATTATGATTTTTGCGATATTTCAAGTTTGAGTGCTAAAAAAATGCGGATAACTATGGAAACGCAAGAAAAGTGTATGTTTCATGATTTAGCGAAAGAAAACAGTGATAACATTTAATTTTTAGCAAAATACAAAATGAAGAAATCTTGGCTTTTCTATGAGCGTAATTTGCAAGCATTAGCATTTTCATTTAAACTTTTAACAGCTAAGGACCACTATGGACCAGGTCTTGTAAGCAGATTTGAGTTGATTCAGGTCTTCTATTGAAAAGCCTGTTTATACATTTTTCCCTTTTTTCCCTTTTTCATAATATATGATATTAAATGTAACTAGTCTATAAAATATTGTTGCCCTTTTACGATTTTTGTATATATTTACATCGACTGTTTTCGATAAAACTTTATTTTCGATAAAATCTGAGTAAATAAGTTTTGTCCCACTCTCCATACAATTTTTTTTTTTGATCCCGCAAAATATCGCGGAATAATTTTTTTTTTTATTGTAACTTTGTTATTTGACATCGGATTTTTTAAATCGAAATGTCATTAGTTTAGTCTTTGAAAGCTCTATATTTTCTTCTAATGTCCTTTTGACCTATGAAGTCGTTTTCACATAGTTAAGTCACCTAACCAAGTTTTTCGTCCAAAATATCCTTTTTGTTTCACAATAAAAAAATCGCCAAAAATGAAATATTTTTCGGATCTCTCTGATATTACGCTTAAACTCTTTGCAATTAAACCGGCAAATTTCTAAAGTAATAACACTTTCCTGACTTTTACAACTTTTTATAAAAACTTAATTTGAAAATCAAATTTTTTTCAAAAATCGCAAAAAATCCACAAAATTTTGATACTGCTTGCGTTTATCGCATTAGTAACCCTAGAGAAAATAATTATTGAATGAAGTGAAAACAAAAAAACGCAAAATTACCGTTATCTCAAAAACCTAACTATACAAAAAATAAAACAAAAATAGTTCCAAGCTCAGCAGGTCAATTCCTATCCTCCCCCATTCCTGATTTTCTTGTTTTTTTTTTTTTGGCTGTAAACTAGCGTTAGTGGTGGCCGTGGATTACAACATATATGCTTTTAATTTTTCTGAAAGATGAGTCGTGTAGTGGGACACCAATGTGCCAAATTTGGTTTCGGTAGGTCCATCCGTTTCCAAGAAATTGAGTTTTGTCCCACTCTCCATACAAATGAGACCAGTGTGTGCTGTATTCAGTCTCAAAATTAACGGTATAAGGATGTACAGTTCATGTAAGGATGTACAGTTCATTATCCTTGTAATGCGCGCGTGCTTTTGGGGCAACGTTTACTAGATAAAATGTGTGCTAGTTCCATCTTGCTGAGAGCAATAGGCATAGAAAAAATCAAAATACTTTGCAGGCAACACCTTATGCCTGTTATGTTTACGAATTGCAGGTAAAAAGAAGAAGAAAATTATGAAACTTGATTAGCATAAAAAAACAAACTAAGCAGTTTCTATTTTTACACAGCAAACAACAAAGTTTAAGCTTAAAGACCTTCTCACTTATCTTTTACCCACTCTACTTTGTTACTTTTGCTTTGATACTTGCAAAACAAACCAAATGCAAATGCAAATATATACACGCACTTGTATTTTTAAGACAAAAGCTGACCAAAAGTAAGTAAGTGTGCTTTTCAGCGCTCAACGCTTCAAAATGCCGCCAAGTGCTGCACAAGCAAGTTGTAGGAGTTGTTGAGAATGCAAATGTCGTTGGTTGATGAGGACGATTGAGGTAGACAGATGAATGAATAAGCAGAAAAGTGAGAGCAAAATGTATGTAAATATAAAATGTTAGAAAGGTGGCTGCCTAGTTCTAGAATGGTACTCATATGGAAGGTAAATATTTATATCTGGAAGATATTAACATAGCACAAGTTGTATAAAATGCAAATTGTATACAATAGAAGAACGAGACACGAAGAAAGTGTTATTATTTAACACAAAAAGCTTTGCTTTGACTGCTACACTGTGAGCATTAGATGGCGTGTGTCATTGTAAATGTGGTACAAGTATTTTAAAGGTAGAAAATGAGGTGAGAAATTAGGCGCACGGACAGTTGGCTGTACCATACAGCATATGAGATAAGAATGTTGATAAATCATAGTCAATATATCGCAAAAAGGTCTTCATATAACATATTATTCCTACATGTTATTACATTAGTGAATCCAGACTCAAGACTGGCACCGAAATTACCGATTTAGGTGTAGTTGTTGACTCTAAATTTACTTTTAGTAGCCATATACATAAACTATATAATTGCAAAGGCGTACAAAATGTTCGTTTTTATTCGCCGTTTCAGCCAAGAATTCACTGTTCCCTACACTCTTAAATTATTGCCCACTTCTCTAGTTTGTTCTAGATTAGAATACGCAGAATATGCTCCAGGGTGCCAACAACATCAGGTTCGTTGCATGCCGTGCACGGCTGACTGCCCATTTTGAACGCACGGGATGGTGTGAGATAGTGCGCCGACCGCCGGTCTGCAGTCTGCTCTAGGAGGTGTGAGTAGATAGTTTGCAGTTTTTATGTTGTATAACCGAAGCATAATTTGATGATCTTGCAGTTTGACAAGGTCTTCCGCTGGGAATCGCCTGTGCGTATCAATGCCTGATGTATTTGAGATTTGAGGCGATGATGTTTTCCACAATCACTTGTTCTTGTGATGTTCGGGGTTTGGCTAACACGTCCACCCTCTTATTTGCCTCGGTTCCCTGGTGTCCGGGTATCCAGTAGATAGTAAAGCGTCTATCCGCGCATAGTTCCTATAACTTGGCACTGCACTCATTCACGCACCTAGAGGTCACTTTGACTGCCGCCTGGCTGTCGATGAAAATGTTTTCGCGAGAGTTTGAGGACGTTAGTTCACTTGCAAGTCCGCTGCTTTTAAGGCAGCGTAGACTTCTGCCTGAAAGATACTGCAGTAGTACGGGAGTCTAAAAATTGTCTATAATCGATAAAATATTTTGCCAGTCATTGATATAACAAAGTTTTCAAATGACGGCTTAACAGGCTTGAACTCGTGGGACACTGAAAATTCTTAGACCTTGATTCTATAGCTGGAGAAGTAATTATATGCTCCCTTTTTCCAATTATTAGAAATATATATAGCAAGCGAAAATCACTCGCAGTTAATACTAAAATGCAGAAGCATACTCCTACTTACCACTAAAACCAATGCCTTGCAAATTGAATAATACATTAATCTACTTACATACTTAATTTAAGCAAAAAAAAATGCAAACAATCTCGATCTTAGATAACGCATTGCGCACCTTATAAAAAACTAAAAAAAAAAATTTTACGCAAATGAAACGATGACAACAAGGGCGGTGGCGACGCGGATGCTTGGAAGAAAGATTTACTAAAGCAACGCATTGCAAACGCCAAGCAAGCAAAGTGTTCACGTTTCTGGTATGTCTAACTTTTTCCATTAAATTTGCCGGAAATTGTTGCAAAGCTATCCTACACTAATATGCGCAGTGTGGCAAATGAGCAGCATTCACATAAAATATCGTGGTGTGTGTGCGTGTGTGTTTAGACGAGGCAAAGGCGGCAAGAACTGCGGTACATTCCGTTTGAAGTATGAGAAGCTGAAAAAGTTACAATTGGCACCTTTACGTGTCTGCGCTTGGCTGGCTACTTTTGCTTGAATGCGACAACAGCACAGTAGCGCAGCAGCGCAGCACTGATTACATGGTGTCATTTGGTGGCGGCAAAGGTAAACGTGAAAAGGTACATGAACTTGCACAGACAAACATACACATATAAATACATACACACATTCCCATGGCGCCACAAACTCTATGCAGTTGCTGATTAAACGCTGCAGCGCTCAACGTTTCGGTCGTCGCATTCGCATTTGGTGACGCGTTTGCCGGCGCGCGACACGTGTTCTTGCCGACACCGCCGCCACCGCAGCGACAACGCATAGCGCAACAAATGCGAAAACTTTTTCCTCATCAGCGTTTTATGTATAAATTACGGAAATTATTACCACTACTGATTGCATACATGTCCTTTTTTGGCGGTGGCTCTTAAAATCTTACGCTTACATGCCAGCAATTTGTTACTTTTCCTTTGCGAAATTTCTCTTTGGATGTGAGAAGTCTGCTTTCTTCTTCTTCTTTTTCCCTTATTTTATGTAGGTAAGAAAGTTAAAGTGTTTTTTTCTTTGCGTGGGAGCACCAATGAATACTAGTGCGAGTAGAATTAGTATAACCCAATGGCAAAATGTTTGAAACATTTTTATTTTGATTTTGTTCAGCCTTTTGTTTTTTGTTTTTAAGAGGCGCCTTGTCTGTTACATTTTTGTTTCATTAAATCACAAAAGACTTGTGTTAAATATAGCATTTTCAGGTCAAACTAAACTTTTTTTCAACTCAAGTGAAACTTAGTTCAAGTCAAGTGAAACTTTTTTCAACTCAAGTGAAACTTTTTTCAACTCAAGTGAAACCTTTTTCAAGGCAAGCGAAACTTTTGTCAACTCAAGTGAAACTTAGTTCAAGTCAAGTGAAACTTTTTTCAACTCAAGTGAAACCTTTTTCAAGTCAAGTGAAAGTTTTGTCAACTCAAGTGAAACTTTTTTCAACTCAAGTGAAACCTTTTTCAAGTCAAGTGAAACTTTTGTTAACTCAAGTGAAACTTAATTCAAGTCAAGTGAAACTTTTGTCAACTCAAGTGAAACTTTTGTCAACTCAAGTGAAACTTTTTTCAACTCAAGTGAAACTTAGTTCAAGTCAAGTGAAACTTTTTTCAACTCAAGTGAAACCTTTTTCAAGTCAAGTGAAACTTTTGTCAACTCAAGTGAAACTTAGTTCAAGTCAAGTGAAACTTTTGTCAACTCAAGTGAAACTTTTGTCAACTCAAGTGAAACTTTGTTCAAATCAAGTGAAACCTTTTTCAATTGAATTGAAACCTTTTTGAATTGAAATTTTTTCAATTTCATTTCCATTGAAAAAGGTTACAATTCAATTGAAAATGAATTCACTTGACTTGAAAAAAGTTTCACTTGAGTTGAAAAAAATTTCACTGCACTTGAAAAATGTTTCATTTGACCTGAAAATGCTATAACATAAAACTATTTTCTTATTTTTTAATTTATCGCATGAGAAGGGATTTGCTTTAGCCATGGGTAATGGCGCAATTTTTTTGGCGCTGATACAATAACACCAGCGCCAACCGTGGCGCCGCGCACGGTTCTGGCGCAATAACACCTTTAGCGCAATTGCCATGGAATAATCGATAAATAACACTTGTTCGCTTCTTACTGTCTACAATACCCGTTTTATTTCTTTTGGCGCAATTCTGCTTACATACACGCTACCAGAATATTGTGCCACAATTAAATTTAATTTTAAAAATAATTTGCGTATATTTGTGAAAATATGCTGACATCTCGTTTTTCGCCATCTTCATTATGAAATACGAGTGTCGGCTCCACCCTATAAAAAAAAAAGATTCCGGGTCCGGGCGCATTATATCGAAATTTCCCATTACCATTTACCAATTTCATTTAATTTATTTTGTATTATTTTTTTCTCTCCTATTCACAGATAATGTCAATTTTGTCTTCTTTATTTGTGAAAGTAAAATATCAATACCCTTTCGTATTAGCGATGGTTCGGTATTGGCGTTAGCATACATAATTGTGACGGTGTCATATACGCTGTGCTGTTATTGGCTTTGTGGTGGTGCCATTTTACACTAGCGCTATATTGGTGCTCATGATCTCAATATACATATATACCGTGATTGGTGCTGGTGGTAGCGCACGTAATTGAGTCAGTGTTATATTGCAATAGCGCATCATTGAGTTGGCGCTATACTGAGTTGGCGCTACATTGAGTTGGCGCTATATTGAGTTGGCGCATTTTCCAAATCGGAGTTAGCGCAATAACACCAGGGTTGGCGCCAGCGCAATTGCGCGGCGCAGTGCAGTGTTACCCATGCCTAATTTGCTTCCAAGCTTCCCAACCACAACACTATGTTAAGCATTCGCATAAGAATTAACACTTTTCCTACTGGGCTATTGCAGCTATCAAAAGGAAGCCACGCAAAAGACGCACATCCTCTTTGTATGTTGTAGACAACTTTTAGACTTTCTTACTGCAGCACATTCGTTAATTTGACATCAAAGTAAAATAAGTGGTAGGTAGATAAAAAAAACACTAATTACGAAAAGTTGGGCACATTCGGTAGGTAAAATATTTATTTGTGCAGAAGCAAGTGCCTGCAAAAAAAGAGAAAATATATTTAGTTACAGCTCAGAAGCCAAGCGAACACAATCAACTCGAAAACATATAGAAAAGATGCCAAGAGCGCCAGATGGGCTGGCGAGTCAAACTGCAGAATTTTCAAGCAAAACTCGCTTAGACTGAAGAAAGATATATCGATTAATTGGTAATATATCTGCACTCTGGCAATCCATTAGCCATTAGAAGGGCTCTTCCTACTAGGACTTCTAACGGGCGACCGTAACAAGAGCCTCCATAAACACGATTTCTTTTTAGAATTTGCAGGAACCAAGGGAGAAATGGAGCGTATCGAAAGCCATAAAAGCCACAGCGTGCTGCTCTGCCGATAACTAGGTATGTGGATTGTCTGGTGGAACCAAAATCTGAAAAGATAAGGTACTCGCTTAAGCAAACCTAACCTAGTCTGCAGTGTTGTGTAAAGATATATTTAGATAAACTATTGAATATTGAATACCGAATACGAGTAGAAAATATCGAATACGAATAACGAATATCGAATACCGAATACGAGTAGAGAATATCAAATACGAATAACGAATAGCTAATATCGAATATCGAATACAAATAACGATATCGAATGCTGAATATCAAATCTCGATTACCGAATTCAAATAACAAATAAAGAATATTGGAAGTCAAATACCGAATAAGAATAACGTTAGCGAAAACCGAATATCGAATATCGAATACTGAATACTGAATACTGAATACGAATAACAAATCACGAATAACTAATATCGAATACAAATAAAGATGTCGAATAACGAATATCGAGTATCGAAGACCGAATACAAATAACAAATAAAGAATATCCGATATCGCATACCGAATACCCTAATAACGAATTTCGAAAACCGAATATAGAATATAAAACATCGAATACTGAATACTGAATACCAATAACTAATACCGAATATCGAATACGAATAACGGTATAGAAAAACGAATAATTAATAACAAATATCGAATACCGAATACACATAACAAAGGAATATCGGATATCGAATACTGAATACTAAATAACGAATAACATATATCGGTCCCAATAACGAATATCGGATACCGAATATCAAATACAGAATATCGAATAACGAATATCGAAAACCGAATACCTATCGAATATTGAGTACTGAATAAAATTAACGAATACGAATACGAATAAGGAATAACGAATAACGAATACTAATAATGTTATAGAATCTTGAATACGAATTCCCGAATAAGAATACGAGTGTCGACTAGAAAAAATACGAATATTTTCTTATTCTTATAAAAATACTAGGGCTCTAGGTACCCGGGTATCGAGCAATTCGAATTGATCGTTTTTGTTTGAAGCCCGTTTGTTGTTCAAATTCCCGTACAAACATTCGAGCATTCGAGCTTACAAACAAAAAAAATGTGTATGGGAAAAACAAAAATAAAAAAAACTACATATGAAGAAGAAAAAAAATAATAAACAAGAGAAAAAAACAAACTTCAAAATGCCCGAATTGTTCAAATACCCGTACAAACATACGGGTAATAAACAAACAAACAACTGTTCGAGCATTTGTACAACATTTGTTCGGGCTACTCGAAAATGTTAAAAAAAAAATCTGGAGCTCTAAAAAATACAGAACAAGGAAATATGAAGAATATACTGAACTGAAAACTATATTAATATGAATTCGAATACCGACAGCGAATAACGATTACGCGTACAAATATTCGAAAAACGAATATCAAAAACCGAATACGAACAAAGAATAAGAATAAAGAATACTATTAAGAATATCCAAGTACATACATATGTCAGTAGCGAATACGAATGAGAACCTAAGCTAGATCTTTTATACTCCCGAAATCTTGAGAAAATGATACTACTCCTCTTGAAATCTGCTCCGAAAGAGAAGAATATCTTTTATAAAGATATCCCGTGGACCATTGCGTGGACGATCTTCTCATTGCAGAGGTTTCCATACAAAAAAGAAAATTAAGAATATCATACTCTTGAACTCTTTGTGAACTAGAGGCACTCTAATAATGGTGAACCGCCGCAGTCGAAGACTTGTATTCTGAGAAACATTTTCTAAAGTGTTTTAAATAAATAACAATAACAAAATTTAAGAATTTATTAGCATTATTAGCATATTTATTATTAAGCAGACTTTTGTTGTTTTTCCAGCAACTAATTGCTCAACTAATTCATGGATTTAATGTTTATTATTAATGCAAAAGTATTTTGAATAATTTATTTGATGGCTGCTGCATTATTTTGTATGCATGTGTGTGCATATACATACGTGATGGCTGGCTGGTTGGCTGGCTATTTGCGGCTATTAAATGTATGGGCATGCACGTGTGTACACTCAGAAAAAAAATCATCAACACGATTCATGTAAAATTAACACGACCGATCTTTACACATAGAACAGCAACCATTTTTTTCAAATTACAGGATGTTTGAAACATGATTTTGGCTTTGTAACTGTCATCTGAAAATTTGGTAAATTCAACCAAATTTTATTGTTGATGCAACATGAAGAAATTTTAAAATATACAAGATGATTAAAATATAAAATTTTATTCCTAAATTTCGTTTGGAATTTGGTTTATTTAACATGATGATAGTGTCAATATAAACTAAAAAAAATGTTAGAAAAATTACGTCCCAATTTTAGTGTTAATACAAGATGAAAACAAATGTAAAAACAACAAGAACCACAATTAACAATAAAATTTGGTTGATATAACACGAAACAATGTTCAAACATAAACGTCATTTGTAATTTTGGTTTATTCAACACGATCATAGTGTCAATGTAATCTAAAAAAAGTGTTAAAAAAGAACGTCAAAACTATTTTCAAACATACATAATTTTTTTGATCATTTGAAGTCTGATTTTCGTGCAAAACGCAAATTATAATTTAAAAAAAAAAAAGGAAAATTTTGTGCCGTGGCAGTGATGCGAGTTTAGCATCATTGTCAGTTCGCGATAGTAGGTTTTCGATTTATATTTTCAGTTTGCAGGTGAGTTAAAAGAGGATTACATTTTTGTTTCTAAAAGTATTTAATGTTCAATATTTTACTTTTCCTCTTCAAAGGTTGCAATATCACGAGGAGGTTGTTTTAGCGAATGGTGGTTTCCGTGCAGCATGCGATTCTTGCATTAGCGGC
Organism: Urophora cardui; assembly: GCA_960531455.1. NCBI lineage: Eukaryota > Metazoa > Arthropoda > Insecta > Diptera > Tephritidae > Urophora > Urophora cardui. Next base: position 20,508,790 of record OY482674.1, on the reverse strand, counting down.
CAAACATTACTCGGTGCAAGTGATAGTACTATCGCCCATGTATAAACTATCGCCGGTACATTTGTGTTCGTATGAGAAGGACGCCTTCAATTTGGTCAGTTGTGCGGGTGATGTACGAATGTGCTTAATTGAAGTGATGATTATATATTTTATGTTTTATATGTTTTTTTCATTTAAAAAAATAAATTGTACAATCAACAAGACTTCTAGTTAATTTAACAATAAATTTAATGTAAAATCAAAAAGATGTTATTGTTAATTCAACAGGACAATTTTGTGTTAATTTAACCAGCTTTTATTGTAACATTAACTAGTTAAAATTGCAAAATCAACAGGAAGACTCAATACCTTTTAGTGTTAATTCTACAGTTGTCATCCTGTTAAACTAACACTTGACAGTAGTGTTAAATTTACACGATTACATGATGGCATACATTAAGCATCCTGTTGAAAAAAATTAACCACAAAATTTGTTGATTTTTGGTTGATTTCACACTATTTTTTTTCTGGGTGTATGTATGAATATCGTTAATTGTGTGTGCGTTTATTTAAAAATGCATTTGCTTTGCGGTTTGAATTTCATTTTTTTGCTTGTTGCATTACCATTCTCCTGTGAATTTGCTGTTGTTTATTGTTGTTGCTTTGTCCATCAAATTCATGCATGGCTTATGCATTGTTGCTTTAATTGCATGTTTGTTGTTGTTTTTGCTGCTTTCGTTTTGTTGCAGCAGCGACATTATCTCTGCCATAATTCCACATATTTCAACCACATAAAGATTTTTGCGGTTGACGTTGCCATTTTAAAGCTTTTATTAAACGGTTTTATTTAGCTCACCCCGTTTGTTTTATTATTTATTCTTTATTCTTGGGTCAAATTTAGTAATTCAAATTTCACCCTCTTCCTGTCAACCGATTAATCTGAAATTTTGCACGCATGTATAACCCCGATGACAATGCAATATTATGAAAAAAAAATTCCGATAGGTGGCGCGTGGGTCGCTATATTTACAAAAATCGCATTTATGGTCCTATTTGGCTGAAATTCGGAACATGTATTACTACCTTGAAAAGAAATATTTTCTTAAAAAAAAAATTCCGCTAGGTGGCGCGTGGGTCGCTATATTTACAAAAATCGCATTTATGGTCCGATTTGGCTGAAATTCGGAACATGTATTACTACCTTGAAAAGAAATATTTTCTTAAAAAAAAAATTCCGCTAGGTGGCGCGTGGGTCGCTATATTTACAAAAATCGCATTTATGGTCCGATTTGGCTGAAATTCGGAACATGTATTACTACCTTGAAAAGAAATATTTTCTTAAAAAAAAATTCCGCTAGGTGGCGCGTGGGTCGCTATATTTACAAAAATCGCATTTATGGTCCGATTTGGCTGAAATTCGGAACATGTATTACTATCTTGAAAAGAAATATTTTCTTAAAAAAAAATTCCGCTAGGTGGCGCGTGGGTCGCTATATTTACAAAAATCGCATTTATGGTCCGATTTGGCTGAAATTCGGAACATGTATTACTACCTTGAAAAGAAATATTTTCTTTAAAAAAAATTCCGCTAGGTGGCGCGTGGGTCGCTATATTTACAAAAATCGCATTTATGGTCCGATTTGGCTGAAATTCGGAACATGTATTACTACCTTGAAAGGAAATATTTTCCTAAAAAAAAACGTCCGATAGGTGGCGCGTGGGTCGCTATAGAGGCGTTGGACTGCAATAAACTAACGGGCAAGAAACCTTGCAATAATGAAGCACTAAATGAATTAAACAGAATGCGAAATAAAAACTAAAAACTAGAAAATAAAAATAAGTAAAAAAACTTTTTAAGTTAAACGGTTTTATGTTATACATACATTGCAATGTTTAAGATAAATGTACTAAAAACCAAAAAATAATAAAATAGATACAGTCGTGGGAATTATAAACATTTGCATAGACTAGACTAAAATAAAACCGGGGGGCACGTCAATTGTCTACAAATTATCGACTTAATGTGCGATAGAAGAATCGTTTAATTCGTCGTTAGGCAGTTGGCCCGCAGACGGTGAGGAAAATACTTACTATTTTCTTGCTCATGGAAATTCCAATAGATATACACTCCATGTTAATAAAAGAGATGTTTCAACTAGTTTATCGTTGGACATTCACACGAGGAATCGTTTCACTGCTCGTAGTTTGTCTTTAATCGACAAAACATATGATAAAAGTACTACTCGCTCACCACTATGAAACCCTAAAACTCGCTTATAATCGAGCTTGCTAGCTTTTTTCCACATTCTAGCCCTACTTATCACACGTCCATCGTTGTCGGTTGAACAACTGCCTAATTATAGTGTAACATTACAAAACAAACATTTTAATCAACGATTGTAGACAATTGACGTGCCCCACGGTTTTATTTTAGTCTAGTCTATGCAAATGTTTATAATTCCCACGACTGTATCTATTTTATTATTTTTTGGTTTTTAGTACATTTATCTTAAACATTGCAATGTATGTATAACATAAAACCGTTTAACTTAAAAAGTTTTTTTACTTATTTTTATTTTAATTACCTGCTCGCTCGCCCGTCTGTACCGTTTGCGTCGCTTGTCTGCGCTTCATCATATGTATGTTCCTATGTACGTCTCTGCATTTCTATCTAAATAAAATATTTATTTAATAAACTTAATGGCATGGAAATCATATCATTGAATTTTCGTAATTATTAAACATTTTAAACATTTCAGCGCGGGGGATTTAAAGCATTTGGTTAATTTTTTTTTATGTGTACAACTTTTGACAGCTTTTAATTAATATTTGTTGTTGTTGTTTTTTGGTGGAAAGTTTTAGTTTATGCGTTGCAAATTATTTTGCAAATGCTTTTTAAATAGCCGCCGCGATGGTGTCCTTGGAGAATTTCTAACCGCTCCAACTGGGTTGCTAAAGCAATATTAAGTAGGAGGATGTTTTAGTGATGAGCTGCACGAGCTTTACGCAAGCATCGACATCGAGTTCAGCGAAAAAAATCGAACGGCTGCGTTGTAGCCTGAAAAGTATTTCTATCGAAACCCGCTAAAGACAGCAGAGTGAAAAGGAAATCTCCACTGCATTAGGAAGATCAGCTGAAGAGTGAATCGGTCTCACTTGGTGTTTCCAATTGGCACAAAACATAAATGAGTGACGCGCTTTATTGCACTTGTTCAAAATCGTCTAGACGATTAAGCGTAAATTAAAAAGAAGCAGAACATTTTCAACCAAGTGGCAACACTAAAAATTTTTTTTGCAATAAAATTTTTTGCAATAAAAATTTTTCTTTATTTTTAGTTCTACACTTTTTCGAAAAAATACACGAACTTATGTAATTTTATTTCATTGATTTACCTAAACGTAAATTTTTAAGAAGGTGGCAATCATAAAAAAATATTTAAAAAAAATTTTAAATTTCTACATTCTTTCGAAAAAATACATGATTAGCTATAATACTTTTGATTTATTAATTTACCTGATACCCATAATGTAATATTTAATTGATTTTTTAAAATTTTATTAAACAAAAAAAAATTCAAACAGCTGGCAACACCAAAAAAAATTGTTTCAAAGAATTTCTACACTTTTTCGAAAAAACATACGAAAATATGTAATTTTATTTTCTTTGATTTACCTAAACGTAAATTTTTAAGAAGGCGACAACCATAAAAAAAGATTTTAAAAAATTTTATGTTTCTAAATTTTTTTTTTCGACAAACTATATGATTAGCTATAATACTTTTGATTTATTAATTTACTTGATACCATATTGTACTATTTAATTGATTATTACAAATTTTATTAAGCAAAAAAATTTCAAACAGCTGGCAACACCAAAAAAAGTTGTTTGAAAGAATTTCTACACTTTTTCGAAAAAATATACGAAAATATGTAATTTTATTTCATTGATTTACCTAAACGTAAATTTTTTAAGAAGGTGACAATCATTAAAAAATATTTAAAAAAAAATTTAAATTTCTAAAGTTTTTCGAAAAAATACATGATTAGCTATAATAACTTTGATTTATTAATTTACTTGATACCCATATTGTAATATATAATTGATTTTTAAAATTTTATTAAGCAACAAAATTTCAAACAGATGGCAACCCCAAAAAAATAAGTTTTACTATAAGAATATCCACATTTTTTTGAAAAAATACGTCATATGCTATTACATTTTAATTTCATTAATTTACCTACAAAATTTAATTTCTTTTAAAAGGTGGCAACACTATTTTTTTTTTCTTAAAATTATAAAAAAAATTAGGTATAGGGAGCAATCCGAAAAAAGAATCATTGAAATCGGTTAAGCTGTGTTAATTTAAATATATAGATAGTGATGAATAACTCAGCTAATCCTCCTCACTGTTGACTCAATCACTTTAACTCAATTTAAAAGATCAGTCAAGTAATTAACTTTTTTATCACGCTGCATGTCACACTCTTTCATTCGTATCAAAGACTCGAGCTAACTAAATAACTAAGCCACATTTATTTCTAAAGAAGAGTCTGACTTTCCAATTCTTTGAGCGATTCCACTGCTCAATAACGCAGCTGTTATCCTCAATTTTTTCCGGAAAAAAAGCGCTGATTATTTCTTAAAAACATTTTTTAAGTTGTTCTACTTTTCTAGTGTTCGCATGAAGAGCAAAATATTTCTTCTTCATACATAAACACTCCACCCACTCAATATGCTGCTGCTCCCATCCTAGCGGCCGCCACCAATAAACCCAATGTGGAGGCGCTTGCCGCTGTCGCGCCTGTAATGGTGTCATAAAAAAGATTTTCCAAGTGAAATTTTCACGCTTTTTATATTATCTCTTGCTTATTCTTTGTTTGTTTGCTTGTATTTCTCTGCGCTACCACGCATAATTTTTTTATAGTTACATTTAATAGCTATGGCTATGGCTATGGCTATGCGCTATGCACTCTGTATGCCCGCCGCGCGTTTATAGAGCTTTTTATGGACTTCATTAAGTCAGCAAATAAAACTCATTAATTTGTTACCACATCTTAAAATATGAAATATACATAAATGAGAAAATCCACTTTCGGTCGGTTGTTTTTCCATTTTTATATTCTTTTCTCCTAAAGCTTTTACTGGTTTCTGGGGGGTCAACTTGGAGTAGCCACCTTTTGTGGCGTGGAGCGCCATTTGGGATTTGTAGTCCACTCATTTTCTTCTTCTGCCTAGTACGTGTTGGTCGCTTCTTGTACACCACAAAGGTATGTAAATTCACGGTTAACACAAAGAAAAATGTAAAACAGAAGACAAGTAGGCAAAAAGAGGTTGCATTTGGTGGGTTTATTTGGCTTTGGTGCGCCAGACTTAATTAAAAGTTTGTTATAAAATACTTAAAGAGATGCCACTTTTTGTTTTTCCTTTTTTCTTCTTAATATGCTTTTAAGTCGGCTAGCAAACCTCCCAGATTCTCTTATGAATTTGAAAGAAGTTTGTCGTGTGCTAGAGAATGTGCATCTTAGTCTAGCGAAATGCGTACAGTTAGAGAGAAAATGTTCTATGCCGTCGTTGTCTTCCTACAGACTGAATAGGCATAATGAGCTCTCCATGTTGCCTATGGTGGACCATGGGCTGCTTTCCTCATGGATTGCGTTCTTTAATCAACCCCACAAATGTCGAAAGCTCACTCCTTCTCTGCTTGGAGAGGAAGTTTGCCACCTCCTGTTAGCCTCTTTCAGAAAGCAGTTTGTGGTTTTACAGGAATCTGTAGAGTTCCAGCGTCTCCCTTGCATTAAACTCATGTAGTCTATGATGTACTTCACAGTTCCCGCTATACTTAGTTCTATGATTAGCTGCGGTCCAGTTGGGTGTTCCGCCGATACGCAATGTGCAAATTTATTGGCCAGTTCGTAATCTTAAACACCGCAGTATCTGGGTAACCACATAAGTTGAAGTTTATTCCATTTTTCTACGGAGCTCCGCGGGCCAAGCTTCAACTTACATTCGTGAACAATTTTTGAAATAGTTCGTGCAGTTTCCAGTGCCTTTGGTGCAGCCTGGCTGTCATTGCAACCACCTCCACTGCCAGCTCTTCACCAATAACCCATTCTGCTGCTTTTAGTATGGTAGGAGTATAAATATCCGATTGCAGAACCGTCATCATTGTACCTAAAGCATAATATAAGCTGAAGTCACCCTCCAGGCGCCAGCCGGATCCAGTACTAAATTCGGTTTTTGATCCGTCTGTGTAGATGATTTTCTTCGATTCTCCAATAGAGTTTCTGGGTCACTCCATTGATCTCTTGTAAAAATGACAGTGTATGGTCTACTGAGGGATATTCGGGGTACTATCTTATCATTTAGAGCACGAAACTCAGGGTATTAGCTGCTATGGAAGCCTGCTAAACGACACCCCGTACGCCGAGCTCCAATTGTCGTGCCACAGCCTGAAGTATTGTAGTCGACACACCCATTTTATAGCCTCCTTTGGGATCACCAAATCCAGAGGGAGCAGGTTCAACAGAGCATTAACACCTGTTGTTGTACTCATATCACCAGTAATGCTGATACACACTCCTCTGCAGTCTGTTCATCATATGTACACCCCAGTGCAAAAATGCGTTATATTATTTTCTAGCGCAAAAACGCACTTTCGTACAAATAAAAGACGCGAAAACTCGAAGCACAAAAACATGCCGGCAAAGCTTTTTAGTTCGTTTTTGCCCTTTTATCTTAGGGGAAAAAACGAACTAAAAAGTTTTGTCAGCATGTTTTTGCGCTTCGAGTTTTCGCGCCTTTTGTTTGTACGAAAGTTCGTTTTTGCGCTAGAAAATAATATAACGCATTTTTGCACTGGGGGTGTACATATTAATCCTGGATTTAACCATACTTCTAAGCCATCACACTATAGCGTAGCTAGGGATGGCAAAAAAAATTTAATAATCGATTAACCGTTTTTTAGGTTAACCGAAAGTGTTCGATTATTAATCGCGAATAATCGTAGGGAACTAACCGATTATAACCGTTTTTCGATTACAATTACTGACAAATTAATACGTAGTACCCCAAGAGGACAAACAAGCTAATTTTTTATACATATTATGTATGTGTGTTCGTTTTTATTAGCCGTGTTTTTATTTAAGCGCATATTCATCTGCGCTTAATTTTTGTATGAATTTCTAAGCGCACATCTCCATTCGCGCCTCCGGAAATTTTTGATTTCAGTTCCAAGTCCTGTGAGAGCCCCTCTACCCCCCTGAAATAGTCATTTATTTCGGGGCGTTGTTCCTTAATGGAAAATTTTCCCAAAAACAATTTTAAAGAGGTACGAGTTCATACAAATTCGTATAAAAATTAAATCATATTAAAAAAGCTGTGCACATTTATCTACACGTTGCGCTTACTTATATAATAAAATAAATACATAAATAACATCATCAATCATTCATTAATACTAATTCATAACATTTTGCCTTGAAAAATAATTTACAAAATAGAGGGATTTATTTCATGAAGATAACCATTTAATTATTGTACTGAGATGGTTTAAATTTTTAATAATGCCACTTTCCTTAAAAAAAATATAATAAACGAAAAAATCGTCATTTATTGGGAAAAATCGTCAAATCATTGCTTAGAAAAATCATCAAAATGACGATAAAATCGTCAATTCGGCAACACTGGCTGGGAGGGAACGTTTATTGCGGTTTTTTGGATATACTCACAAAACCGTAGGTAACCGAATTCCTACTCGAATGAAAAGGCGGTAATTCTCAACTTCGATTATTTCCTTTTGATTATTTTCGACTTGAGAGGAAAAAGGTTAATCGAAAAAATAATCAAAAGAAAAAAACCGATACATTTTAACCGTTTACCGAAAGAAATTAACCGATAATAATCGTTTTTCCGGTTATAGTTGCCATCCCTAAGCGTAGCACGTAATAATCGGTCTGACCAAAGCTGTGTAAATCCACATCACTATTGTCGGACTCAGGCTGCAGTTTTTGCTGAAGGTTCTTCTAGACTGTCCGAAATCTTTCAATGCTTCGTTTACCTTCAACTCCATGTGAGTCAGTTTCTTATCTAGAACCACTCCTAGATATTTATCTCTACGAAAAGACTTAGGTTTACACTAGAGCTCTCAAATCTATTCGAATAATTCGATTAATCGATTATTCGAATATTCGATTTTCAATTTTTGTACGATTGCCAATCGAATTTCATTATTCGAATAGTTGACTTCTTCCGATTATTCGAATAATCGCAGCTCCACGATTATTCGAATAACCTGTTAAAATCGAATAATCGATTTTTGAACCAAATGTAAGAAAAATATATTGTTTGCGTTTTGTTTTTTTTTTTTGTTAAAATATAAAAGGCCGTGAAGGCAAACAAGTTTCCCGCTCCATTTGTGGATCTGTTTTAAATTTTCACAACTCTACCTCCTCGCAGAGCCCGAGCGGGATATATTGACACCCCATGGAGAAGTTGTGTATTAAAGCAAAATGTAAGTCTTTTAACATTCCTTCCCAATAACTCCTGTTATAGAACAGAAGCAAGTAACAAGTTTTTTTTTTAATTCGTAGGAAATTAAGGCTTTGTGTAGCAGTTCTTATCTTCGTCAAATATAATGAACTTACAAATGCAGTTCCAATATATCACTATTAGACGACGTCACTGCATCCTTTTTTTAAATGATTAGAATAACGAAAATGACGAATGAAATTCTTTTAATATTGGTATTATATGAAAAGTTTTTCGCAACGGCTAATACGTGTCAGAATATTTTTATTTCTTTACACAAGTACATATTTTTTTCCGTGTTAGAAAAAAGAATGTATGTAACTTGTTGTATTTTAAAAGCAAAAGATTTGTTTCTGTTTTATCATAGAAGAGTTACTTGGATTTGTCGTGCACTCATTTTAACCCATCAGTACATTTAAAGTTACTTGGTTATATTTTTGTTTAGTTTAAGGTACTAAGGAACAAGATAGGAAAAAACGGATTAAAGTCACTAATAGATGTTTTTATGAGAATTCCAAAAATAATTAGCACAACAGAAACAAGTAAGCAGTAGTTACTTGCTTCTGTTCTATAACAGGAGATGAACACGAACTCTAGATGAATTCGAGAAGGTGAATATAATTTTTTTCGCTGATCTATAGTCGCGAAGCATCGCCATGATAGTATAACCAGAGAACCGAACACTTCTCGAATTCGAGGCGAACCCATTGTGTTTATTGGGTTTATAATAATAAGTGCTTCATGAACGATAATGACGCTAATGTATAAATGTTTTTCCGGATATATAAACTGTATTATGCATTCAATTTGAATTAATACCCTTATTTTACAAAACGCCGTGACTCGTTGCGTCGCAGTCACTCACGTTCACTCACTTTCACCTTCACCTAAAAGTTGGTATTTTATAAGCTTTTACGTTTTCTCGTTCGCTCCGTTGCGTAGTCACGACGATTGTCAAACGCTTTACGTAGCCTATTTACCACTTTTCTGGTTTTCTTCATTTCCTTAGTAATTTTTAGTGTGTTTTTTTTTTAATTGAACTGTTTTATTGAGTGGTTAACCCTGGAAAGTTGGCAACTGCTAACCCAATAAACATTTTTCTTCATTTTCAATTTGAGGTTCATTTGAGAAGTAACCCTATTGTCAAATATCAAACGTTAGTTATCGAATGCGCCTCAAATTTCTCTTGATAACGTTCTCAGTTAGAGAGTTTGTGTTATGAGCGCAGAAATGGAATGGAATAAATAGATATATGTATGTACATATGTATTACATATTTGTACTTTGATATGATATTTTTCATTTACCCGTGCGGGTAAATTTCGGCGGTGCCTTTTGTACAGTCACATGTGTATATTAATATCTTTTTTAATATGCATACACACATATGAGAAAAAAACTATGTTTTTAATAAAGTTTGTGTAACTTCACAAAAAGCAACAAACAAATAAAATAAGAGTAAGAAATACAGAATCATTATTACACACAATCATTTTCAACCATCATCATTTCAACCGTTAAGATACTGCTCAAGTGAAACAACGAACGCTGATTGAAATTTGCAAACATACAAAATTTCTTCGTTCCTTGAAACCTCGACATGATGAAATTCGTGAAATGGTACAAAATGCGAAACAAGTCTTTTTCAAATGTGTTGTAAGTTATTCTAAAATTGAGAAACAATGTTTGATGAACACTTGAAAATATCGCACGTTTTATGCAATAGGGATTTAACTCAAAAAAATTTTTTTTTGGGAAAACGCAAATAAAGTTTTATAATTTCAAATAGTTTCCTTCTACGGCTAACTGCAAAATCACTTTTATTTCCGCCATTTTTATCATTTTGAGTATTTTATAAGACTAGACTCAAAGGCACTACCCAGTTATTGAAATATATGGCAAAATCCCAGAAATCGAAAATTTCGAGTTAAATCCCTATTGCATAAAACGGGCGATGTTTATTTTCAAATTATATATCTGCTGATTCTCAAATTTAGAAACAATATTTTCTCAAACGTTTGAGAATTTCTTTTTCAGTGTTTAATGAGAAGTCAACAAAAATAAAAAAAAATATTTGTTGACATTGGGTCGAATTAATAAAAACGAAGCAAATACTTTTATTCAAGATTTTACAAATTTGACATCAATTTGTATGAACCAAATTTCAAAATTTGAGTAAAATGTGTCAAATAAGTAAAAGCAAATGCTCAGCTTTTATTAATATGACCCATTGTGTGTAAATACATACATACGTGTTTTGTTTAGTTTGTTTTTTTGAATAAAATATATTATTTATATGCAACATATGTATTAAAAAAATGTGTGTGTAATATAGTTAATATAAATATATGTACGTGTTATGCAATGTTAAGAAATAAGATGCATTTGTGTGTTCTTGTGTGTGCGGGAAGCAAAAGTTAAAACATTTTTATTAATAAATGTTTTATTTAAATCAAGGAAAATATTAGTTCAGCATCATATTCGGGTTCGCGAGATTGAAACGCGTCGATTGATACCCGTTTTTTTTTAAATTGGCTAATTTTAGCCGTTGCAAATTAAACTATATCGAATGCTCACTCGAACAAAGGGAAGTGACTCTTTTGACAGTTGAAGTGACCGTTTTCGTCACTTTGCGTTTTATAAAATACCAAAAACGTAACATACTCACCAAAAAACGTAACACATTCACTTCGAGTCACTTACAGTCACTTTCAGTAACCTAAAGAGATACAAAATACGAACACGACAATAAGTGACTCTGGGTGAATCGTTGCGTCAGTTCTAAAAATCGAACACATTCAAATTTTATGTATATACACATGTGTATGTAAATATTTCAACAATCGAATAATCGTTCAACAGCAATTATTCGAATAGTTGACAACGAGCGATTATTCGAATAATCGATATTGGACAATTATTCGAATTCGTCTAATCGAATTTTGAAAATCGATTTTCATGGTATTCGAATAAATCGAATATTCGATTAATCGATTTTCACGAGCTCTAGTTTACACATCTGAGCACCGCGCGGTTGATACCTTTCAGTTGCTGTTACTTTTATTTAAATGTTTCTACTATTTTTTTGCACCTCACTGTATGCATGTGTCAGTCTATTTAAATTTTAAAACCATCAATTAATCTTTCTTGGCAAATCATTTCAAATATGTTCATTTCACTCAACTATATGTTTGCCTAAATCTTTTGTTGCCTAATTTTTGCTTTTTTATTTATCTCACTCTTTTCAAGCTCCTTTTTTATTTTCTTGATTTTGCAACAGGCATGCACAATAATAATAAATTTTGCAATTTGTTTGATTTAACAGTGATCTCCAATAAATTTCCATTTTGTTTAGAAATTTATTTGCACACACGCGCTGTGGTTTATTTATCTGCCTTTAACTATCAACAAGTATTAAGTTGTAAAAAGCGCAGACATTTTGTAAATCCCTCGCAGGCGGTGATGATGATGGTGGTGGTGGTGGGTATGCAATACAGTAACACACCAAATATGACCGATGAAAACATTCAGCTCAACGCAACTCCAATGCTCAAACGCTGATGCTGAGTGATTTATGGTTGGTTAACTGCAACCAAAGTTAGGGTGTGGTATTGGCGGCCAATGGATTACATCCACATGAAGGCATGTCTATCAAAATTGTATATAAAAAACCAAAAGAAAGAGTAAAATAGCGCACAACAAAAAAAAAAATTTGCAAACAAAAGCAAGATGTAGCTTTTTCATCACAATGCTCTTTTGCAATCGAAAGCCTTTCCTCCAAGCAATATATATTTTTTGTTGTGTGTGATCTTTTAGATGCTTTGTACAAAGATTTTGTCAGAGAATACCCCTGGTGAAATGTTATGGCGAATAATTTTCTAGAACATTTTAACCCTCCAGCGACCTTAAAAATATTATTTCCTCGGACTTTCTACAAAATGCCTCAAAACGACCTCTTTGTGGGGCTGTTATAGGGTTAAAGTATTCTACGAACTCAGAGCTTGTACAATTCTAGTATATGTTTCCTAACAACATATTTATCTACGATATGTATTTAACCCTTTTTTTCAAATTATTTAAAAATCACTCAGACAGAATTTCGCAAATTTAAAATGGCAATAAAAAAAAATTTTACCGCAGGAAGCAAATCATTTTCGGTGTTTTACTATATGGATAGTGTTCTATCGTTCTATGTGGGAATTATTCCTCACCCATTATTTCTCACAACGCTCAATTTGTGCCACAGGTTAATTAACCCCATAATTTCCATATATTGATTGTCTTCGGAACACATTTAATTATAGGTATTTGGCCTTACATCAAATGTGGCGTTAAAGATTTCTTGTCCGAAGAGACCATTGGTGAGGTCGCCAATAACATTTTTGCACAATTTTAACCCTCTAGCAAACTTCAAAATGTCAATTTTTTCGGACTTATCGAAAATGTTGTTCATAAGCAGCTCTTCGTAAGGACGATGGATGATTAAAATGCTCTACATACTTAGTTCTTTTTTAATTTTACTATACCCAAAGAAAATATTTCTCTAAGCCATGTGCTCTTTAACCCTTTGTTGCATGTTGTGTACTAAAAACACTCAAACAAAAAGTTGAAAATTTCAAATGTTCATTACAATGGAAGTTTAAAAAATGTTTCGACAACTCTTTGGGGGTTTTACTATGTGGCTCTAGGTCTTTCATTCAAATTTGGTTTCATTCCACCTCCAAACAAAAAAAAACTCAAACTGTTGCGCAGTGTTCTTAGTTCCAAATTATAGGTAAATAAGCCAACACTATCTAACTAATTTTGCCACCCAGCAGCTACTGACCTTTCTCTCCGTATCTCCTACGTTCTTATTTATTACACAACAATTGCTAAAGTTTCTTATTTAGTAGCTCATTCATTCTTAATTATTTTGCAACAAAAAATATAACAGCAATTAACATCTAGCGGCAACAACAACAACAACGAAAAAATAAAACAAGCAGCCGGTCGGCAAGTAGAGCAACTGGAATGAGCTGCATTTTCAATGGTTTCACTGCTGTCTTTGCTCCATTCCCCCCACCCCCCGTGCTGCCAGCCAATGACAAATACCCAATTGACAGGTAATTATCAAGCGCAATTTTCTATTAAATTGTTTGACTTGCGCTTTGTGCCGCAAAAAGAAGTTAATTAAGAAATATACTCACTCGTACACTTTGACAAGCGAAAAAGAAATGGTGTTGTTTTTGTTCCGGCAACAAAAGTTTAGAAAGTTGTTAGAAAAATTGAAGAAGCAGCAGAAAATTAAACGCGTTGTTATTTCGCGCATCATCATCTGTACGTGGTCTCTCTGGTACATTTACTTTTTTTCTACACACAAACTTATGTACCTACCGCCCATGGTTATTTACATTTAATTCTTGTTAAAATGCTTAAGTCAGAGAAAATGTTGGCTCGAGAGCGCGTTTCTTTTAATTAGAACAAGAAGAAGAAACGGAAATGAGAAAAAATTCTGCGTTTTACTGATACTAATGTCGAAAAAAAGATTCGTGGTCAGCAAATGTTTTTTTTACAAGAAAAAGCTAAGTGTTTGGTTGTGAAATGTTACAGTGGTACACAAACTGTTATGCTATTTTACTACCAAATACAAATGTTTGCTTTGAAAGTCTTTACGAATGCAGTAAATGTTTTTTATGAGAAAAAGTGAAAAGGTTGCATTTGGAATATTACAGTACTACTAAAACTGTAATCTTATTTTACGCGGAAATTCAAAAAAATATAAATGTTTGAATTTAAAATGTTACAGCGATACTCAAACTGTTATAAAGTTTTACTTGAAAATCTCCCAAAATTATGCGTTGATGATGAATATTACCATAAGATCGAACTCCTCTTTCAACTAGCAGCAATTTAGCTGAAACCAAAGGGTTGAAATCAGGGATTGCAAATAATCGTTATTTCTTAAATTTTGACTAAAAAAATCATACTGAAGGAAAAACGCTAAACGCAAAAGAAGTACACAGATGTAATCACCGTAACGCAGACTACCTCCAGGTGCATTAACTTTTATTTTTTCGATTTTTATAAAAAAATTGATTTTTAATCGTTATTTTCTGAGTTTTATTTTTCCCTCAGCAAATAAAAGTTATTTTTTGATTTTTATATTTCGCTCAGAAAATAAAAGTTATTTTTTTAGTTTTATTTTTCCCTCAGAAAATAAAAGTTTTTTTCTGAGTTTTATTTTTCGATCAGAATATAAAAGTTATTTTTTGAGTTTTATTTTTCCCTCAGAAAATAAAAGTTATTTTTTGAGTTTTATTTTTCGATCAGAATATAAAAGTTATTTTTATACTCAGCTGTACTAGTACACAGAGTATTATAGTTTTAATCACATAACGGTGGATTGTAACAGAATGAAATAATCGAGATAGATATAGACTTATATATATCAAAATGATCAGTGTGAAAAGAGAAATCGATTGAGCCATGTCCGTCCGTCCGTCCGTCTGTCCGTCTGTCCGTCCGTCCGTCTGTAAACACTCTAACTCGCGCAAAAATTGAGATATTTTGATGAAATTTGAAATGCAAGTTGGTATCGACACTGGGACGGTTGGTATTGAAAATGGGCGAAATCGGACCATGACCACGCCCACTTTTCCTATATAGAAAAAATCGGAAATTTGGTATCTCAGCCACTAATATAGCTAGAGTGATGAAATTTTACCCACGTGTTGAGCTCAGGCCCCTAAGAAGAAATTTGATGGAATTTTGGAAATTGGGCGGTGCCACGCCCACTTATTAAGGAGCAAATATTGAAAGCTTTATGAGTCATAACTCAGAAACTGTTGAAGATATATCGATGAAATTTGGTACGTGTCATATACTTACTTAGGCAAATGTTTGGACGAAAAATTGTTAAAATCGGTTGACGGCCACGCCCACTTTTATATATGGGTATTATAAAGTGGCCTAATAAAAACATTTTAAGCGATATCTTTGTCAAATATAAAGATAATTCATTGAAATTTTGTGGCAAGAGTTCCACAATAGACCGGAAACAAAAAATATACAAATTTTGGAAAATGGGCGTGGCACCGCCTCTTTTTAGACAAAGGAATAACGAGATTTCTTAGCCTATAACTCGACAAATAATTGAGATATTATGACGAAACTTGGTTTATACACTTTTATAACTTGCGTGTTAATAGACACGCAAAAATTTATTGAAATCGGTTTATGACCACGCCTACTTTTTAACAAAGATATTTCTGGAACACCCTTTGGGAATTTGTAACGTGACATCTTTGTAACTAGAAGTCATAAAGGAATGAAATTTTGCACAAAGAATAATATTCATATGCTTAGTTGGATGACTGATAAAAATTTTGAAAATGGGCGTGGCTACGCCCAATTTATGCAAAACTCGCTTTATATAAAATCTATCAAACGCAAACAAACAATGAAAACATACAGCTGAGTATCCAATGTTCGATTCCACTCGAACTTAGGCTTCCTTACTTGTTTGAGTTTTATTTTTCCTTCAGAAAATAAGTTATTTTTTGAGTTTTATTTTTCCCTCAGCAAATAAAAGTTATTTTTTGATTTTTATATTTCGCTCAGAAAATAAAAGTTATTTTTTTAGTTTTATTTTTCCCTCAGAAAATAAAAGTTTTTTCTGAGTTTTATTTTTCGATCAGAATATAAGTTATTTTTTGAGTTTTATTTTTCCCTCAGAAATTAAAAGTTATTTTTTGAGTTTTATTTTTCCTTCAGAAAATAAAAGTTATTTTTTGAGTTTTATTTTTTTTGCTCAGATAATAAAAGTTATTTTTTGAGTTTTATTTTTTTGCTCAGATAATAAAAGTTTATTTATAAATTTTACGTATTTATGTGACGCGAGCACATATATACTATTAAAAATGTAATTTTATGTATGTAAGTATGTGATTAGGTACATAAATATGTATCATTTAGAAACTCTGTAGGACAGAAATAAAGTTGTTGTATGTGAAGCATTTACTTAAATCTAATAACTTTAAACGAGCAATTCTTGTATATATATATATATATATATATATATATATATATATATATATATATATATGTGTGTATATATATATATATATGTGTGTGTATATATATATATATAAGAATTGCTCGTTTAAAGTTATTAGATTTAAGTAAATGGTTCACATACAACAACTTTATTTATGTCCTACAGAGTTTCTAAATGCTACATATTTATGTACCTACTCACATACATACATAAAATTACATTTTTAATAGTATATATGTGCTCGCGTCACATAAATACGTAAAATTTATAAATAAACTTTTATTATCTGAGCAAAAAAATAAAACTCAAAAAATAACTTTTATTATCTGAGCAAAAAAATAAAACTCAAAAAATAACTTTTATTTTCTGATCGAAAAATAAAACTCAAAAAATAACTTTTATTTTCTGAGGGAAAAATAAAACTCAAAAAATAACTTTTATATTCTGATCGAAAAATAAAACTCAGAAAAAAACTTTTATTTTCTGAGGGAAAAATAAAACTCAAAAAATAACTTTTATTTTCTGATCGAAAAATAAAACTCAAGAAAAAACTTTTATTTTCTGATCGAAAAATAAAACTCAAGAAAAAACTTTTATTTTCTGAGCAAAAAATAAAACTCAGAAAATAATCGTTTAAAAATAACTTTTTGGATATCACTTATAACCGTTACGGTCCCTGGTTGAAATTTTTCTCACTTTAGAAAAATGTTCGAAGAGCTTGTCGATCACTGCTGCGGTGTATTGATAGCCATAGAATAGGATATAATACACAGTTTTATTTCATTTTGTTTGCTACTGATGGAAATGCACTGCATCAGCAACTCTGCAACACTTTTCTACTAAGACAACGCTCAAAACCAATGCTGTAAGCCAGGGGTCGGCATTCTCACATATTTAAAAAATTCATTACTTTTGAGATTGCTTGTATTTAGCATAAAAACAGTTTAGTGTTCGCTATGCACTTCATTTTAGATAACGTAATATCCAGTAGGCTCGTAGGCAGCTTAAATTCACTCAGAGAGCGCTCGGGAGCTTTTAACTGCCAACAAAAGGTGTAGAGTTCGCTTTTACAAAATATTATCTATTAATATGCTAAGAGTAATTTAAATGCATAAAAAAGCACATAATCTCATTTGTATCCATTTCTCGCACTAGTCATATAGTGGCTTTCAAACTTTTGTCTTCACTTTTTACTTCTTATCTTGGCATTTGGAGTCGGCTATGAAAGTTTGATACATCAATATTTTTGTGTTGCGAAAGGAGTTCATTTCATATGGTAGCCCATTAACCCTAAGGGCATCATTGGAGTACTTGCGAACCAATTGCACATTTGCACCACCACAATGCAACTTTTTAATGCCGGTGTATTAGAGACTGTAAAAAATTATTAAATATTTGCTTAAGAATTATTTCGATTAATTGAATAGTAACCGAAATTAAATATATTTTGATAACTACTTTATTATTGAGCTCTCAAGACCATTTTTTTTTGTTTCTTTTTTTTTTTTTTAAGGAAAAATTGGTATGAAAGATTAATACTTGTTTGGTAGAAGTTATAGATCCATTTCGGAGACCACCACATCTCTTCATCAGACTTCTTGTTAACATTTTTATTCTTTGGCGTCCGCCGAGATCGAACCTCGGATTTTCCGGTTGGAAGTCTAATGGCATCACCACTAGGCTACCGCCGCCTTGCATTTTGCTTGTATTAATTTTTCTTTTCATTTTTTCCTTTTTACAACCTACCATCCAGCAACAGTGACCTTGCCGATGTTATCGGCATTTGTCACTTGTATGTTGGTGTGGTTGTGTGTTTGTTTGGTTTGTACAAATTCTATTTTAAGCACAAGCAATGCTTTGCACTAATTAGTACAGTTTGTTTGTCGGCTGGCTCATCCGATTAAATTTTACTTTTGGTTTTTGGTCGTTTTTATTTTGATAACTACTTTATTATTGAGCTCTCAAGACCATTTTTTTTTTTTTATTTAGTTTTTTTTAGAGCTGCCTTTTAAACTTATTTATTTTATTTTATTTCCACCTAATTTACTGCACTGTTACAGTGGCATACAAACTTTCATCTTTACGACTTTTCATCAAACTTTTTAAAATAAATTTTTTTAGCTACATTTTCTTTTCTGTAAACGTCTTACTCACATGCCATTTACTGCAGCGATAAATTTTATTTTTAAGTAATTTTAACAAACACTTGTTTTGCCTTTGGATTTAGTTGCTGCTCCGTTTAAAACTTGTTATCAACTTTTAGGCGCTTTGGCAAGCAGCAACTTTCTGCTGCTTAAGCCAAAGAAGTAGGTAGTTTAATATTACGATGGAAAAATTTGGCCTAAAATGCTTATAGTTTTAAAATACAAACTCAACAAAACTTATAATTAAGATATAACGTATAATCAACTGTTTGTACACATATATGTATACTTGCACTTATATATATTTGTTTACTTAATTTTATATACTATACACTTACATAAATATATGTATATATGTATGTATGTATCTGTATCTGCTTCGCAGTACAAATTTCTTGCTTTATAAGAATGCATGGCATTGAATTTTTATCTTGCGAATTCCTGGGCATCGTATGCCTTCATACACATACTTATATATAGCCGTACCTACATACATCTGGTATCCACATCATATAAATTCTCATCTCTTCACTTGAAAGATCTTAGCCGCTGGGATTGTGTAATGTGCAATGAGTTTTTGTAATAGCAAATGCTTGGCACGTAGCAGATTTCCGCACGAATTCGCATTCGAGTTTCCTTTGGCCTTCCCTCGTGTCTTCTGCTTTGGCCTTATTGGCTTCTTCTTGCCTGCTTGGCTTTCTCTTTGGCTGCCGCTTTGCCGCTTGTGCTCTTTGCCCCTCTGTGCGCTCTGTCCACCGGCTTGCTCGTCGCGTCGCCTTGGTCTGGTTGTCCTCTGTGTCTGTCTCTGTTTCTGTCTCTGGCAAATCAGAATGTAATGTACTTTTTGATGTTAACAAATTTCCGCAAATGGACAAACATATTATTTTCTTATCCCTCACCGTCCACATGCATATACAAGCACAACTCAGACAGCTACTAAGCCGTGCTGGTATCGAGAAAATTTTTTTCTGTTTTGTTTGCTTTTTTGAGGAATCCACTTTTATTGGTTTTTTCTTTTTTCTTGCAAAGGAAAAAAATTTCGAATTAATCCTTTACATTTTACCAGAGATGTAGAATAATTATTATTTAATTTTGAAATTATAAAAAAGTCTTACAAATTTTCTTCAGAATTGTAAAAGTCTTTTGACAATATTTTTTTCCTGATGAAAATGATAAAACTCTTTTATAATTATTATTTAGAAACTTATATTTTAAAAATCTTTCCATAATAGTTATTTCAAATATATTTTTTTTTTTAAATCTTCAAAGACTTTTATATTGAGACAAATTTGGGCTCACATTTCCTTCTGTCTACCAAAAGCTATATCTCCAAAAGTAATAATGTTTTTCAAATGAATCTTTCAGGGGATGTTAGTCGAGACTTTTCTTTATCTAAATTTATTACTTTTATAAATATTTTACTAATATTAATAATAGCAAATTGTTGATAAATAAACTAACACCATTATCACCAATTTCTAAATTAAACACACATGTAATCCTTACTACATTTTCACACGTAGCTTTATTAAGCTGTTCGAACCACTTTCAAACACTTTTTATTAATTTTATTTGCCGAATTTTACATTTTAATTGTTCGACCAACTGCTTTTGTACCTTTTCAATAATAATAATGGCCTCCAACATATAATGGTGATGCCACACCTACCAAAAGGTAAGTCACATGATAAGGTCGCATGCACAGTGCGCGATTCGGAGCCAATGAAAATGAGTAAATAAAGGCGAAGGCCGCCTACGCTGAAGGGTGTACTACGCAGAAGGACATCACCGTGGCGGTAGCCACGGTTGGGGCACACGTCCGGACGGATGGCGTAGCCCAGGGTTATTTTTTATAAGCGCGGCCGAAGGCCGCCAACGCAGAAAAATTCAATACGACCCAACTCGTTTACCACTGTGACGACGGCCTTATGAAATAGTCGACTGCGTGTGGAAACACCGGTGTTTCTATTTCATTGTTTCGCAGAGAAAAGCGAAGTTAAATTTGACTTTTTTTGCAACTTTAACTACAAATTACTTAAAAACTATACATCTCCGGAAGCCAGGACTTTTACATTTAGAATCAGGGGGATCTCCTCTACAACGCCCAATAACTCTTTTTTTCCAACGCGTGGTAGACGGTTGGAAAATTTTCCGCAAATTTGAAAAAAGTCTTTGCGTAATTATTATCAGTAACAAATTGTTTTTTATATCTTCAAAGACTTTTTCATTGATACAAAGTTCAAAGACTTTTTTCAAATTTTTCTCAATATAAAAGTCTTTGAAGATATAAAACAAAATTTCTTATTAATAATAATTACAAAAAGACTTAAAAAAAATATCTCAGAAATAACTATTATGGAAAGACTTTTAAAATATGTTTCTTTCAATAATAATTATTTTTTGATTTTTATTTTTTCTCTTATAATAATTACAACTCTGCATTTTACTAAATTTAAGATATTTTTTTTAATAAAAATAAATGGAGATTAGATAAATATTCGTTTTTATCTAAGCAGCAACTAAGGCTCTAGGTATTTCAAGACTTAACTTGCACTCTGTTCTGCTTTGGTTTTCCAAGTAAAATCAAAATGTGTTTTATTTCAAGTCAGTGTTGGTGCACATGGGACTAATGAGCTTCTAATGCTCATAATATGATCGATTCTTCGACTTGATTTCATTATCGGTCATATGGGCAAGGTGTAGCGAATTATCCTATGAAGCTTCTAGAGCTAAGCGAAGCATTAATTTGCGACCTTTGCACAACATTTTTTCTGCTTGGACCTATTTATTAAGTTAATTAATGATTTCATGCAACACGAGCCATGCATGCCAAAATATACATATATACATAGCTATGGATATGTGTAACCACTGTATAGGTACCTACTCACCACTTATCGCATCTCTACCGAATCTCTAACTTTATAGGTACACTGTTTTAAATATTGGAATATTTTTTGGTTTGAAGGGAATTCAAAAATTTTTTTGGGTTAAATTTTGAACTTTCGAAAGTTTAAAAGTTTCTTATTCTCTTCTGGTTTAAAATTCAAACTTACAAAAGTTTAAATATTTCTAAGTATTTTTTAGAATAAATTTCATACTTTTTTGGTTTAAATCTTAAAAGTTTTCTCATTTAAACTTTTAGGGTTTAAATTTTAAACTTTCATTGGTCGTAAAATTTGGTTTCAACAAAAAAATTTAATTTTTGATTTGAAATTCCAACTTGCTTCTTCGAGAAATGAACAATATAAAAGGCTCACAATTTGAATGAACGACTGTGTGGCGCTGTTTGAATGGAGAAACAAACAAACACAAAATAATTATGGAAATAGATAAAATGAAAAAGGAAGAAAAGGAGAAAAAGAGGATAGGAAAAAGATACAATATGAAAAAGGATGAAGAGGATGTTGGGGGAGAACAATATGGAAGAAAAGAAGAAAACTAGAAAAAGAGGATAGGAAAGGAGATACAATAGCGAAAAGCATGAAGAGGATTTGGGAGCAGACATTTTTTTTTTATTTAAACCAAAAAAAGGTTTAAATTTTAAACTTTTGAAAGTCTTAAAATAAATCTTAATGTGGAATAAAATCTAAACCTTAAAAGTTTAAAAATCGTTTAAACTGTTCAAAGTTTACATTTTAATAATTTTTCGGTCGTGTCCTAAATATCGACCAAAAAAGTTTAAAATTTATACCAAAATTTATTTGAGTGTACCTATTTCCCCGAAAACTTAGCAAACCGTTATATGTACATATGTACTTAATTAATTAATTAATCTATTTAAACGTTTCTCAAGCTCTTTATATACATATATGTACATAGGTATGTACGTTTGTAAGCCGTGCGCATAAATTTCGGCAAACATCCTGTGCCGCATACCGTAAGTAATTGTGTTAACTCCATTTCATTTAGATGTTGATTGCAGTTAAATATAAACATGCTTAAACCAGCCAAGCAGTGTTGCCAGAATATTTTGAAGCTTATAGCTAAATTAAATTAAAAAAATTGCTAAAAATAGCTAAATAATTTTTTTCATAGCTAAAATAAATAGCCAAATTTTTTTTGTTTCAAAAATAGCCAAATAATGATTTATTTAAAAAGACGTGACATAAAACAACTTCACATATATGAATATTTATATATACATATATTATATATTGTAGCCATACATATATTTGTTTGTATGTACTTATATATGTACGTCGCATAATAAGATTATTACAATGAAAAAAATCAATTCATTACATATGTATGTATGTATGTATGTACATTCAATTTCAGTATTAAAATAAATTATAATAGCGACTAGTTAATATTTAAACTTTAGTTAAAAATTTGATTCAATAACATTTCAAAAATCATATCTTCTTCATTTAATTCACAGGTTGAATTATTATTAATTGAAGTCATTGCTTTAATAATATCGTTAGGAATTTTAAAGTTATTACAACATTTTTCAAGCCTTTTTAGACCATACCTAACAGTCAATAGAGAGTTTAACATAAATAATTGCATTATATTTCTTTGCTTTGTTTTTATTACGTTCATAACAGAAAATCTACGTTCTATTTCTGTATTACTAAGCGGTAGGATTAGAAAATTAAGCACAAAAGATTGTAGTTCTTCAAACGGATTTTCGTTAAGAGCATTTCTAAGCTTTCTTACGTCTACCCAAAACTTTATTGTAGAGGTAGTTCCCTTCCATGGGTATGCGTGTAGTTTTTCCATTGCATTTCTAAAATAGTGATTTCCTCCGTGTTAAAGTGATCCTTTTCATCCTTCAAAGTGTCAAATATTTTTGGCTTATTTACAGAAAAAAATTCAATATTTTTTAAAGATTGAATATCCTGCGGTAAGCGTTGGCGGAGTTGCTCAATTAACTTGATAATAAAGTTCTGAAAAATTTTACGAATACACCGTGAAAAGGACGGTTCAAATATCGCGTATGCCAATGGTCATTTGCGAATTCAAATAGCAAAATGGGCAACAACAAAATGTATGGCAGAGTTGCTTTTGCGCACTGCGAAAACCTTATTGCATCCAAGGCAGATCTAGGAAGGTAGGCTCGGTGGCGAATTCAGAAACTACTTTTTTATTTACAAAGGTAGAGTGTAATGTTAAAATCAAAGCGAATTCACATCATGACCAATAGGAATGGGCGAGTCTCAAGCGAATTCAGATTTTAACTAAAGCGAATTATCATTTTGACATTATACTCTACCAATTACAATAACAAAATAAATGGGAAATTTCTGAATTCGCCACCGAGCCTACCTTCCTAGATCTGCCTTGATTGCATCAACCTTGCATATGAATGCACCAATAATCGATGAAATAAGGAAGGCATGCCAGACTATCAACTTTTGTATAGTTTGATAACCATAAGGATAAGTATACACTTTCAAGTTTTCATAAACTCGCAGATGACTCATTAGCTTAAAATGATAAACTGATGTGCAAAATAAAGAAATTAAGAAAAATAGCTAAAAATAGCTAAGCTATTAAAAAAAAAGCTAACAAAAATAGCTAATAGCTAAACGCAAATATCTGTAGCTAAACGCCAAAAGTTATAGCTAAATCTAGCTACAAAATAGCTAAAGTGGCAACACTGCAGCCAAGACACGCCAACACAAGCTGCTGCTAATTCTTGTTGCCACTTACGCTGTATTTAATACAAATCTATGTACATATGTATATGTATATATATGTATGTAATATATAACTAGCCAACAATTGATATATGCGAAAAGGAAATCGAAATTAGTTCTGTAGCACATAAATACAAATTTACGATCTAAAGCAGCACGAAATGGAGCATTCAAGTGTAGTGTAGTTTGGTGTGCTGTGCTGTGTTGTGTTGTGCTGAGTAGGTACTAGTATGTTGTGTGTGCGCGTGCTGACACATTTACTCGCGTTGTTAAACCAGAAGTGTTGAACTGGATAGGCAATTATTTTCAGGAAGTTGCATGCTTAAACAAGAAAAGATATGGATTAATAGTAAATACATACATACATACATACATACAAATAGCGAATTAATATAAATGGGCGCATTTAAAAAGCAATAAAAATGTATTATAGCCACGAGTTAGTGGATATACATATGTACATTAGGCCGTCTCGCCTTATATGAACCCAAAAAAAGTCCACCGTACGCCCCCCCCCCCCCCCCTATGATTTCTCTTTCGAAAATATTTCTGGAAAAAATTTTTATTTTTTTTTTGACGCCGCTAGATGTCGCTAAATTTCATTTTTTTCATATCTTCGGTATTTATGGTCCGATGCCTAAGACCAGCCACACATGACGGCAGAAAACGCGCAGAATTTGGGCAGAAAGCCATAAAAACGCGCGTCTTCATGTGTGCACATTGGCAGAAATACAAGGAAATCGAGGGTTTTTGTTAACCGGCGTTTTCTGTCTGCCCAAGTTCTGCGCGTTTTCAGCCGCCATGTGTTGCTGGACTAAGTTTGATAAACCAATCTCTTTGGGGTGAGAGGAGGGTTTCCACTTTCTAATTGCATTAACCCTATGTGCGCCATTTGGGTCACTTCCACCCAGTACTTAGTGTATACCACCTTAATGTAACTTTTTTTGCCGGCATGTTAAATGTCGTTAAAAAGCATTAATCTTTGGCAAAAGAAGTATTTCGATCGATTCAGTAGAACCGGAAATAAAACACATTTAACATTCCGGGGAATATAAGTTTTTTTGCTTCCTGTGGCCTTTTAGGTTCATTTTACAAAGATTTTTTCTGAAGAGACTCCTACTGAAATTTTATGGTGAATAATTTTCTAGAACATTTTAGCCCTCTAGCGACCTTAAAAATACTATTTCCCGACTGTATAAAAAGGGGCCAAAATAACCCTTTTTCAGCGGTGAATTATATACGAAAAGTAAGGGGGGGTAAATGGGGGGTTGACCCCCGCGGGGGATGTTATGGAAGCCACATAAAATATATATCCAAAAAAAAAAAATTCACTTTAATACTAAGCTTAGCCATGTTTATCAATCCTCACACTTCGTTTTTTGATTTTATAATTTTAGAAATTTTACATTTGTTCCCGATCGTGCTATTTTTTTCAACTTTGTGGGGCTGGGGGCACCTCTAAACATGCGAGTAGGTCAATAAAATTTTACAGGCTTATTTCTGGGCTAGAAAGGTACCGTTCTGGCTTTGGAACAAATTGAATTTCCAAAAAAAAAAAATTACTCCACCTTAATACACATTACATTTAATTGAAATTAATTTATATTGGCTATATTTGATTTTACTTGGAAGCCCAAAAAGAATAGTAAATTAAATGTCTTTTACTTCGGTTAGATACATTTGTGTGTTAGCTACGGTGTAACTGTGCAACTGGGTCTTAAGTAAACCAATGGTGCACTTAGGGTTAATGGACTACCGCATGAAAAATTTCTAGACAAAAATATTCATGCAGCAAACTTACAGATCCGACTTTAATGCTGAACAGATGAACTAAAAACTGCAGATAAAAGTTTGAATGCCACTGTATGAGTAGTGCGGGAAATAGATACAAATAAGATGAGGTCATTTTTTATGTAGTTCAAATACGTACTAGGAGGATCAATAAATATTTTGCAAAGCTAAACTCTACAGCAGTTGTTGACAGTTAAAGGCTTGCGAGCGCTCTCAGAATGAATTTGAGCTGCCTACGAGCGTAGGATAGTGTATGATAGGAACTTCCGTAACAAAAATCGTTTCTCGAGACGACCAAACAATTTATTTGTCAAATTTCAAGATCAGTAGATATCGACCCATTTGTGCGACTTTATCGTAGGGACAAAAGTAGATTTTAGAGGAGAGCATTTTTTTTTTGTTTTTTTTACTGTTTTTTATTGGTATATTTAAATCAAATTGAACACGCGATTAAATATATAGTTAATTAATATACTGAAACTGATTTTTTTTTCTTGAAAAAATTTGCAGTTTGCGATAAAATCATAATTTTGTCTCTTACGATAATTTCGATCTCAATGTTTTATGAGCGTATTTGAATAAATGTCCCTTACGATAATATTTAAAAAAAAGGTTGTATATCGTCGGTGATACTGCAAGACGTTCTATGTCGCCGTGAATAAATTTTTGAAGAAGGAGAAAAAACTATATATATTTTCACTTTTCGCGGTGTTTTTTACATTTTTATAGTATTTATAAAAGCGAAGTTATATATAAAAGCAAAATCTATGTGATTGAAAAAAGTGTAAAAAGGTTATTTAGGTGTATTCAGGAAGAAGTGAAAAGTGACATGGAACGTATTGCAGTATCACCGACGATATGACAAATACAAGTGTCTTATTGCATACTTTTGCATTTTTAATGATGGGGTCATGGTAATATAATGAGTGTGTTTCCATCTTCGATTTCCTACTAGCTATATGTATTCAAAATATTTTTTATATGGGCGATACGATAAATTCGAACTCGAGGGAAAGTATGTGTATGTAGCAGACTTGGGCATTATTCGAATAAATTTTTATTTAGATAATTATTTGAATAAAAATCTATTTTTCAAATTTTATTCAGATAAATTTCCTACGAATAATTATTCTGAGGTTTTATTCGTTATTTCAAATAATAAATAAAAACTTAGGGTACAACAAAAAAAACAACTGAGTAATAGTAAAAAAAAATTTGTTTATTTTTGTTTGTTTGTATGTTTGTTTGTTTTTACATATCGTCGTACCATACGAAAACTAACATCAGATTTTTTGTGGCTGACGAAAAGTAAAAAGTTCGAGTTTTGGCCGACGAAAAGTAATAAAATCGAGTTTTAGCTGACGAAAACTATCAATTTCGTTTAAACAACAACAATTTTAATGTAAAAACAGTATATAATTACTGATACTTTTCGTCAGCCAAAAGTCGATTTTATTACTTTTCGTCAGCCAAAACTCGATTTTATTACTTTTCGTCGGCCAAAAGTCAAATGTTTTACTTTTCGTACAGAATTTTTTTATTGATAGCTTTCGCCAGAAATTTTAAATATGTTAGTTTTCGTATGGTACGACGATATGTAAATGGAAATTATCTATTATTCGAATAATTTGGTTTCTGAATAAACAAAATTATTTATTTACGTTTGTATTTATATGGCCGTTTTTAATTCTAATAATTATTTTATGTGAATTTAAATGAGCCATTTTTTTTTTTTTTAATGAAGAAAAATTGAAAAAATTTTTTTTTGGTAGAAGTTATGGATCCATTTCGGAGACCACCACATCCCCTCATCAGACTTCTTCAAGCGGCATCTACCGAAAATCGAACTTAAGTCGTTCGGTTGGTAGTCACATGTCTATCCCATTGAGCTACCACCGCCGTCAGCTTTGTTTCGCTTAAATTTCAATTTTCCCTCCATTACAATCCACATACCAACAACAGTAGCTTAATGACACTCTGCCTTTGCTACCTAGTATGTTGGTGCGATTGTGTGTTTGGTTTGTACAAAGTTATTTATTATTCAAATAAATAAAGATAAAAAAAATTTATTCATCTATTATTCGTTATTCGAATAAATTTTGCCCAACCCTGGTATGTAGATTGTCTCTTACGATAAAAAAGAAAACCAATTTTTGACAAAACTATAAGGATTTCAGCTACAATATTTTACGCGGTGATGCGCCGAGGGATGTAGAACAAATTTGTATCAAAAAGTAAATTTCGAGAAAATTACCCTTAGGATAAAATCGCGCAAAGGGGTCGATATGAACAAAATTATTATTGAGCGTCAATTAGAGTGACAAAAAAAATTTTTTAGTTGTTAACCAATAACCCAATGTTTGTAGAGTAAAATAGTGCAACAAATGTGGTAAACACTTCTGGATTTTCAGCAAAGATGTTTGTCGTCTATGAAACAATAAGAAACCCTTTCTAAGAAACTTGCAAATGTTGAATATTTTTTTAATGAGTGCTGCGTTTTATTCTAACTTTTTCGGGCTATTGTCGCATATAACAAAAATGTCAATAAAACCAATCTTTGCCAAAGCTTCAATATCCCTAAAACAAACACACCTTTTTTATTTTCGCGCTACGCTCCCGCCCTAAGCAAACATACCGCCTTGAATTATTCAATTTGTAAAGTTTACAACCGCATCAAACTTTCGAAAAAATATAATCAACACGCTGTCAAAATTTTGTTTTTATTTTTATTTTTTTTTTAACTTTTTGTTTTACTTTAAAACTTAGACATACACTTTGTAAGTATGTGCATAAGTTATCAACTATGTATATGAATTGTCCTATGACACATGAGTTAGATTTTAGCAGGCGAAGAAGAGGAATAAAAAGAAAACCAAGAAGAAGAGGGTCAGTCAGTCAACACTTAGTTGATTGTTTAGTATTTAGAAGTGCAGTTGAGTGTTTGCTCCATGGTGTGCGGGTTTCTATGGTTAGATGACTGTGGTGAAAGTCTTGTCACAAATATGCGTATGTGTTTATGCGCTTGTGTGGGTTTCTATCAAATTTCATTCTTTCTTTACAAATAAACTTTAAATAACTTTTTGTTGAAAACTATTTGAGGAAAAAGAAAGTATGAAAGAAAGAAATGCTCTGCCACAACGCAATCAGACAAAATGAGTGCTTTGGCAAGTTTTTGGTTAAAAATTTTGTTCAAAAAAAAAAAAAAACAAAGCAAGTACGTGTGCCCATGGGGCTTAACGCAGTTCTAACACTTCCCCTTGCCTCGCTTGCTCGCTGCGATAAGTAAAAAACTTTTAGCCAATCTTTCGATAAACATTTGCACTTATCAACTAGTTGCCCAGCAGCGCTTAGCGTTTGGCGTTGGGAGATGAGAAAATATTTGATGTTTGTGTTTATTGCGGATTTAAAGTTTTGCGGTCAGTTTTTGTGGACTAACATACAGTATATATGTATACACATGAGTACATTAGACCGTAACGTAGAATAGAAAAAATTAAAATGTGTTTTAGTTCGTGTTATGCTGAATTAAACCAAATACTTTTTCAGCGAAAGCTTCGTGATTTTTGACGGCCTTTAATATGCTGACAATAGAAAGACATATTAGGGTAGTAGCACTGAAATATGGCTCGTAAGCAGGGTTGCGTGATTTTGATTTGACTGAATCACTAATCAAAAATATTTTCTGATTCTTGATTTAAAATATTTTCAAATCAAAGATAATTTTTATTTGTGATTCGTTTCAAAAAAGAATCAGAAATACCCTTTGATTCGTGATTCAAACTATTTTCAAATCAAAGATAAATTTTATTTGTGATTCGTTTCAAAAAAGAATCAGAAATACCCTTTGATTCGTGATTCAAACTATTTTCAAATCAAAGATAAAATTGATTTGTGATTCATTTCTTAAAAGAATCAAAAATCTTTTTTGATTCTTGATTCAAACTTGATTTCGAATCAAGATTCTTAATAAATTTTTGATTCGAATCAAATTTTTGATTCGAATAAAATTTTTGATTCGAATAAAATTTTTGATTCGAATCAAATTTTTGATTTATTAAATTTTAGTTGAAATGCAAAAAATCTAAAATTTCAACAAACGTCTACGTTGTATGGGAGGAAATGCAAGCAGATTTTCGCAGTTGCTTAGCCAAGCATTTGTGCATATATATGTATGTATATACTTACATACATATATGTAGGTATATAACGAATAAATGAATGAAAGGATGAATGAATTATGGTTAGGTGTATGCATACAAAGAGTGGTTTCGATATGTAAATATGTATGTGCATACGTTAGGCTGGGTCAATTTTCTAAGCCATACTGTTCGTAGAAAAATCGGATTCTGCATTAAATTCTATGAAAAATGTGTTCTAGAGCATGCCTGTAATATCAATTTCGAGCTTGCCCATTTTCGATTGAAGTTTACTAGATATGTAGAATTGTTTTAAGCATAGTAACCCATATACTTTTAAATTCAACCAGTGGTTTTAAATTTATCTCTTTACATTCTTTTTCATTGTTACTTAAACGACTTTTAATAATGCATGTATATAAGAGTTTGATTTCGTTGTTGTGGTTTTGTTGAAAAACGAAAATATTAAAAACAACTCCCATTCGTTTTTTTGTTTCTTAACCCTCTCAACATTAGCTTAAAATTTAGGGGAGACTTTTATAACTTTTTTTTCGCATGGGGACCAACACTTACCTCCTGACTTCATTTCCATATAAAATACAGATGTAATCTAACACATACATATGTACATACTTACATATATATGATGTATGTACATATGTACTTACAACTTAATATGTAAATGAATATACATACATATGTAAATTTCTCTTATACATATCCACACACATGTACTTACTTATGTACTTATATTTTATATATTTTACATACATTGAATGAACCCAAAAAAAGAATAAAATAACAGAATTTAAAAATAAATAATAATAATGCATTTACCCAAAATGATCTCGTACTAAAAGTATCTTTTACTTGAAATACATATATTTTGGATTCACTATAGGTACATACATATGCATATTTTAAACCCGTTCAAATTAAACGAAAGTGGTTTGTTGTGTTGCTTTACGAACAGCAATTCAATCAGTGAATTTATTGGTAAAATTGATTCTTATTTACCTATACACAAAATTTCTTATGTACTACTTATTTACTATAATACATGTACATATATCTACTCTAATTCTTACTTCTATGGAGATATGTACATACATACATATGTACATACCCTGTAAGACAGGAATGATGGAAACTCCAACACATTCTCAGCAAACACTAACACATATAGCAGTGATAGTCATTTGATACATCATTTGGAGAACACATTCATCACATTTTTCATACCGTCCATATAAAAATGATGGAAACTTGTAGGCAGTGTGTGACAGAAATTTCCATCAAACGTGCACCTCAAATGATATATCAAATGACTATCACTGTGTTATAGGGTATATACTTACATATGTATGTATGCATATGCACCCAAGTGCCCCCTGCAAAAAAGCCGAGTACTCCATGCACGCTTGTATAGAGTACTCGCTATGGACCAACCGAGTACTCCTCAACCTGCCACATTTCATATAAAAAATATGGTCCATTTAACATTGCGATGTCCCAGGCAGGGATCACATACTCCCATTTCCGCATGACACCCGAGTAATCCAAGGATTACCCACATGGGATTAATTTACGGAGTAGGTACTAAAATTAATGAAATTTAATAATCTCTGAACAGTTTTGAAAGACTTCCAATTCAATTTACATACATTCATAAGTAAGCTTTTCTTTAGTTAAAATAAAATATTAAAATTTTTCTAGCGCAATCACCAGCATTTTTTGTGTCGCGTAATTTTTTCGATACATCGAACATCGATGTATCGATGTTGGTCCT
The DNA here is from genome assembly GCA_960531455.1 of Urophora cardui. NCBI lineage: Eukaryota > Metazoa > Arthropoda > Insecta > Diptera > Tephritidae > Urophora > Urophora cardui. Next base: position 20,476,741 of record OY482674.1, on the reverse strand, counting down.
CAAAATTTGCATTCCTACCCTTTATTACTGAATCGTGCACGTTCAAACGAGCATGCATATGTACATACATACATACATACAAATGTATGCACTTGCTTCGTCGTTATCGCTATATATGTACATACATTTCGTTTTCGTAGCAATGTTCGGCTAACTACGAGCCGATGCAGATAAACAAGTCGCTCGCTTGGGTCTATGTTTATGATCACTTTGAAAGTACTCCTACCTACCGCAAAATGGATCATATAATCCTATGATTTTTACAGGGCCTATGCACATACATACATATGTATGTATGTACGTACGGCGTAGCACAAACGTAAATACGACAGTCAGAAATATGTATATATGTACATACATACATACACATATACATATTTGGCGTCAGCATACAATTTGGCTGTTGTTGCACTTTTGGTGCATTTTATACATTTTTGTATTCTAAGTTACCGAGAAGGTACTTGAATAATTCTGATATTAGCTACAGTATTTTTGATTCTAAATAAATTTTTGATTCGAATAAAATTTTTGATTCGAATAAAATTTTTGATTCGAATCAAATTTTTGATTCGAATCAAAAATATATTTTGAATCAAGATTCGTAATAAATTTTTGATTCGAATCAAATTTTTGATTCGAATCAAATTTTTGATTCGAATAAAATTTTTGATTCGAATCAAAAATTTGATTCGAATCAAAGATATTTTTTGAATCAAGAATCAAAAAAGATTTTTGATTCTTTTGAGAAATGAATCACAAATCAAATTTATCTTTGATTTGAAAATGGTTTCAATCACGAATCAAAGGGTATTTTTGATTCTTTTTTGAAACGAATCACAAATAAAAATTATCTTTGATTTGAAAATGGTTTGAATCACGAATCAAAGGGTATTTTTGATTCTTTTGAGAAATGAATCACAAATAAAAATTATCTTTTATTTGAAAATAGTTTGAATCACGAATCAAGTTGATTCTTTATTTGAAAGTTGATTTAAAATCAAAATTGATTCGAATCACGCAACGCTGCTCGTAAGTAACTTAATGGAGCACATAGGGTTAATAAGCTTCCATGCAAAAAATTCTCTTCTCAAGACAAAAACATTGATATACCAAGCTTTAAAATCCGACTATAAATACCGCAGATATGAAGCAAAATATAAGTGGAACACTACAAGGGTGGTTCCAAAAAAATTTTTGTTTGCTTTTTCGGAAATGTCTTCCAAAAATTGATTATATGAGGGTACCCACGGTGAACTTTTTTTAAATTCTCACAGTTTTGAGTCGCAAGTACCCCATTGGTGCATTTAGGGTTATTATGCTTCTTCGGTGAGATAAACTTCCTACTAAGTATAGACCAAAATGATGATGTACCAAGCTTTATAATCTGACTAGAAATGCCGAAGTTATGAAAAAACAAGTAAAAGCGCGGCTGTCTTCGGCCGTACCGAAGACTTCATACCTTTCATGAGTGGGGAAATGAAAAGTTACCTATGTATGTACATAGCCGCTCTAAAAAAAAAACGTTGTAAATCTAAAGACTTTCGCTGTTAAATCAACTACTTTCCGCAGTTGAAATGTGCCCAACAACGCTCCGTTGTTGTTTCAAAGGTGCGAGCGTTGTTGATTTAAGTCAATAACGGAGATTGTTGGAAAAAATTTTCACCTAAAAATAAATTTTTGTTTGCATTTTACTCTTCATCTTCTCTCCACCCGGTTCCCAACTGCAAATATGTAGCCTCCGCTTGTTCTCCTATTCTTCTCTCCTTCTTATCATTCCCTGGTTGCCATCTTTATTTCTTATTCTGATTTTTCTTCTTTATTTTATATTCTTCTCCGGATTCGAACCATGACATCAACCTAAAATTCTATCCAATCATCACATAGTGGAACATTCAACATTATATTGAATTGTAGTAAACTATTTATACTTCCATTTCCTAAAAAGGAATCCATGAATTATTTGGATCATTGTAAAAACAAAATTAAAAAAAATTTGTTCTCATTAGTTTTGTTTACAATGGAAACTGTTGGGTCAAATACTTTTGCCTTTAAATCAACAACGGGGAGAAAATTGTTGCTAAAAATAAATTTTTGTTTGGATTTTTCTCTTCATCTTCCCTCCATCATTATTTTCTTGTTGGTTTTCTCACAAAAAAATATTTTCTCACAAAAAATTTTTTAAAGGCAAGCAAGTTTTTGAAGCAACAACGCCCGTCTTTGAATAAATTTTTGGATCAACAACTTTGCTGTAAAAACAAATACGTTTGCTGTTGAATCAAAGACGGAGATTCAACAGCCGAAAGTTGTTGGTTTAACTACGGGTATTTTTTTCAGAGCGGATTAAGTTTAATTTATAATTTTAATTCTGTGGGTTATTTATGGAAAGATTTATTAGAAAAAATGGTGTCTTGGCTATTTAGATGGAGGGGTTATACACCAAAATGTCCATATCTGAACAATCGGTTGTATGGGAGCTATATGTTATAATGGTCCGATCTTGACAATTTTCGGTAACCCCGTTTGGGCCCATATGGGTACAAATACTTCAAAATTTCTCGCCGTTAGCTGTTAAAATGGAGGAGTTATACACCAAAATGTGTATATCTGAATAATCGGATGTTGTGGAACTATATGTTATAGTGGTCCGATCTTGACAATTTTCGGTAACCTTGTTTGGGCCAAAATGGGTACGTCTTCTTCAAAGTTTCATGTCCTTAGCTGTTTAAATGGGGAAGTTATGCGCAAATTACATCCAAAAATTTCATGTATATCTGAATAATCGGTTGTTTTCTATATGTTATAGTGGTCCGATTCGGCCGGTTCCGACAAATGATGAGCTGCATATAACAAAATACCTGTATTCCGAATTTCATTCAGATATCTCAAAAACTGAGGGACTAGTTTGCGTTCACACAGACGGACGGACGGACAGACGGACAGACGGACAGACGGACATGGCTTAATCGACTCAGCTCGTGATTCTGATCATATCGGTATATATTTTGGTGGGTCTCCCACGCTTCCTTCTGGTACTTTCGACAAAAATTTTTTGGCACTAAGTTATAATACCATTTCATTCTCATGAAAGGTATAAAAAATGTAAACTGGGCGATTACTAGAGTGACCAAAAAAAAAATTGTTTTATTCAGAGTTGTAATTATTATAAGAGAAAAAATAAAATTCAAAAAATAATTATTATTGAAAGAAACATATTTTAAAAGTCTTTCCATAATAGTTATATCTGAGATATTTTTTTTAAGTCGTTTTGTAATTATTATAAATGAGAAATTTTGTGTTATATTTTCAAAGACTTTTATATTGAGACAAATTTGAAAATAGTCATTGAGTAATTATTATCCGTAACAAATTGTTTTTTAAGTCTTCAAAGACCTTTTCATTGAGACGAATTTCAAAAATATCTTTAAGTAATTATTTTGAGTATCAAATTTCTTTTTTATATCTTCGATAAAAATCTTTCATACAATTTCAAATTGGAAATTTGCTTGAATTTTGAAGTACTTATATGAAAGTTATTTTTATTTTATACTTATATGAAAGTTATTGAAAATTTTCTGAGACTTTTTTGCACTTTGTCTCAATGAAAAATTCTTTGAAGATTTAAAAAACAATTTGTTACTGATAATAATTACACAAAGACTTTTTTCAAATTTGTCTCAATATAAAAGTCTTTGAAGACTTCAAAAGAAAAATATATTTGAAATAACTATTATGGAAAGATTTTTATACTCAGCTGTACTAGTACACAGAGTATTATAGTTTTAATCACATAACGGTGGATTGTAACAGAATGAAATAATCGAGATAGATATAGACTTATATATATCAAAATGATCAGGGTGAAAAGAGAAATCGATTGAGCCATGTCCGTCCGTCCGTCTGTCCGTCCGTCTGTCCGTCCGTCTGTCCGTCCGTCTGTCCGTCTGTAAATACTCTAACTCGCGCAAAAATTGAGATATTTTGATGAAATTTGAAATGCAAGTTGGTATCGAGACTGGAACGGTTGGTATTGAAAATGGGCGAAATCGGACCATGACCACGCCCACTTTTCCTATATAGAAAAAATCGGAAATTTGGTATCTCAATCACTAATATAGCTGGAGCGATGAAATTTTACCCACGTGTTAAGCTCAGGGCCCTAGGAAGAAATTTGATGAAATTTTGGAAAATGGGCGGTGCCACGCCCACTTATTAAGGGCCAAACCTTGAAAGTTTTATATGTCATAACTCAGAAACCATTGAAGATATATCGATGAAATTTGGTACGCGTGCTTTGCTTACTTAGGCAAACGTTTGGACGAAAAATAGTTAAAATCGGTTGACGGCCACGCCCACTTTTATATATGTGTATTATAAAGTGGCCTAATAAAAACATTTTAAGCAATATCTCTGTCAAATATAAAGATCTATCATTGAAATTTTGTCGCATGAGTCCAACTATGGACATAAAACAAAAAACATAAAAATTTTGGAAAATGGGCGGTGCCACGCCCACTTATTAATGAGCAAACATTGAAAGTTTTATGAGTCATAACTCAGAAACCGTTGAAGATATATCGATGAAATTCGGTACGCGTGATATACTTACTTAGGCAAATGTTTGAACGAAAAATTTCCAAAATCGGTTGACGGCCACGCCCACTTTTATATATGTGTATTATAAAGTGGCCTAATAAAAACATTTTAAGCGATATCTCTGTCAAATATAAAGATATATCATTGAAATTTTATAGCAGGAGTCCAACTGCGGACATAAAACGAAAAACACAAAAATTTTGGAAAATGGGCGTGGCACCGCCTCCTTTTAGAAACAGGAATATACGAGATTTCTGAGCCCATAACTCGACAAATAATTTATATATAATCATGAAACTTTGTGTGTACACTTTTATTACTTGTGGTAATACATCGAGCCATATGCGCCGGAAAGATGTAAAGGCCATGATTTCCGATTTTCACTTCTTTGTAGAAATGGCCTACTTGTCATCACCCACACCTTCTCCAGAAATTTTATGTCTGAAAAATGGACTGTTATGAAAAGCAATTTTGATGTAAGTACATAAGTTCAGTTTGTTTACTTTTTTTGTGAGTACGAAGTGGCTTTTACATCTTTTTTGCTTTTAAAATTATTGAAGACTAGTGACAAGTAAACAAATTTAACGGGGTTTTGTTGGAATTTAACCAAGGGTTTTATCACTTTGAAGACTTCTACTTTGTATTTTATTACATATCGATGACCAATATGGTTTTCTTGAGCGGCATATTGCACTTTATTGCTCCATAATTTTGGAATAAAGTTCTAACGATTTCACGATAGTTAGGGTCCCTTTTGTTACTGCTTAGAGCAGTTTTAAACAAACTGGTTGTGTATTTCTAAAATTTCTCCAAAATTAATTTCTTGAATCTCGATAATTTCCCTCCAAACGTAGATGCTCAAAGTGATGAACATGGCGAGAGATTTCATCAGAACTTAATAATTTTTGAAAGGCGATATCAAGGATCTTGGAACAAGGATATGATGGGAGACAAATCCAGAAAATTACAAAAGAATAGCCAAAAGTACTTACATCCCTCATTATTTATCCTCTCCTTAAAATCGCGAAATCCATAAATTTTTTTATTCAATTAATTCTTTATCCTATTGATCACTGTTTTGTGCACTTCAAAACTCATAATAAATGGAAAGAAATAATGTTAAATGTTACTCCTTAATAAAGTTTTATAAAGAAACGGAAAATGCTAGGTTAAGAACTCTCAATAAAAATAGGTAAATATAAATACTGATACATCCCATTATTGCAAAAGTAGTCTCAAAATGTTCACATTTAAATCCTTTATGGGATAGATAGGATTGGATCTGAAATTCCTTATACAAACATAGATTTTTTCATTCTTTTTGCCATTGTAACCAAACTACTTGACCAATTTTTAAGTGCAAAGGCAAAAAATGTTTTTTGGGATTCTCTTTACCAGTTATTATTAGATGCCAAATCTCTACGGTGGCTAATACAATTTTTTATGCACTTATGTATGTATGTCATGCAATGTCTTGTATATACGGGTTTTTCTACATTTTTACCGATATCTCAGAAACAGGGTCTGCCACAAAAAAATGGATATGCTATTCGGGATCAGCGTTAAATTTCGTTTTAGAAAAGTATAGTTTTATATTTTTGGTGGTTAAAGTCGATTAAAAATTGTCGAAAAGCAAAAAAAAAACCAAATAAAGAAATGAAAGAAAAAAAATTTTTAAAAAACCTTCTCCTGAACATTTTTGAATTTGGCCTTTACATCTTTCCGGCGCATACGGCTCGACATGTTCAAAATTTTAGCGAAATCGGTTTGACGACCACGCCCACTTTTATACATGGGAACTATAAAGTGGCCTAATAAAAACATTTTAAGCGATATCTTTGGCAAATATAAAGATAATTCATTGAAATTTTGTGGCATGAGTTCCACAATAGACCGGACACAAAAAATATATAAATTTTGGAAAATGGACGTGGCACCGCCTTTTTTTAGACAAAGGAATATACGAGATTTCTTAGCCTATAACTCGACAAATAAGATATTATAACGAAACTTGGTTTATACACTTTTACAACTTGTGTTGATAGACACGCAAAAATTTATTGAAATTGGTTTATGACCACGCTTACTTTTTAACAAAGATATTTCTGGAACACCCTTTGGGAATTTGTAACGTGACATCTTTGTAACTAGAAGTCAAAAAGGAATGAAAGTTGGCACAAAGAATAATATTCATATGCTTAGTTGGATCACTGACAAAAATTTTGAAAATGGGCGTGGCTACGCCCACTTTATGCAGCACTCGCTCTATATAAAATACACCGTGATTCCATCAAACGCAAACAAACAATGAAAGCATACAGTTGAGTATCTAATGTTCGATTCCACTCGAACTTAGGCTTCCTTACTTGTTAAAATATAAATTTCTGAATAATAATTATAGAAGATTTTTACCATTTTCATCAGGAAAAAAATTTTATCAAAAGACTTTTATGATCCTGAAGAAAATTTGTAAGACTTTTTTATAATTTCGAAATGAAATAATAATTATTCTACATCTCTGGTTTTATTTTTCGAAAATTTCTTCAAAAAAAAACACCAGATATGGGTACATGACGAACTTCTGTTGGAAATAGTCAGAGTTAGTTTTGGTCCTCAGTACTCCACTGATGCATTTAGGGTTAATCGGCTTCTTCAAGAGAAACTAGCTTCTCAAAAGAAAAATGTTGGTGTGCCAAGCTTTTAAAGACCGACTAAAAATGCCGAAGATATGAAGAAAAATATAAATGCGCGACTATTAGGGTGACCCAACAATTATTTTCTTCATTCTTAAGAAATTTCTTGCAAAAATACATTATTTAAGGAAACGTATGACGAACTTTTTTTGAAGTTATCGCAGTTTTGGGTCACAACTACCTACCCCATTGGTGTATTTAGGGTTAATAAGCCTCTTCGTTTATAGAAACTTCCTTGAGAGACAAAAATTATGATGTACCCAGCTTTCAAATCTGGCTAGAAATACCGCAGATATGAAGAAAAATATAATTAGGCGACTACTAGGGTAACCCAAAAAAATTTGTTTCCGTTTTCGGGAATTTCTTCCAAAAATACATTATATTAGGTGAACGATGAATATTTTTTTTAAATTTTCGGAGTTTTTGGTCGCAAGTTTTAATACGATTCTTACATTGGAGAAACTCTCTTCTCAAGACAAAAACGGTAATGTGCCAAGCTTTAAAATCCGACTATGTATACCGAAGTTATGAAGAACAAGTAAGGAAGCCTAAGTTCGAGTGGAATCGAACATTAGATACTCAGCTGTACGCTCTCATTGTTTGTTTGCGTTTGTTCGATATAGGGTGTATTTTATATAAAACGAGTGCCGCATAAAGTGGGCGCAGTCACGCCCATTTTAAACATTTCTACCAGTCATCCAACTACGCATTTGAATATTATTCTTTGTGCAAAATTACATTCCTTTATGACTTCTAGTTACAAAGATGTCACGTTACAAATTCCCAAAGGGTGTTCCAGAAATATCTTTGTTAAAAAGTAGGCGTGGTCATAAACCGATTTCAATAAATTTTTGCGTGTCTATTAACACAAGTTATAAAAGTGTATAAACCAAGTTTCGTCATAATATCTCAATTATTTGTCGAGTTATGGGCTCCGAAATCTCGTAGATTCCTTTGTCTAAAAAGAGGCGGTGCCACGCCCATTTTCAAAACTTTTTTATTTTTTGTTTCCGGTCTAGTGTGGAACTCATGTCACAAAATTTCAATGAATTATCTTTATATTTGACAGAGAAATCGCTTAAAATGTTTTTATTAGGTCACTTTATAATACCCATATATAAAAGTGGGCGTGGTCGTCAACCGATTTTGGTAGTTTTTTGTTCACGCATTTGTCTAAGTAAATATATCCCGCGTACCAAATTTCATCGATATATCTTTAACGGTTTATGAGTTATGGCTTATAAAACTTTCAATATTTGCCCCTTAATAAGTGGGTGTGGCACCGCCCATTTTCCAAAATTTTTGTGTGTTTTGTTTTATGTCCGTAGTTGGACTCCTGCTACAAAATTTCAGTGATAGATCTTTATATTTGACAGAGATATCGCTAAAAATGTTTTTATTAGGCCCTTTTATAGTTCCCATATATAAAAGTGGGCGTGGCCGTCAACCGATTTTGACAATTTTCCGTCAAAACATTTGCCTAAGTAAGCAAATAACGCATACCAAATTTCGTCGACATATCTTCAACGGTTTCTGAGTTATGACATATAAAACTTTCAATGTTTGACCCTTAATAAGTGGGCGTGGCACCGCCCATTTTCCAAAATTTCATCAAATTTCTTCATAGGGGCCTGAGCTCAACACGTGGGTGAAATTTCATCACTCTAGCTTTAATAGTGACTGACATACCAAATTTCCGATTTTCTTCTATATAGGAAAAGTGGGCGTGGTCATGGTCCGATTTCGCCTATTTTCAATACCAACCGTCCCATTGTCGATGCCAACTTGCATTTAAAATTTCATCAAAATATCTCAATTTTTGCGCGAGTTAGAGTGTTTACAAACGGACGGACGGACGGACAGAGGGACGGACGGACAGAGGGACGGACGGACAGAGGGACGGACGGACAGACGGACGGACGGACGGACGGACATGGCTCAATCGATTTCTCTTTTCACCCTGATCATTTTGATATATATAAATCTATATCTATCTCGATTATTTCATTCTGTTACAATCCACCGTTATGTGATTAAAACTATAATACTCTGTGTACTAGTACAGCTGAGTATAAAAATATAATTGTACGACTACTAGGGTGGACAAAAAATTTTTTTTGTTTGCTTGTTCGGAAATTCCATCCAAACATGCATTCTGTGAGGAGACGTACACCGAATTTTTTTTTAAATGCTCGTAGTTTTGGGTCATAAGTAGCACATTGATGCACTTAGGGTTAATGAATGTCTAAAAAATTTTTTTTCGCGAGCCAGTCTAATGCACATACAAACGCATGTAGTGGCACGGTATCAACGCACATATTAAAAATTTCATATCATTTTCGAACAGCAGATATAATCGACGACAATAAAATGAGCTTGACCGCTAAAAAGTTGCTGAAAAGCGAATGAATGTACATATGTATGTGTATGCTTTTAGCTTTAGCTCAGCTTACTGTCTAACTGTCTGTCTGTCTGGCTTAGCTGTTTGCTAGTGCACTACGTTGCTGCTGCCGTTAAGTTTGTACAGCAAACAGACGCACTAAAAAACTTTTCGCAAACTTTTTTTGATTGTTTTATTTTTTTATTACCTACAGTTTCTCCCTTTATTCTGTTTCGCAAACTGAAACGCTTTTTCTTTGATTTTGTGTGTATATCTTGGCTGCTTACTTGTTGCAAACAAACAAACGTTACACAACGCACATCATACCACACAGCAAAAACCCACACACCAGCTCAGTACAACAAAGCACATGCCAACCAACACACTTCGCTGCTGCTGCTGCTGCTGGAAGGTGGTGATGCGTGGAAATTAAGCTAAAAAGAAAAATAAAAGTTTAATTTAAACTTTGTTGCATCAAAAACTGAATAGTAATTCTCAAAAGCACTACGGAGTGAACATGTATGAACATGTACAAATATGTATGCTCCGTATTATTCCAGCAGTAAAGTTATCTGGCAAGCTCTCTGCGATTTGTAAGGTAATACAGAACAGCTTCTTAGCAAGCAGCAACAATCAATGCACATCTCCGCAGCGTTGCACTTAGAGTACTTCGTTTGCGATCAGTGAGCCTTCGAAAGCGAAAGGACAATTTCAGCTTAACATTTTGGACCGTTTCATCATCAGCATCATTATCACCACCATCGATTCTGTAAAAGCCCTCTAGATTCTTCTGAATATTCCAGCTGTAATTGCTTCTTACTCCATTCCTTTTTCGACTGGGCTGTACACTTTTGTATGTGCTCGTATATATCTATTCCACAAAAATACTCAGTGATTCTCAAGGAAAATATTTCTGTTTGTTCTTATCCCTCTACTGGTCACTTTTTAAACTTCTTACTAAAATATGACATGTTAATGCTTTCTTAAATGGCTTTATAAATGAAATTGAAATGAAACTGTAATGACATATGAGCATTAAGTTGGCATGAAAAAGGTCAAATGAGATTAAGACGTTATGCTAGAGAGTAAGAGAGGTAGAGAAAGAGAGGGAGACAAAGAGAGAGAGAGATGACTATTTATGAAAGCTTTGAAAGGCAGAGATTGAATACGGTAACTGCTTTTGCTTTTGCTGACATTTGTGGAATATACTTTCATTTTACGATTTGTGGTACTATCCCTAAGTAATTTTATTGTCTGCTGGCTCACTTTCTTTTACTTATTATTAGGGAAGCTAAAAATATGCAAATGCATATTGCATATGCAAATGCATATTTCGACCTAAAATGCATATTTACGGTCAAAATGCATTTCGTGCTTATTTTGGCATATTTTGGCACTTAATCGAGCAATATCGAAAAATATTAAGCTGGAAATATCTTATCTGGGGTTAATTCAGATTGTTGCGTATACATACAAGCAAGGCTATTTAACTATTGATCTGGACCCCGGAGCGGAGCATTTTCCCTTATAAAAATTCACCACGCCAAACACTAAGTTCTTGTATGCATACAAACAAGGCTACTTGACTGTTGATCAGAGCCTCGAAGCAAACCCAGAGTAAAAAAAAACTTTGCTCCGATGAAGGGAACAATAATATGCAATATGTATTGACATATGTACATAGGCATACGCTACACTGTCAATATGAATCGCGATATTTGGATCGCCATCCATATTGATGGTCTGATGAATCGCAGGCTAGTGCTACACGTTCAATATGAATATTGCGATATTTTTTTCGCTCTGAGGTTTAAAATATTTTACTTCCGTCCTTTTCACACTCTCACTTTCAATTCAATTTGATGGGTCGCAAAATTTTCATGCTACACAGTCAATCCGTGTTGTCAATATTACGATCCGGATTGCGGATTTCAAAATTTCGATGCTACACGGTCAATATTAATCGTTTTCCGCATACAAGAGTTTTTTTTCGGAAAGCCACTAAAAATTTAACCTGGAAAATATGGTAAAACATATAACAGTTCAATGCAACCCTGCGCAATATTAATGGAAAAAGATCTCATGTATTTACATAAATACAAATCTAAAATTAAGTAAAAGTATTTTATAGTATTTAAAACAAATCCTTTAAATGGGGAAAATGTGAATTGTACGTTTCAATTCTTATATTTTTATTACTTTGCAAAATTCGTTAAAACAAGTAAGGAAGCCTAAGTTCGAGTGGAATCGAACATTAGATACTCAGCTGTATGCTTTCATTGTTTGTTTGCGTTTGATGGAAACACGGTGCACTTAATATAATGCGAGTGCTGCATAAAGTGGGCGCAGCCACGCCCATTTTCAAAATTTCTATCAGCCATCCAACTAAGCATATGAATATTATTCTTTGTACAAAATTTCATTCCTTTATGACTTCTAGTTACAAAGATGCCACGTTACAAATTCCCAAAGGGTGTTCCAGAAATATCTTTGTTAAAAAGTAGGCGTGGTCATAAACCGATTTCAATAAATTTTTGCGTGTCTATTAACACAAGTTATAAAAGTGTATAAACCAAGTTTCGTCATAATATCTCAATTATTTGTCGAGTTATAGGCTAAGAAATCTCGTATATCCCTTTGTGTAAAAAGAGGCGGTGCCACGCCCATTTTCCAAAATTTTTCTATTTGTTGTTTCCGGTCTATTGTAGAAGTCATGCCACAAAATTTCAATGAATTATCTTTATATTTGACAAAGATATCGCTTAAAATGTTTTTATTAGGCCCCTTTATAGTTCTCATATATAAAAGTGGGCGTGGTCGTCAACCGATTTCGCTAAAATTTTGAGCGTGTATTACCACAAGTAATGAAAGTGTACACACCAAGTTTCGTCATTATATATCAATTATTTGTCGAGTTATGGGCTCAGAAATCTCGTATATTCCTGTTTATAAAAAGAGGCGGTGGCACGCCCATTTTCCAAAATTTTTGTGTTTTTCGTTTTATGTCCGCAGTTGGACTCCTGCTATAAAATTTCAATGATATATCTTTATATTTGACAGAGATATCGCTTAAAATGTTTTTATTGGGTCACTTTATAAGACCCATATATAAAAGTGGGCGTGGCCCTCAACCGATTTCGGAAATTTTTGGTCCAAATATTTGACTAAGTAAGTATATCACGCGTACTAAATTTCATCGATATATCTTCAACGGTTTCTGATTTATGACTCATAAAACTTTCAATGTTTGCCCCTTAATAAGTGGGAGTGGCACCGCCCATTTTCCAAAATTTTTGTGTTTTTCGGTTTATGTCCGCAGTTGGACTCACGCGACAAAATTTCAATGATAGACCTTTATATCTGACAGAGATATCGCTTAAAATGTTTTTATTAGGTCACTTTGTAATATACATATATAAAAGTGGGCGTGGCCGTCAACCGATTTTAACTATTTTCCGTCCAAATGTATTCCTAAGTAGGTAAATCACGCGTACCAAATTTTGTCGATATATCTTCAATGGTTTCTGAGTTATGACATATAAAACTTTCAAGGTTTGACCCTTAATAAGTGGGCGTGGCATCGCCCATTTTCCAAAATTTCATCAAATTTCTCCCTAGGGGCCTGAGCTCAACACGTGGGTAAAATTTCATCGTTCCAGCTATATTAGTTACTGAGATACCAAATTTCCGATTATTTCTATATAGGAAAAGTGGGCGTGGTCATGGTCCGATTTCGCCCATTTTCAATACCAACCGTCCCAGTCTCGATACCAACTTGCATTTCAAATTTCATCAAAATATCTCAATTTTTGCGCGAGTTAGAGTGTTTACAGACGGACGGACAGACGGACGGACGGACGGACGGACAGACGGACGGACGGACGGACGGACATGGCTAAATCGATTTCTCTTTTCACCCTGATCATTTTGATATATATAAGTCTATATCTATCTCGATTATTTCACTCTGTTACAATCCACCGTTATGTGATTAAAACTATAATACTCTGTGTACTAGTACAGCTGAGTATAAAAATTTAAGATTGAAATGAAATACATACATTTTTTGAGCATATTTCAGTTATTTTTCGGGCATACTAGCATGCATATTTTGAAATTTTTCGTGCATATTTTTAGCTACCCTACTTATTATGTACCTACATATATATATAGTACTAACACCCATACTAGAGCTACATATTCATGTTAGGGACCATTAAGTGTGCGCTCACCACGGAGGTAAGCCGATAGAGAAAACAGCCCTTGGAAATATCTATATATCGTCGCTCCGGAAGAAGAAAGACGCATGCCAGTAATTTGTCAACGAAAAAAGGCGCATTAAAAATATCTCGGGGAAGAAAGACGCTTTACAAAACATGTTAACGAAGATAGACGCATTAAAAAATATTTCGACGAACAGAGACGCATTATAAAATATTTCGACGAAGAAAGACGCATTAGCATTATTAACTGCGAAGAAAGACGCATTAGCATTAATATTGACAAAGAAAAAATAAAAATCGAATACGTCTTTCTTCCCTAAAAAATATTTAAATGCGTCTTTCTTTATAGTAAAAAAAAATAAAGCGTCTTTCTTCGTTATCACAGAAAATAGAGAGTCTTTCTTTCGAAAAATATTTTTAATGCGTCTTTCTTTGAAAACCAAAAAAATTTTGCGTCTTTCTTCCTCAACAGAATACTTTGCGTCTTTTTTCTTCTATAGCGACGATATGTATATGAAAAAGTGGTTTCCTTCCTTAGGGTACCTAAGCCATAAAGGCTTCGAGTGAACTGCAAAATAGAGCTTGTTTAGTAGTCTGAATATCTATACCATATAAGTCAAAGGCTACTTATTTTGCTCGCCACTTTCGAAATATTTCGTCGAGGTATTTTGAAGTTTTCATATTATTTCCATGAAGATACTCTTTCAATTACTCTGGTCCAATTCTGTAAAAAAACGTTTGTATGTCAGCCTTTGCATCAGGGATGCCAGTTACTTGTAAGCCCCCGTCCTTTTCGAGTCTTTTCAAGGTTGCATTACTTCCATTTTATTAGCACAATGGATCATCTGCTAACTAATTTATATATAACTTATTAGCTAGTGCTGTAGTTTGTATAACTAATTTCTATTCATGTTAATACCGAAAATTCGCACAAATTTTATACATCAGGTGTAGATACGGCTATATCTCTTAGATATGTACTTAAACTCAACAAAACAATAGCTAATTAAATGAGGCTTCAGGGAATTTCGAAATGGTTGTGAAGGGTTTCCACATGGAAATATACATACATACATATTTACATATATTACATAGAAACCTGAGCTGTTAAAAAATGTAATGCCGTTGCAGTTATATGTAGTACAAGACGCAAGTAAACAGAGTAGTATGCTAAGTGGACAGAGATTTATCTTCTATGCGACAGAAAGATCCGCCAACTGTTCAAAGGTACTCCAACTGTTCAGCTTTGCAGTTACTAAGCGTGGGGTAAGTAGAAAATGAGGATGTTACTTATAAATAGGGCATGGAAATCTATGCAAATACATGTTTTTCTTAGATTTAGGTAGAGCCAAATAAATAAACAATCTTTGCGAATCGTGAAATTGTCTTAAAAATGGCATTCAAATGTTTTTGCATATTTTGCATATTTTGGTCATATATGCATATTTTACATATTTTGCGTTGTTTGCATTTTTTTATTACATATTTCGCATTATATTGCCTATTTTTGTAATTTGCTAGTTGACAGTTTTATACAAACGAAATTCATGCATAACAGCCATCTGACGACGAATAGAGTTTCGTGCGAACACGGCTATTATTAGTATTTTCGATACGGTGCATACCTGTCGACAAAGAGCCGTTTTCAAACATGCTCCTATTACCTCTGTGGATGTAGAACGTTCGTTTTCTATGTATAAGAGCTTTTTTCGACCGAATCGGCAAAGTTTTCTTTTTGAGAATATGAAAAAATATTTCATTTTGTACGCTAATGAATCGTTGAATAAGGATTAACCTTTGCAAATTATGAAATGTTCAAGACTGAATTTATGTATCTATATATATATAAACATACATATGTATAAACGTACAACGTAAGAGCAAAATTGAATTAAAAAATGTTTGTACCTAATTTATTTAACTATTGTAACTTCAATAAACATGAATTATCTGAAGTTGAAAAATTTTAATTACAGTAAAACCCGCTTTAGTACCTCCCCGCTTTAGCACCTAACCCGTTTTAGTACCCAACATCTGCAGACACTGTGGTTTTTGTAAAAAATATCGAACAAATTTACCCTTTTAAGTACCTCCCCGCTTAAATACTCAACTCGCCTAAGTACCATAATTTGTTGTGCATTAAATAAAATTTTACGTACGTTTTCCCCCGGTTAAGTACCTTTCTGAATACAATTGCTTTTTTCAAGCGGCAACTCATTATAATCGATTGTTTATTTATACCATTACTAATTTATCGAAAATCAAGATCAATATTTACATATAAAATAAAGATTCGTAAAAACAAAGAGCGTATATGCAATATGAAATACGTTTTTAATTAATATGTAATCAAAATATTTTTTGTTGAATAAATTTTTTGTTTGTGTTTAAATAAGTTATTTTCAATATTCTTAAAATTATTAAATGTTTAACTACCCAACAGAAGGTACTAAAACGGGGTTGTTTAAGTACCCAACCTGAGGTACTAAAGCGGGTTCTTATAAGTACACAACCCGCTTAAGTACCTCAAATTCCTGTCAATTTTAGGCAAGGCACTTATGCGGGTTTTACTGTAATGCATTTTGTTTTTGATTTTTCATGCATATTTCTCAGTTTTTGTTGCATTTTTTATGCGCATATTTTTTATTTTTAGTACATGAAATTCCATGCCCTAGTTATAAATAAGTAAAGAGTTGCCGAGACGGAAAAAAAGCCTGTAAAATTTAGAACTTTTTGTAGGTGTGCTATAAAAACTCTTTAAATATAGGGGTCTAGTATTCATGACTTGCTGGCACTTGGGGGAAACCGTTTTTGTCGAAACTGAAATTTAAACTAATTCTTAAAAGCCTATTAGACTTTCCTGCCCCAATCGCTCAGCACACCGTTACTCGAATTCAACGAGCCAGAAAATATGGCAACCACAAAGCAAACTTTTTCTTTTTGTAAGTTTATGCATTAGGGTATTACATTTACATTCATACCGTTTATTTTTGTTAGTAACGATTACTTTTGTTATACCCGATGTTTTTGTGCCATTCATTTTCGAACCCATAGCATTTGTTGGTAATGATTACTTTTTATCGGCAACATTTTTTTTAGTACCGATTACTTTGGTACCGGTTATTTTTGTTAGTAACGATTTATTTGTACCGGTTATCTTTGTTATACCCGTTGATTTTATGCCATTTATTTTCGAACCCATAACATTTGTAGGTAACGATTACTTTTTTGCCAGTAACATTTTTTTTTAGTACCGATTACTCTGGTACCGGTTAATTTTGTTAGTAACGATTTGTTTGTACCAGTTATCTTTGTTATACCCGTTGATTTTATGCCATTTATTTTCGAACCCATAATATTTGTAGGTAACGATTACTTTTTTGCCAGTAACATTTTTTTTTAGTACCGATTACTTTGGTACCGGTTATTTTTGTTAGTAACGATTTGTTTGTACCAGTTATCTTTGTTATACCCGTTGATTTTATGCCATTTATTTTCGAACCCATAACATTTGTAGGTAACGATTACTTTTTTGCCAGTAACATTTTTTTAGTACCGATTACTTTAGTACCGGTTATTTTTGTTAGTAACGATTTGTTTGTACCAGTTATCTTTGTTATACCCGTTGATTTTATGACATTTATTTTCAAACCCATAACATTTGTAGGTAACGATTACTTTTTTGCCAGTAACATTTTTTTTAGTACCGATTACTTTGGTACCGGTTAGTTTTGTTAGTAACGATTTATTTGTACCGGTTATCTTTGTTATACCCGTTGATTTTATGCCATTTATTTTCGAACCCATAACATTTGTAGGTAACGATTACTTTTTTGCCAGTAACATTTTTTTTAGTACCGATTACTTTGGTACCGGTTATTTTTGTTAGTAACGATTTGTTTGTACCAGTTATCTTTGTTATACCCGTTGATTTTATGCCATTTATTTTCAAACCCATAAAATTTGTAGGTAACGATTACTTTTTTGCTAATAACATTTTTTCTAGTACCGATTACTTTGGTACCGGTTATCTTTGTTATACCCGTTGATTTTGTTCCATTTATTTTCGAACCCATAACATTTTTTGGTAACGATTACTTTTTTGCCAGTAACATATTTTAGTAGACAGATACTTTGGTGCCGGTTAGTTTTGTTAGTAACGATTACCTTTGCACAGGTTGTTTCTGTTAGTGCCATTCACTTTAGTATCTATTATTTTTGACGTTTTTTTGTTAGTACCGATTACTTTTGTACCGGCTACGTTTTTTAGTACCGATTACTTTTTTACCGGTTACGTATGTCTATAATTTTTGTTTAGTACCGATTACTTTGGTATCGATTGTTTTTGTTAGTAACAATTACTTTTGTACATGTTATTTCTGTTAATGCCGATCGCTTTTGTACCGAATAAATTTTTCCGGTTATTTTGATTAGTACCGATAACTTTTCTACCGGTTACGTTTATAAGTACCAAGTACTTTTGTACCGGTTACTTACTCATATACGCATACGTAAATAAAAATTTTGTGTTTGCCTTCTTTTGCAGCTCTGACACAAACACACACACACAAATATGTATTTGCTTCAGTTAAATATGCAGTTATGCGGTTTGGTAGAAAAGAAAGGATTTGCTTTTGGGCGCATAATTGAGGTGGTGGAAAGCTTACTTTTGAATAGTTACATATGTACATATGTAAGTAAATGATGCTGCCGGCTACCAGCTTGTCTGCCTACCTGCCTACCTTCCTTCAAGTCTTCAAACCTGCCTGTCGGTCTTTAATAAAATAGATTAAATGTATGTATGTATGTACATATGTGTATGTGTGCGTGTCTAAAGGGATTTTAAACAGACTAAGATCATGTTCAGACATAAAAATTAATTAAGTCAATTGGGCTTGATTGAACATCTCTAGATTTTGTGTTCAGACATATTTAATTTACTTGGCCCATTAACAGGTCGGCTCAAGATATATACACACATACACGCCGTGAGCTGAATATCAAACTCTCGTGACCTAAATGTCAAAACTGCAAGGATGACGAAATAATTTGACATTCAGCTCACAACTTTTACCAATCGTAAACACGAATGCATGTTTAGAATAAGCAGAAATAAAAACAAATTTGATAGGTGATGAAGAAGAACAAGAATTCAGCTGATCTGACGAACCAACCTTTTTAGTGGACCCTGACGCTAATGACATTTCTCTGATCATGACATTACATTTTGCTTATGAAACACGCTTTTTAACAGGGTTGCATGCAGAATTGTTCTTCATTAAGAACTCATTAATTTCTAATGAAGCATTAACTTAGTCAACTTTTGTATGGTAAATTGAGAATCATTAGGCTTGAAAATTGAATGAAGGCTCTTATTTTGTGTCTGAACATAACATAACAGCACAGCTTGCGTGCATATATTTTATATATTATGCCTGCATTTTAATGGAAATTAATGTGAAATTAGCTGCAAACACCACAAACTAAATTTTGATTTAACAGCAAAAGATTTATGACACACTGTTGGCATTGGCGTTGGCGTTGGTGTTGGTGTTATTGCTGTTACTGTTGCATTACAACATAACTGACAGCATATTAAAAGCAAGAAGCCACAAGCTACCAATTCGCACACTCCTTTTTCTTTTGCTGTTCCCTTCATCCCTACCCTTAACCCTAGAACCATAACGATATTTCATACTACGTTATTACTAATGTACGTAAATTTTACGCAGTGATTAGAATCCGCCTAATACAACTCTCATTGTTCTCCATTTTGCAGCCAAAGTTTATTACACTACTTTACAAATGGTTAATTTGAATAAAATACCAAGAAATACCTGATCTCAAAACTTTTTTTTTTAATTTTTTTATGGTTATACATATGATGATGCGTAATTTTGTGTTTTTCTGGGTATCACTTCATTCAAAAGTATTTTTCGCTAAAGTTACAAGTGCAATAACCACAAGCAGTACCTCGTTCGAAAGGAAATACGCTTCCAATGACATACAACTTGTAGCGGTTGAACAAAACCTCGCTGAGCGATAGCTGGTCAAAATTTTTTTAATTTCTTGCGATTTTTTTTTTAATTGTTTTACTAAATTTTGTTCCAGGTCCAGAGATATAGGTCAAAACGTGGACCAGGATGACCCCGGAATTTTTTTGAGCAATATTGATATAAAAAGAAAGGCTTTGAGCAGGGCTTTTACATGGAGCTGTACTCATTATGATTCCTAGGTCGGGTCCCCAGATATGGGTCAAATTGTGGACCCGGATGACCCCGGAACGTTTCTGAGCAATAATAATATAATATACTGTCGCGTTACACAAAAATTACATGAGAATATTACACTTTCATATTAAATACCATATTCTATTTTTTCGCTTATTACTAACTAGTACCTGGATGACCGAGCTTATCTCGGGCTGCCATTTTTTCGCAGGTCCTCGCAAGCGAAATAAAAAGTGGAAAAATTAAACTCCTTGTAGGTATACTAAATTTCATGAAAATTATTGAAGCCTTTTGTGCGATCCAGAACTAAAGTAAATCCGACTGGCTTGGCCGTGATACCTCTACCTCTTCATGTCCTTCGCCCTCTACTTTTCTTTTCCCTTCCTCTTTATCTTTCATCTCCGTTTCCTTTTCTTTTCCTTTCCTTTCCAAATCGCTCTCCCTAACCCCTCCTTTTCTCTCACCCTCCTATTCGCTCTCCCTTCCCCTCTCCCAATCTCTCTCTCACCCCTTCCCTCTCCCGTTCTATATTGGTTTCCTTCTCTTCTCCCTTTCCCATTTCCATTACATTTCGACTTTCTTTTTACTTTTCATGTTCCCTTTACTTAGGAAACCAGGATGAGCATTACATCGAAGAGATCTCTATATTGAAGCCATGATTCCCAATTTTCGGAGTCATCTAGGTTCAAGTCCCCACTAAGACCTTTAATTTGATACCAATATCGCTCAAAAAAATTCGAGGGTCAACCGGGTCCACGTCTTGACCCATATCTCGGGACCCGGCCTAGGCATTACAATTAAAAGAGTTCTATGTTGAAGTCCTCATCAACACCTTTCACCTGATACCCATATCGCTCAGAGACATTCGAGGTTCATCCGGGTCCACGTTTTAACCCATATCTCGGGACCCGGCCTAGGCATCACAATTAAAAGAGTTGTATGTTGAAGTCCTGATCAATACCTTTCACATGATACCCATATCGCTCAGAGACATAAGACGGTCATCCGGGTCCACGTTTTAACCCATATCGCGGGACCCGGCCTAGGTACTACAATTAAAAGAGTTCTATGTTGAAGTCCTCATCAAGACCTTTCATTTGATACCCATACCACTCAGAGGTATTCGAGGGTCATCCGGGCCCACGTGTTGACCCATATCTCGGGACCCGGCCTAGGCATCACAATTAAAAGAGTTCTGTGTTGAAGTCCTCATCAAAACCTTTCATTTGATACCCATATCCCTCAGTGAGATTCGAGGTCATCCGGGTCCACGTTTTGACCCATATCTCGGGACCTAGCCTAGGCACCACAATTAAAAGAGTTACATGTTGAAGTCCTCATCAACACCTTTCATTTGATAGCCATATCGCTCAGAGACATTCGAGGCTCATCCGGGTCCACGTTTTGATCCATATCTCGGGACCCGGCCTAGGCATTACAATTAGAAGAGTTCTATGTTGAAGTCCTCATCAACACCTTTCACCTGATACCCATATCGCTCAGAGACATTCGAGGTTCATCCGGGTCCACGTTTTAACCCATATCTCGGGACCCGGCCTAGGCACCACAATTAAAAGAGTTCTATGTTGAAGTCCTCATCACGACTTTTCAATTGATACCCATTTCGCTCAGAGACATAAGACGGTCATCCGGGTCCACGTTTTAACCCATATCTCGGGACCCGGCCTAAGCATCACAATTAAAAGAGTTCTATGTTGAAGTCCTCATCGAGACCTTTCATTTGATACCCATACCGCTCAGAGGCATTCGAGGGTCATCCGGGTCCACTTGTTGACCCATATCTCGGGACCCGGCCTAGGCATCAAAATTAAAAGATTTCTATGTTGAAGTCCTCATCAATACCTTTCACTTGATACCCATACCGCTCAGAGGCATTCGAGGGTCATCCGGGTCCACGTGTTGACCCATATCTCGGGACCCGGCCTAGGCATCACAATTAAAAGAGTTCTATGTTTAAGTCCTCATCAAGACCTTTCATTTGATACCCATATCGCTCAGAGACATTCGAGGCTCATCCGGGTCCACGTTTTGACCCATATCTCGGGACCCGGGATAAAAGTTAGGAAAAAAATTAAATTTTTCGGGAGAACACCTCCGAAGCTCCCTGCATATCAAATTTCATGAAAATCGTTGGAGCCGTTTTCGAGATCCTGATTATATATATACATATATATATACAAGAATTGCTCGTTTAAAGGTATTAGATACGTAAATTTTACGTATAGGGATTTGCGCCAATCGCTCTCATACCTTCAAATGACAACATTTGTTGTACTTTTATATTCGCGTATACGTAAAAATACATGCTGCAAGCACTGCCGGAGTTAGGTACCGTTACAGTATGTAATACTTGTGCAATCACAATTTGAAAATTCTATATACGTAAAATTTACGTACATTATGGTTCTAGGGTTAATAAGCGAACCTGCGATGTAAGTGATTTAGCGCATAAATAAATGGAATTTACTAGGCTTGTGAAGCTAAAGCTCGTGCACACACTTAATGCGTTTATATAAAATTTTATTGTAGATTTATGTATACAGACTCGTATGTACTTACATACATATGTATGTATATGATAAAAAAAACAAAACAAGCAAAATGAAATGTTAAGCAGAAGTTATAATACTTACTATATACATTTGTGCCTATTAGGCTTACCTGTCGCACTCGCTCACCACACAGCTATTCGAATTTAACGAGCGAAAAAAATGGCAACCACAAAGCAAACGTTTTTTTATGTATGTGCATTAGGGTGTTTCATTTACTTTTTCACTGTTTATTTTTGTTAGTGCTGATTTATTTTGTACCGCCTACGTTGGTTAATAACGATTAACTACTGCTGTAGCGGGTACCTTTGTTAGTACCCGTTAATTTTGTATCGGTTATTTTTATTTGTAACGTTTTTGCGCCCAGAACGGTTGTTAGTAACGATTGCTTTTTAGCGGTTAAATTCTTTTTAGTATCGATTTTTTTGGTAACGGTTATTTTTGTTAGTAACGAATAATATTGCATCAGTTATATTTGTGTTTGACGACCACATTTGCACCGACTAATTTTGTACCGTTTATATTTATTAGTGCCGATTACTTTTATAGCAGTTACCTTTGTTGGTAACGATGAATTTGGTACCGAGATTGTTTGTTAATAGTGATCAATTTCCTACAGTTACTTGCGAGTTACGATTACTATTGTACAGTTTATTATTGTCAGTACCGACTACTTTTGTAACGGCTACCTTAGTAAGTACCATTTACTTTTGTACGGCTTATTTTTGTTAGTGCCGATTAATTTTGTAAAAGTTGCCTTTGATAGTACCCATTACTTTTGTGTCGATTATTTTGCACCTATAACCTTTCTTAGCAACGATTAGTTTTTAACATGCTTTTATTTATAGGTCATTGGCGTAGTAACGGGGGGGGTTTTGGGGACAAAACCCCCCCCGAAAGATTCGTTTTGTATAAAATTCATCTGACCATAAAACCACCTTTAACTAAGAGATGATTTACAGGAAAAAATCAATGAGAATATTAATTTCTCGAAATTGGTAATTCGAAATTTAGCGCTTTTTCACGAAGTATTATTTATAATTGTAGCGTTAGTTGAGCTGTAGGAAAGTGCAAGAACCGCAGGAATTTTATCACAATTTACATTCTTTGTACCCATACTCGCTCTTTTGTGGTAAAATTCCTACGGTTCCTGCACTTTCCTACGGCTCAACAAACGCTACAATTACACTACTCGACAAATTTTGATCAACTTTAACCACCAAAAATGAAATAACCAGACCCAGTTTTTGAGGTATTGGTAAAAACGTGGAAAAAGCCATATATGCAAACATTGCATCACATAAGTGCATCAAAAAGTTGTATTAGACATCGTGGCGATTTGATATCTAGGAGGAGCTGGTATAGGGAGCTCCAACAGACATTTTTTGCCTTCACACTCCAAAATTGGTCAAGTAGTTTGGTTACAAAAACAAAAATAATGAAAAAAATTTGAAAAAAAATCGAATTTTTTTAAAGAAATTTCAGATTCGACTGTCCTAAAATCAGAAAAAATCTTAATAATTTCCCTACAAGCTTAGGTGCTGAAAGTGATGAAAATTGTGAGAGATTTCATCAGGACTTAATAGTTTTTGAATGGTGATATCAAGGGTCTTGGTACGAGTATATGATGGGAGACTATTTTTTGGACAATCATACGTGTAACAAATGCAGAAAATCACAAAAGAGTAGTCAAAAGTACTTACTCACATCGCTCATTATTTATCAATAGCGAAATATGGATATTTTTTTATTCAATTAATTTTTTTCCTATTAATCGCTGTTTTGAGAGATATTGTGCACTTCAAAACACGTAATAAATGGAATAAAATAATCTTAAGTATTACTCCTTAATAAAGTTTTATGAATAAACCCAATTTTGTTGTTGAAATTTTACTCTTCCGGAAATGCATATTATTCTTTGTGCAAAATTTCATTCCTTTATGACTTCTAGTTACGCCGATGATATCGACATCATTGGCACTAACACTCGCGCCGTATGTTCTGCCTTCTCCAAGCTGGATAAAGAGGCTAAGAAAATGGGTTTGGCGGTTAACGAGGACAAGACGAAGTACCTCCTGTCATCACACAAAGAAACAGCACGCCTTGGCAGCCACGTCAATGTTGATAGCTACAAATTCGAAACTGTTGAGGACTTCGTCTATCTGGGAACCAGCATTAACACCAAGAATGATGTCAGCACGGAGATCCAACGAAGAATCACGCTTGCCAATAAATGCTACTTCGGACTAAGTAGGCAACTGAAAAGTAAAGTCCTCTCTCGACAAACAAAAATCACACTCTACAGGACGCTCATCGTTCCAGTCCTCATGTACGGCGCACAAGCATGGACAATTTCAAAATCAGATGAGATGGCACTTGGAGTATTCGAGAGAAAAGTTCTTCGTAAGATTTATGGACCTTTGCGCGTTGGCGTGGGCGAGTATCGACGGAGATTTAACGATGAGCTGTACGAGCTTTACACAGACATCGACATTGTTCAGCGAATAAAGATCCAGCGGCTGCGTTGGGCAGGTCATGTCGTGAGAATGGACGAAGGCGCTCCGGCCAAGAAAGCATTTCTATCGAAACCCGCTGAACGCAAAAGAAAAGGGAGACCTCCTCTGCGTTGGGAAAATCAGGTGGACAGCGATGCTGCCTCCCTAGGTGTTCCCAAGTGGCGCCATGCTGCACGAAACAGAAGCAATTGGCGCGCTCTGTTGGACGCGGCCAGAATCGTCTAGACGGTTAACCATTTCGAACCTCCTGGTACACCATATGTACCACTAAATTTTATTATGGGTTAACTCCTAAAGTTTGCACTCAAACTTGAAAAGAATATACTCGGACGAAGCCTAATGGTACATATAAAAAGGAGCTCATTCGCGCTCACAGTTTACACACAGCTTTGAGTGAAACAGCGAAGCATGCGAACGCGTACATTTTTTGCAAGTATTAGTTATTCAAAACAAAGTGCAAAGTAGTAAAAAATATATAACAGATAAAGATATTGACTTCGTTTATGAGGATAAGTATTGATAATGACAAATTTTGGATATTTATTATTGTATATTTTGAGTTTTACAAAACTGGTACGTATACGTACCAGCAGTCCTTTATACTGGTACATATGTGTACCAGCAGTACCCTTCGTCAATCTTTACATACTTATTGTTTTTTGTTTTACAAAGAAATAATATGTCGAAAACTTGTGTGAAGATGAAATAGCAAAGACGCTGGATGTTTATGGAGATTATTCTGACGTTGGCAATGAAGGTGGGGATGAAAGTGGGGACTTTTCTGGCGGAAATGCTGATAATTACGAACCGGACTCGAATACGGATAGCGAAAAATCTTTAGTATCTTCATCTTTATATTTCGATAGGGAATCCCATGCAGCTGAAGGTGTAAATGAAAATGAATCGGAAGAATTTTACCAAGAGCTCGAACATAACATGATTTCCATGACTTCGAACCAAAGGTCATGGTCTTGTCCTCAGCCAAATTTTATACCTAAGAATATTACAAACGAACATCGTGAGTGTAATATAAGTCTCGAAATTCCACGTACTTCGTCACCATTTTCAGTATTTCAAAAAAATTTCCCTCGAAGTTTGTGTGTATATACCGCGAAATGTACAAACGAACGCATTTTTACATTTGGAACCGCAAAACAATCACCAAATATATCGAAAACTGATGCTGGGAAAATAGCAATTCTGCTGGGATATATGTTTGTTATGTCCTACAAGAAAGAAACCGCGGAAAAAAGTGTTCTATCGTCTTTTAATGATTTCCGCTGCCAAATCTTCGGTCATTTATTGCGATCTCCGATGAGAAAAACTTCAATTTATCGATTTCATAATAATATTAGCAGAATCGCTAATATTTGAAGATAAGAAAACTGCAACCAGACGTAGGTCTCAAGGAATGGGGCACATATATGCAGGACAGAAGAATCTGGGCATTATATCTATGCATTTACCAGTTCCTATTAATACTAGAAGACGTTGTGAAAATTTTCGGCGCAACAAAAAGCAAACGAGAACAAAGTAAATGTGCCAGATATGCGATATACCACTTTGCATGGGTTGCTTTGCAAGTTATCAGACTAATAAATCAAATTAATACATCTCCATATTAATTTTAAAAGTATTTTTTCGTGAATATAAATACCTATATTATGTAAAATGCATTATTTGAATAAAATATAAGAAAATATATTCGTTGAAATAATCAATAACTCTTAGCAGATTAAGGACTGATGGTACATATGCTGTACCACACAACAGCACTGGTGGTACAATGGTTTACCACCACCCACACCTTGATAAAAATGGAAATAATTTGAATGTGGATTTTTTAGTTATAAGCTACTTAATTGTGGGAAACTAGTTAAATGTTATATACTCAAGCGGTTGAAAGCCGGTTCGAAAGGGTTAAGCGCCAATCAAGAAGAAGAAGAAGTTACAAAGATGTCACGTTACAAATTTCCAATTTCTGAAAAAAATTACATTTTGATCATTTGTAAAAAAAATTTTAGATTTTTGGTAATTTTTATTTTAATTCTGGTAAATTTTTTACATTGGCTGTGACCCCCCCCGAAAAATTCTCTTACTACGCCACTGTTATAGGTTACATTTTTTTAGTACAGACTTTGATAACGGTTTTTTTTTTGTTAGTAGCGAATACTTTTGCACAGTTTTTTGTTAATGGCGATCAATATAGTACCGACTATTTCTTTACCGTTTATTTTTGTTAGTACCGATTACCTCTGTGCCGGTTAACTTTTATAATAGCGTTTACTTTTGTACCGTTTAACTTTGTTAGTACACCTTACTTTTGTGCCGGTTTTTTTTGTGTGGTAACTACTATTACTAGTGCCGCTGTGGTGCAGTGGGTAGAGTGCTCGCCTGCTATGCCAGAGGTCTGGGGTTCAAACCACGGTCCGAACAAAACACCAAAACAATTTTTCTAATTAGTAAAAATCCAATTATTGGGTTTTTTAAGAGCAGCGGTCACCTCTTGGCAGTGGGCGGCATACCCTCCGAGAGTATTTCTGCCATGAAAAAGCTTCTCACAAAAAATGCATTCGCCGTTCGGAGCCGGCATAAAACTGTAGGTCCACCCAATTAGTAGGAAAAACAAAAAGGAGCACACTTCGAATTGGGAGAGAAGCTCGGCCATAAAACTCGTCAGAGTTATAAAAGCGCCATTGTATTATACTAATTACTTTTGCACCGGTTATTTTTGTTTGTGCTGATCACTTTCGTACCGACTACTTTTTTACCGTTTACCTGTTTTTCTGCCGATATCTTTTACAGCGATGAACTTTTTAATACCGATTACTTTTGAACCGGTTACCTTTTTCTAAAAAAACCGATTACGTCTGTACCGGTTACCATTTTAGTACCGGTTTCTTTTGTAGCCACTCTTTAATTTTGATTTTCTATAAAAAATGTAAACATTCTTATGTGCATACGTACATACATATGTATGTATGTGTGTTAAGATGTTCTCCATATATATAAAAAATTTCCACAACAAAGTTTTCCTCTCCGTTTATTGCATTTTATATTAAAACACCTTTATAGCTTTTACGAACATCAAATGTTACATATCAAGGTATTACATTTGTACTTTCACATGTACATACACACATACATACATGTGGGTCTGTGCATATATTCGAAACACGATGTTAACTTGTAAAAATCAAATGAAGACGAGAGATATTAAGGCACAACATAAAAGATATATATATATATATATATATATATATATATATATATATATATATATATATATATATATATATAATATTTTTGATTAGTGATGGAGTCAAATCAAAATCACGCAACCCTGGTACGTTATGATCGGACTACTATCTGAGTCCCTGTTGTTTTATTGCTTTAACTTTGCTAATACGAAAATATATTCGTTATCTTATTATGGGCATACATATGTATATATCATCATATATTCGTAGTACGTGTAAAGAGCTTATGTTAGGTATACATCTAAAAAATTAAAAATTAAAAAAAATGAAATGTAAATGTTGCTAACCAAAGTCGCATGAGCTAAACTTTTATGTTGACTCTCTCTCGTTCTTACATGCCATTTGAGGTTACTCATACGCTCGGACGAACATGTTTTCGCTTCCTCTTGATTATGTAAAAGCAAAAGTGAAAATAATAGCTTAAAAAAACTAAAAAACACGCTTTAATCTTAAAAATCGTACTAAAAATTGAGAAATAATTTAATTAGAAACAAAATGATGAACGAAAATATAAGTATTTAAGGAAAAGCGTGGGGTGCTCAGTATGTCAAAAAATATTTAAAATCGGTGTTTTTTTACTAATAATTTTATTTTGACTTTTTTGAGATTTCATATATCCTACTCTTTAATTTCGCAACTAGGTATATTTTTGTACTAGTTGTACGAATCGAATATTTTCATGTTCAAATATTATTGAGCACCCCCACGCTTTTCCTTAAATACTTATATTTTCGTTCATCATTTTGTTTCTAATTAAATTATTTCTCAATTTTTAGTACGATTTTTAAGATTAAAGCGTGTTTTTTAGTTTTTTTAAGCTGTTATTTATTTTTAACTTTTTAGTGAAATTTTTCATTAAAGGATGTTTTATGCGGACGCAAGAATAAAAGTAAAAAGAAGTCTGATGGGATGTGGTGTTCTCCGAAATAGATCTATATACATATGTATTTATAACTTCTGGGTCAGAATTTTTTAAATCAGCACAAAAAATTTTTTTTCTTTGATTTTTATGATTCGCGTCTTAATCGGTAGCTCTCCGTGTCAAGAATTAGTTCCCGAAATATTTTTGCAAAATGAACATTTTTGCAATAGTTATTCGCCAAGAAAGTTTTACATCAACTTCTTTAAAAAAAATTATTGTTAATCGACGGTACAATTAAATTTAACGCGAAGTACGCCAAATGTTAGGTAATTATGTATATTTTAAAATAGTTTTTGAAAAAAATTAAAAAAAAAATTTTCTGTATCCTTTTTAAGGATAATTGTTGTTATCAATGTTCTCCGCCTAGGAAAAATTCGGAAAAAATATTGTAGATGTAATGATGCATCGTAAGCTGAATTCCGAAGAAAAAAAGATGGGGACTCTTACCGTTTAAATACAAAATGCGATTGAACGATTCCCCTCTTCAGCCTAGTAACATTACACTACTCTAAAATTATTAATTTGAAATAATTCCAAGATATTCAGGTATAGGGGAGTTGGTCCGGTCTTCCTGATCTCAAAAATTGTTTTCTTTATATTTTGTATGGTTGGTTTTCGAGATAACGGTAAATTTTTGCAGTTTTGGGTATCACTACATTCAAACCTATTTTTCGCTAAGGTTGCAAGTGCGATAACCTCAAGCAGTACCTTGTTAGAAACATAACTAAAATACGCTTCTAACGACATGCAACTTGCAGTGATTGAACAAACCCTTGCTTGTCAAAGTCAGAATTTTGTTGGGTTTTCTGATTAATTTTTTTATTCAAATATTTATCGTTTTTATAAAAAGGATTATGCACAGTATACACAGTAGATTCTCTACATTACAAAGTTTTGGCAACGGTTGGTATGAACGAGTGGTACGATGGAGTTCCAACTATGGTCATGGTTTACTAGAAACGAGTTCTTAAAGCATTCCTTTAGATTTAGTGAGCATTTAATTACCTACCACTTTTTTACATTTTCATTTATCCTTTTACGATCTACTTACTATCAACTGTGACCATAGTTGGAACTCGATCGTACCACTCGTTCATACCAACCGTTGCCAAAACTTTGTAATGTAGAGAATCTACTGTGTATACTGTGCATAATCCTTTTTATAAAAACGATAAATATTTGAATAAAAAAATTAATCAGAAAACCCAACAAAATTCTGACTTTGACAAGCAAGGGTTTGTTCAATCACTGCAAGTTGCATGTCGTTAGAAGCGTATTTTAATTACCTTTCTAACAAGGTACTGCTTGTGGTTATCGCACTTGCAACCTTAGCGAAAAATAGGTTTGAATGTAGTGATACCCAAAACTGCAAAAATTTACCGTTATCTCGAAAACTAACCATACAAAATATAAAGAAAACAATTTTTGAGATCAGGAAGACCGGACCAACTCCCCTATACCTGAATCTCTTGGAATTATTTCAAATTAATAATTTTAGAGTAGTGTAATGTTACTAGGCTGAAGAGGGGAATCGTTCAATCGCATTTTGCATTTAAACGGTAAGAGTCCCCATCTTTTTTTCTTCGGAATGCAGCTTACGATGCATTATTACATCTACAATATTTTTTCCGAATTTTTCCTAGGCGGAGAACATTGATAACAACAATTATCCTTAAAAAGGATGCAGAAAATTTTTTTTTTAATTTTTTTCAAAAACTATTTTAAAATATACATAATTACCTAACATTTGGCGTACTTCGCGTTAAATTTAATTGTACCGTCGATTAACAATAATTTTTTTTAAAGAAGTTGATGTAAAACTTTCTTGGCGAATAACTATTGCAAAAATGTTCATTTTGCAAAAATATTTCGGGAACTAATTCTTGACACGGAGAGCTACCGATTAAGACGCGAATCATAAAAATCAAAGAAAAAAAAATTTTTTGTGCTGATTTGAAAAATTCTGACCCTTCTACCAAAGATCCCAATATGCAGTGAAGTAAACTAGCTTATTATGCAATATTTTCCAAACCCTTTTATTCAAGGTTTTCCAAACTAGTTTGGAAATACAAAATTTCCCAAACGTTTTGTTATATTTTACAATCAGAAAGTGAAGAGAAGTTGAGGTGAAGCATTTGAAAAGAACAAAAAAAAAAAAGAAACCTGATTGAATAGATTCGAATTTAGACAACAAAGTTCCGAATACGTTTGTAGCGTAATGGTGAGGTATGCTGCCTACGGACCAAGGAGCTCAGGTTCGAGTGGCGCATTTTTATTTTTTTATTTTTTTTTTTTATCTCACGTTTACAAAACATTGTATCAAAATTGCTTTCCAAACGTGAAATGCAATTATAGAATTAGGGTTCCTTTTCGTTGATTCAGCACTTACTATTAAATGAATTACAAACAAAACCAGTTCTTGCTTAGCATACGTATGTATGTACATGCGGCTGATTTCATTGCAAATACAACAAACCCAAAACAGAAAGCTTCAAGCTTCATTTTTGAGTGAATTTATGCATTGAGTGTATCACCAACGCTATGAGCGATCGCTGGCTGTTGTGCGTTAGTTCGCTAGCTATTTGAGTGGTTATACGTTTTTCTTTGAACATTTTTTTGTGATTTGAGAAGAATGTATTTTTGAGCGTTCGTGAGTGAGGTTTTCCGTACCCTGAAAGCTTGTTACTTATTGGCTTGTATACGGGAGTGAATTGAAATTCATAGAGGCTATTTTGAAGAAAGGTAACATAAAAGCCGCAATGAAGCATAAAGTATAATGTTGAATGTCCTACTATATGATGCCGTTGGGCTGTTGATGTCATGTTTCGAATCCGGAGGAGAATACATAGAAATAATAGAGAGAACACAAAAATGTGAATCGTTGAAAGATATAATTATTTAGTTAAATGTTACAACTTTTAGGATGGGATGAAGTTACATACATACATACATACATACATACATACAGGTGAAGCTAATAAAAGCGTGTTAAAAACGTAGTCATGGACTGTCTCATTTGTGTACTTCTAATCAATAAATTGGTGTTCATGCAGGCATTGTTAAAAAATAATTTCATCACTTAAAAAAGCCATGCAAACGACAAACGTTTAATCACTTGACTTGGCATGGACTGGACCGAACAGGACTGGCAAGAGCCAATGGCAATATTCCAGCAGTCAAAAGACAGTAGTAGATGAACGCAAAGATATTACTACTTGCTTGAAAATTTTTTTTTTTTTTTGGTTTTAGACTTTTTTCTGCTTTTTTCATTTATGCTTTTCTTCTTCTTGCCTCTTATTTCCTTTCTTACTGCTTACTTTACTTACCATTGTAACTATCATCTATGTATTGGTAGCAGTTTGCAATATTGCACATGCTCTCATTCACCAAGTAAACACACACAATACATAGTAATATCCAAAGTGTATTGACCAGCCCATATCATCAATTTTGCACACTAGAACATTTTAAAATAAAAATGTAATAAAGTAGAGAGTCATGCTGTCGCATTTATCGAAACAAAAACCAAAGGAACGACATCGACCAACCGAACGACACATGCCGTGGTTTGTTTGCATTTTTTTGTTGTTGTTGTAAAAATATAAAAAAAGAAGAAATGTTACGTTTTCGTTTGAGAAATTGAAATGGTTTTGTAAGAAAATTACATTTCTAAATTATGTACATGAACGGCTGTCTATTCAATGCATTGTGTATTTTTTTTTTGGTCTTGTTGACTGTCACAGGCGCAAATTAAAGTAAGAAGTGGCAGAAAAAATTGAATGTGTATAAAAAGAAGAAGAGCCTTCTTGCTTTTTGTATATGTAAAGGTGCATGTAATACTTGGAAGCGTATTTTTGTGGCTTACAAAATGACTATAGCTTAGGTTGCATTTGGGTGGATGGACTGGGTGGATGGATTGGGAACAACTGACGTTCCCTCGGCTGTGAGCTACACCTCTCATAATATTTTTTTCGTAACAATAAAAATAAAAGAATAGCTGTATGAGCTAATTGGATTTTTCCGCTTATTCCAAAGTATAAAAATTAAAATTAAAATAATAATTTCGTGCTAGACACTAACATACCTAATAATGTTAAAAATAAAAGAACTCATCATAATCATCGTAATCATCATCATTAATATCATCATCATCATTATGAAAAGCTTCAATATCATTATTATTATCAGAATTATCATTATAAACATCATCATCATCATCATCATCATTATAATCATCACCATCATCATCGTCATCATCATTATAATCATCACCATCATCATCGTCATCATCATCATCATCATCATCATTATAATCATCACCATCATCATCATCATAATCATTATAATCATCACCATCATCATCGTCATCATCATCATCATTATCATCATTATCATCATCATCAGCATCATCATCATCATCATCATCATCATCAGCATCATCAGCATCATCACCATCACCATCACCATCACCATCATCAGCATCATCATTATCATCATCATCATCATCATCATCATCATCATCATCATCATCATCATCATCATCATCATCATCATATTAATCTTCATCATCATCATCATATTAATTTTCATCATTATCATCATCAACATTATTGTCATAATTATCATCATTCATCTTTCAACATTCATAATTCGTTATTCATCGTTCATCATTCATCATTCATAATTAATCATTCACTATTCACCATTCATCATTTGTCATTCACCATTCATCATTCATATTTCATAATTCATCATTCGTCGTTCACCATTCATCATTCATCATTTTCATAATCATCATCCTCACCAAGAACCAAAAAAATCGTTGGCAGAGACTAATGCCACAATATATTCCATATGACCCATCTAAGCACTACTCCTTTTGACTAAAAGTTTGTGATGAAAAAATATGTCCTTACACATACATTAGTACATATTTACTTACACCTACATATGTGTATACAAATAGCCAAAACTGTGTACGACACACCCAGCAAAGCTCATTCGCACCATTTCTTTCTTCTTCTTCTTCTTTTTCAGCTTAAAACATTTACTTGGTTATAAATTTTCCGCTTTGACACATTTTAGTTGATTAAATTCGCAGATTTGTTATCTATTGTTGGTGGCTAAATCGAAAACTACATATTTTAGACTTTCTTTCACTATCTCTATGACAAAATGCATACACAATATAACAAAAATCAATAAATTTTAACCAAATTAAATTTTGTTATATTTTTATTTTCATTTTCCGACTATTTTGTTGTAAATAATATTAAAGCAAAATCTCTTTTATTTATTCAAAATCAAAGAAAAAAATTCTTAAAATGCAATAAGGTTATGCCGATAGGAAGCACTGGAGGGTTTTACTATCGTCTACCAAATAATAAATCTGAACGATTACAGACATACAAACAAACATACATACACTTGTTCAAACATATGTACACATGTCATTCACATATGTACATACATATTTGCATGTCCTTCATTGTCGCCCATTGACACCCGAACTAGTATATAAAATCGACGGATGTCTAAAGTTGTTCTATAACAATGGAATATGCATGCATACATATGTACATAGAAAGTAGGGAACAGAAAGCAGGCCGAGCCCGCCGTGGTAGCGCAAGGAAACGTGCAACACACCACTGCCATTTGCTAGTGCTGAAAGGTCACTCAACTCAAACGTACATATGTTGAAAATTAATCAAGGAAAGTGCATAAATGTTGACTTTACACTTAGATAGATATACATATTTATTTCCCGAAAAAAAGAAACGTGCATGACTGAATATGCACAAACATTTGCATACATACATACGTAGAACAAATGTACATACATACGTGTATACATATTTCTGCAGGTGCGAACAAAATAGTTCGGTGTGCAGGCAAATGTAGTACGCTATAAATACCAAATACACTTGGTGTTAGCTGTTGTTGTTTGTTGCTTTTTGTTGTTTTTTTTTGTAAATTGCTTTTGCTTTCGTTGTTATACACCGAGAGAAAAGATGCTGGTAGATCAACGGGATTACGGGTTAAAACAACAGATTCCGCTGTCAAATCACATCCAAAGGATATATCTGTTAAATTGGCAGACGTTCTTTTGTTTTAACAGTTTCATTGTTGAACTAGCTGCTCTGAAAACAAAAAAACGCAGTCAAACTAAACAGTTTTGCTGTTAACTCAACAACTTTCCGTAGTTGAAATTTTGTCACTTAAAAATAAATCCCTTTGTGTTTTATATGGCCGTTTATTTCTAACAATTACTTTATAATGTGTATTTTTAGATCTTTTTTAAATCTCTTGTTTGCGTATTTCCCTTCATCCTCCCTCCGTTCGATTTCCAAGTACAAATATGTAGCTACATCTTCGATTGTTTTCCATTGCGGCACCTTCTTCGCTTTCACTGCTTGCTATATTGTGTTCTCTATTTTATATTCTCCTCCGATTTCAAACCATTACATCAACTTGAAATTAAATCCAACGGCATCATATGTATAGTGCGACATTCAGCATTCAACATTATATTGAGTATTGCACTATAGTTATGCTATTTATATTTACCTTTGTTCGAAAAACCATTCGTGAATTACAACTCACTCACGTAAGAAAAGCAACAAGTAACAACGGAGAAAGCTGGAGAAATAAATACTTTTTCTTTTGATAGTCAACAGTAATGATTTGTCGAATCAACAAATAAATATTAAGGTTACAGCAACAGATATTAAGGTTAGGTTAACAGTGACTCAGTTATTTCAACAAAATTTCTGTTAATAATTGACAGATCAGTTCTGTTGAACTAACAAATAGGTTTTAATAAATATATTTGTTAAAGTAACAGACTTTTTCGTCTATATAACTCTAAATGTGTATACTTAAACGTATTTCTGTTAATTTAACGAATTTATGGATTAACAGAAGAAACCTCTTGATACTACTGTGATTATTTTTCTGAGTGTATTATTGTTGCTGTTTGTGTAAGATATATATATGCATTTGTAGTTTGTATGCATATTCGCTCATGTGCTACTAAACAAATTTCCATGTTAAAATTTTAATTTAATCCATTGGATTGCCAAATTGAAACGCAATTTACTTCATTGGTAGTAGCAAATAGTCACATTTGCATTTACATATGTATGTATGTATGTATGAATTTAGATTGTACATACATACGAACATGTATGCACGTAATACCTGCCCGCTCTGTATATTTATTTTATGTGTTAAAAATGTTTAGTTTGTTTCATTGATTGACAAAAACTTTCTAAAAATTCTATATTGATTGAATACAAATTCACATGTACGTTAGGCCGTATAGCAAAAAAATAAAGTACGCCGTAGGACTCCGCCGCTAGATGTCGGCCAACGATATTTTTTTCATATGTTCGCTATTTATAGCCAAATGTCTTTGGCTTGCAAGCAATGTATAAACGTATTAACCACATGTTGGTCATTGAGGTCACTACCACCCAGTACTAGAGTTTATATCACCTTAATGTACTTTTTTTGTGCCTGCATGTTAAACGTCGCCAAAAATTATTAATCTTTTGCAAGGAAGTCTTTCCATCTCTGCAGTATAACACGAAATAGAACACATTCAATATGCGGATGCTTCCTGTGGTCTTTTAGATTGATTTCACAAAGCGGATACCTCTAGTGAAATTTTATGGCAAATAATTTTCTAAAACTACTAAACCTACTACTATACATATTTGGAAATTTCACACTTAACAAATGGAATATCTAAGTCCGTGTCACTAAATTCAATGGTAACAAACCAAGATGCTTAAACCAAAATGCTTAAACGATAGATCTTAATCTTTTCGTATTGGTAACGCTCCATGATCTACACATTAGATTTGCTGGCCGTACCCCAAATTTGTATTCCGTACGTCCACGTAGGTTCAAGAAGAGTTTTACATTTGTAATCTTACTTTATTATCTAGGCTAAAATAAGTTAAGTTAGGTAGGCCAGGATACAGTCATCCCTCACATAGTGTAGTCTATTGGCCGTTAGTGTTGCCGAAATCGTATTGGAGGCGTTATAGTAGTAAACTTGGAATGCAAAACTTAGCAAGTTTTAGTATTTTGTGTAATTTACGAAGTGTATTTTGTGTACTTTCTGAAGAGTATTTTGCTGACCACTAGCTTCCACAACAGAGGTGAGAGTGCTTCCCCTTGTGGGGTGCCCCTATGTGCCCTCCTTGAGATCATCGAAAGACTCCAGCCACGCGTCACCGTTACTGACAACTCAAATTGTTCTCAATCCAGCGCCGAATGATTGGGGGTATTCCGATCTATTCGAGTCACTCCAAACAGCGCCTCAACAGAGACATTGCTAAAGGCAACCGAAATATCAAAAAAGACACCCATCGCACTGCCTGTAGTGAAGGGGCTTTTCGATATGTTCTTCTTGCGATTCTTTATCCTGTTTATTCTCCATCACGACAAGATTAATGCGTTTTATGCCTTCCGCCAGGCACCACAAACCATGACTGATGCCGTCTCAGACCTCCTCCAGGGCTGCGAGCC
The DNA here is from genome assembly GCA_960531455.1 of Urophora cardui. NCBI lineage: Eukaryota > Metazoa > Arthropoda > Insecta > Diptera > Tephritidae > Urophora > Urophora cardui. Next base: position 20,438,816 of record OY482674.1, on the reverse strand, counting down.
TAGTGCTCAACCCACCTCCCGACGGTAGCTTGACGGTAGTACCGGGGGGTTCGGTACGATGACAGTAGGAGGTTTAGTTCGGGTTAGAGTCCCACACTGACGGGGTAAAGGCTTTCGATGCTTCCTCCTCGTACAAAAAAAAAAACAAAACCTCCTCCAGGGCTCGCGCCTTGAGAGGACCTACTCGACCGGACAACAGCCAGAGTATCATTAAGCCACTCTTGTTGGTATGTAGATTGTGATAGAGGAAAATTGAAATTTAAGCTAAACAAAGCTCACGACGGTGGTAGACCATTAGACTACCATACGACGCTGGTTCGATCCGCAGTGAGGCCGCCTAGCAAAAAAAGTCTGATGAAAAGATGTGGTGATCTCCGACATAGATCTATAACTTCTACCAAAATTTTGCTTAAATTTTTCTTAAATAAAACAGTCAAATAGCTCTATAAAAATTGCACATTAAAAAAAATCAAATAAATTTGCAATAAAAATTAGTTAAATTTTTAAGTGGGCTTCACATCAATAAAATATGTACATATATTCCCACAAGGCTTTACCTTTTCATATTATCTGCTTATATGAAAATTGTAATTTTGATTTTTTGGTGAACGAAAAACTCGTTTAAAAAGTTTGCCAACACTTATGTGCGAATATATGAATGTATGTATGTATCTATGTATGCACTCAACAAAATTTCAAAAAGACGAACCAAATGCAGAACTCGAAGCAAAAGTGGAAGCAGAAGTGGAACTAGAAGTAGAAGTGTGCAACTTCCAAACAATATTTTCCCAATAAAGTCATGAAATATGAACAAACGAACGAAATAGAAACTAACGAATACCGCAAAAACTTTTTTGTTTAACATTGAGAGCCAAGTAACAGCAACAGCAATAACAACCAATACATTTTCAATTTTTTTTTTTTGCTTTTCAACAGCCACTTCACAAATTTTTATCTTTGAATAAAAGCAAGCAAACAAGGCAAGCGCCAGTAAACCGCAAAAATCGGCCAAGTGTATAAAAGAAGAAGAAGAAGAAGAAGAAGAAGAAGGGGAAGAAGAAGAAGAGAAGAGGAAGAGGAAGAAAAAGGGCAAGAAGCAGAAGCTGAAATGAAAAGCAGGCGATAAGAAAACAAATGTTTGTAGGTAAGTATGTAATACTTATATAACACAGCATGGCAAGGATATATGCATGTCTGTATGTCTATTTATTAATAGAAACGTATTTTGCAATGCTTTCTTGCTATTATTTATTGTTTGTTCCCTTCTTATCAACCGTAAGTTATACAAAATGAAAAATACTTACCTGAAAAAGTTGGTTTATTTTCAACCGAAGCAAAAATATCAATTAAATTTACTTTTTAAGATGTGCTTGAACTTGTTGTTAGCTTTAGCTTTAATAAAAGCAGTGAGTAAATAGAAAATGATAGTATATTTAAGGCGCACACAGATATACCTACAAATGTTAGGCTTTTAATAGTTCTAGGCTAAGCTTTGTTACAGAAATTGTGTGTGTCGTTCTCTTTTAAATTATGCCGACAAGTTGCAATGAATTAACCACCATTTTGGAGTTTTGTCCAAAGGCTGAATGAAACCAAATCTGAATAAAACACACATTTGAAGACATTTCCAAAAAAAAAAATATTTTTTTAGGACCAGCCTAGTAGTCGCTCAAATAAATTTTTTCTTTTTCTACGGCATTTATAATTAAAGTTTGATAGGCACATTAGTATTTTTGTCTCGAGAAGAGTATTTTTCATACACATTATACCTAAATGCACCATTGTGGTACTAAAGACCCAGATGTTTGACAATTAAAAAAAAAAAAAGTTCCCCGAGCTACCCCTAAGATAATTTTTTTTTTGGTTTTGCCTGACGGCGAAATGAAACCAAATCTCTATGGAAAACAATGGAAGACATTTCCGAAAAAAAAAATATTTTTAGGACAACCCTAATACCCAGGCGCTCAAATAAATTTTTCTTTTTCTTCGGCCTGGCGGCGAAATGAAACCAAATCTCTATGAAAGACCTTGGAAGACATTTTGGAAAAAATATATATTTTTAGAACATCCCTAGTTGTCGAACGATTAAAATTTTCTTTATATTTTCAGCATTTATAGTTAGTTCTTAAAATTTGATACAGAGGTATCTTTGTATTGAGAGCGAAATTTTTCTTAGGGAGTCCCATCAACCCTAAGTGCGCCATTGGGTGAACTCGGATTAATAAACATTTTATTTAATTTTTTTATCTTCTTATTTTCCTTTATTTTATTTTATTTTGTTTTATTTTATTTTATTTTATTTTATTTTATTTTATTTTATTTTATTTTATTTTATTTTATTTTATTTTCACAGCTATTCTACAATCCCTCGGAACTCCGATCGCGGCGACGCCGGCTGCTACGACAAAACGAAAATTGGTATTCTGGTTTACGACGTTTCGAACATAAGTGTTGTTAAGTGTTAAACTATGTTCGAATCATTGTTAGATATCGTTTATGCGAAATAATATGTATTTTTTGACAGCACATTTGTATTTTTGACAGCAAATTTATATTTTCAGTAAGTTTTAGATTAAATTTTCAGAAAGAATATATTAAATGGTTAAAAAATGGATTCCATTGCTGCAGCAGCTTTTTTAGTGGAAAAATAAATTAAAGAACAAAAGAATTTAGACATTAATTTTAATTCAATTTTTTTAAATATTGCTTTCTATTATAAAAAAAAAAGTGCCAACATATATGAAAACGGCATTTATAGAATACTGACACCAAGTTTCATGCGAGAATACCTTGTAATTCGGAAATTAACACCGGCTAAGCTTGGATAGAATGAACCAATTTTATTTATTTACAAACTACTGCGAATTTTTCAGTGAAACTTTCAGGAAATATTCTTTGGAAGATAATTCATCTACCTTTAGCGCTTTCAAATATTATTAAATTATAATATTAAAGTTCTCCAAAAGGAGAATTCTGCCGGCTGAGGTTTTTTTAAAGCGCGCCTAAAGGCCGGTGACACAAAGAAGTCTTCTACACACACATTGCTTTAACAAGGAATATCTCTTGCGCTATAATCGTCCGCGGTAGCGACTTTTTTATGATCTGCGATAGGATCGTGGTTCATTATATACAAATTTTCCCTTAACACCAGTGGTACATTATTGCGATTCCCACTTTAACTATTAGTAATTTAAAAATAATGAAAAAACTGGACTCCATGAACTCAAGGGCAATGAAAATGCCAACTTTAGCGAAAATAACATTTACAGCTTATTCCAACAAAGTTTCATGCGAAAACCTCTTGCAGTTGATTTGTTTTACACTATTTATAGTAATATATTATACTGATGCAATCCATGGATGGCGCTCCACACTGGTCGCATATCAACAAATTTTTATGGATCACAAAATATAAAAGCAAATTTGAGATCCAGGTTGCGATCCATCAAATCATGAATATATACATATGTATGGTGTAGCAGGAATTTTGTGATTCTCAAGGACGCGTTGAGCATGAACGGACATAGAAAGTGAGCACGTTTCTTCGATTTGTTAGTTTCTCGTGCAAATGTTTGTAAATCATGTCGGATGGCGATATTTTAAACCTTTAAAAAGACACAGTCGGGCAAAAATGCTTAAAGGAGTACATCCTGGCACAGAAATTATGCCCGAGTTGCGCTACCCACTCATATTACATGATCGTAGTAATAATACACAATTAAAATTATTTTCAGAAGCTTTTATTAAACAATAATATATAAATATTGCTAAAAAGGAAAATAAATATTATTATTAAATAAAAGTTCAACACATTGAAACTCCTTGTACTTATTTCCCTCTATTCAGTCTATTGTACCAAATCAGATTCCTTTTGTTCACTTATTTTGCAAAGAAAAGGCCAGTAGCATAGCTAAACCAAGCCCGTTTTGTATAATAATGTTGCATAAATTTAAAAATCATAGTTTAATTACATTAAATTGGTAATATTTCCAAAAATAATCAAAATTTCTATTGCCTCCGACACACAAAAGCTGACGGAAAGAATCGCTCCGATAAACTGTCAAAAATCCGATCCATCGTGAACCAGAATGCCGATTTCCGAACTTCGAAAAAATCTGACGTTCATCGGACGTCAATCGAATTGCAGAATGCCATTTGATCCGATTCACCTCCGATGAAAGTGGATCGTAAACCGGAATAGATGTGTTTATTTTATTTTATTCCATTTTATTAACTTTTTTCTTTTATTTTATTTTATTTTATTTTATTTTATTAGATTTTATTTTATTTTTTTTTTTTTAATTTAATTTAATTTAATTTAATTTAATTTTATTTTATTTTTTTTTTTTTTATTTTTTTTTATTTTCATTTTTTTTTCTTTATTAACTTTTTTGTTTTATCTTATTTTTTTATTTTGTTTTATTTTATTTTATTTTATCTTATTTCGTTTTATTTTATTTTTATTTTTATTTTCATTTTTCATTTTTTATTTTTTTTATTTTATTTTTTTTATTTTATTTTATTTTATTTTATTTTTTTATTTTTATTTTTATTTTTATTTTTATTTATTTTAATTTTTTATTTTTTTATTTTATATCTTATTTTCATTTTCTATTTTTTAATTTTATTTTTATTTTATTTATTTTTTTTAATTTTATTTTGTTTTGTTTTATGTCATTTTATTTTATTTTATCTTAATTTTTTTAATCTTTTTATATACTTTTTTCATATCATATCATTTTGTTTTATTTTATTTTTATTTTTTTTCTTTTTTGTTTTATTTGATTTCATTTGATTTTATTTGTTTTCTTTTGTTTTGTTTTGTTATGTTTTATTTTATTTTATTTTATTTTATTTTATTTTATATCATTTTATTTTATTTTATTTTATTTTATTTTTTGTTTAATTTTAATTTATTTTATTTTATTCGTATTTCCAATTAAAATCAAAAGATTGCAAAAGCAAAAGTAGCCTGATGAGAGGGATCTAAGGTGAAACAGCTGTTGTTACATCCATCCTTGAAAAAATTTTTTTTTTCTAGTTTATAAAAAATAAAAAAATGAAATTGTTATATTTAACTACGAAACCTTTTGATATTGGCAGCGCTGTGGTAAAACTACTTGATTTTATTCTCATATTCTATTACTTTTTTCATATTTTAACTCATAATTTAATTTAATATGTAATAATACCTATACATATATATGTAAGTAGTAATGTTTCATCATATTTGCCATGCATAAAACTGCCACAAGCACACATACAGTGACATGGCATTCACATATATATGTACTAATACAAAGACTGCTTACGCATTTGCGCTGCCAACTGTTTATCCATGCCAACAACAAAGCGACACACATGTATGTATGTTCATTTATATACGCATCAAAAATAAAAGCAAATAAAAATGCTAACCATCTGTTGTGACAGCCAAATATTAAAGCAACATACTCTGCACATAAATTAGTGGTTTGTGAAAGATGCGGCCTACCATCAACTGTGGTGAAATTTTAACCAACACTTATTTTAACTATTAAACTTAAATGCTCTTACCAACATTCATGCATTTTCAACAAGTTTTCTCTTATATTCATTGCATAAACAAGCAATTTTTACTCTTTCTATAAGAGCAAGGACAGAGGTATAGAGCGCGTGAGAAGGAAATTGCGCAAACGTGAAAAAAATGAAACTCTACTGCTATTGCCTCGGATTTACTTAATTTTTTAGACCAAAAATGCAGTTAAAATGGCTGCGTCTGTTAGACAACAGTTTCCACAAGAATTGCCAGCTTCTGTACCTATATTACCTTAATAGAACTTTTATAAAAAAATTTGTGTAAATATATATACATGTAAATTTCATTACACAATCAGCTGTTTATGTTGAATTCAGCAATGACAACTTAACGCTTTTATCCTCTTCGGCTCATCAATGCATTGTACTAAGTAAGATAAATGGTGAAAGTTCTCATCTCTTTCAGTTCTCTTAATTTCACTCAGAGCTTCGCCATATATGTAGTGGATGCTTTTTGTCGCTTTGTCGCGCATAATAAACTGGGTTCGTGACCGAGATAAACATTATCCTGTGAACTAAGCTAGGCTGTGAACAGAAACTCTGTGTGATTTTATTTTATTTTTCTTTGGCTCAACTCTTAGAGCCTTTTTTGCCGAAGAAAAAGATACACTTATTTCGAAAAATAGAAAAGAGGTGCCAATTAGTGAACAGGGCGCCATTTTGATGCACGTACTCGTGGACCTAATAATAGCTTTTGTCACGGTCCATCACCAATTCGAGCCGATTTTGTTTGCCCGATAAACCTTCTGAGATCGGTTATTGTTACGTTTCATCACCATTTTTTAACCATTTGGTTACTTCGATGAACCTGTCCAGGCCGGCTAGAGGGCTATTGGATATGTCTGTTAGGCTTTGGAATTGAAAGCTATTAAGGGTTTTCTTTCTAATGGCTTTAATTCTGGATTCTTTCTTTTCTTGATCTGCTAAGGAATTCTCTATGTAGTTCTTTTTATGTTGTAATCTGGGCAGATCTGATTTGGGATATTGCATGTTGCCGCAGATTTCCAAACACATGTGGCAAGTTCCGTATGTTTGTTATGGAGTTCTCCTTTAATAGCCGATAGGGGGTATCTTAGCATAGCTGCTCTTGGTAGAACCATAGATGCACCGACCTTTTTGCCAGTTCGCTTGTCATCTCGTTGCCCTCAATATTCTTGTGAGCAGCAACCCAGAGTAGCGATATGCCCTTTAATAGATGTTTCAAAATTTTGATACACTTCACTTACTCTCGAATATGTATTTATTTGTGAAGGCTTCGCGAACTAATTTCATTGTGTGCAAATGATGGCCTCATTTACATATATCATCCATCAATATAGCACATACATATTTACATATTTACATCCAAACATACTTACTTTTATACAAACAAAATGCGCTGCATATAATCTTATAAGTATATACGTAAATATGTATTTAATACACCAGATCTCCCTGAACACATAATAAGATATCTGTTCGGTGTAATTAAGTTAATTAAAATTGATGTCAAATGGGAGAGGAACACATCTGGCGAAATGTAGGCCGCCGTAACACAGATGCAGACATATGTATCTACATACTAATTTATATATTTTTGTTTACATATTAATACTTATTAGTTGATGCGTTACAGTAACAACTTAATGAATATAAATTCAGTGATGCGTGTGCTTAGTGCTACGCTTCATTGCGCATGATGAAGCAAAAAAAAAAAACAAAAAAAAGCTGAGTAGGAACCTAGTAATTCATTTAATTAGCAAATAGAGCAGGAGAAGTGAATCTATGTATATTTTATGTAGGAAATATACATATAGATGTGTGTATATGTGTTTTTTTTTTTATAAATCGAAAGTTTATAGAGAAATGTCAGAGCCAGAACTTAGCAATTGATGACTGCGGCAGCAATTCAAGTGCAATTGACATTTATTGCCAATTAATTACTGATTCGCATTAATTTAATTAAACATTTTAATTATAGTGTCAAGCATTGCAATGCCTTATTTAAAATTGCTATTACGATTAATTTGTGTACAGTTAATATTGTTACAAATTGTTTATAGAAATATGCATTCAATTTGGTTGCATGCTAGTTAATTCCAATCAGTGTTAATTGCAATTAATTTAATTTCAATTGGATTTAATTTCAGTTACTCGAAATTCTAATTAACAGCCTTTGAAATGGAAAGTGATTACAATTAGTATATTGTGAATATTTTCGGATTGTTATTAATTTTCTTTTAACTGATTTTAAGTGTTTAAAGTTCAAAAGCCAACAAAATTTAATCAAAAAATGATTGCAATTCATGTTTTTTAAAGATGACTAGTTTTAAATTTCGTTATCTAGAAATTTTCATTTAAACTGAAATGCAATCGAAATTTGAAATGATTGCAAATTTATTAATTCCAATCAAACTTTGAAATAATTGTAACTGCAATCAAACCTTATTGCAATAAATTTATTTTAACGTATTGCACATTGTAAATTTTAAAATTCTCAAAATTTTAATCAACGTAAATACTAATAAAAACGATTTTATGTTCGTAAAATTCTCAATCAAAATCAACAAAAAAAGAATGTGATCAGCACCAATCACAACAAAATGTGACTGCAATTAAACTGTTATCAACAGTTATGGCAATCAATGATGAAAACAATCTATTAAGTCCTAAGCTGTAAGTTCTTTAATCGAATCAATATCAATCAATGGCAACTGCTATCAAAATTAATTGCAATCAGTTGCCTCCAAATGATAATTTATTTTTATTCAGTGACTTATGATTGCAATCAATTATTTGCAAATGATATTAGGATTGAAATTTTTCACTCTATAAAATTTTAATCAAGATTTTAAAATTAATCAAAAGTGATTTCAATTATAATCAATAGTTTTTGCAATGACCGATGATGATTGCAATCTATTAAGTATTAAGCTTTAAGTTCTGTAATCTAATTAATATCATTCAAAACGTGACTGCTTTGAAAAACTGATTGCAATCAGTTTTCTACAAATGATAATTTAGTTTTATTCAACAACTAATGATGGCAATCAATTCTTTGCGAATGAAAGTTAGTAAGATTGAAATTTTTCACTTTATATAATTTTAATCAAGATCTTAAAATCAATCAATAGTGACTGCATTCAAAAGTGACTGCATTCAAAGTTACTGCATTCAAAAGTGACTGCATTCAAAGTGATTGCAAGTAATTTACTATAAATTATACCTACATGTAAATGAATTAAAATCACTATTGAATACAATGAAAATGAATTGCACTTTTACGTATTGAATCGCAATTTGATTGCTATTTTTACAGCTGTGAATATTGATGAGTAGCGCTACCTTAAATCGAAGTGCAGGTGTTCGGCGCTAAAGCTGATTGATGCATTTTTGATACTATGACTATTCTGACTTTTGCGATTACTCTATACATACATCTATCACACCATCTATTGTTTGATGGTTTGCGATTTTTTGTTGCATTACGCATGAAACACACATACACACGAGTTTTTACAGCAATATTGTGCTGAGTCATTTTGTGAGTAGATATCAATCGTCTGCATACATACATATATACATATGCACAGACGTGCCAACTTTACTTTTGCTGCGTCAATTAATGCCTTTCAATACTCAAACCAAGCACCAACGATACCCAATAGCAATACAAATAACGTTGCCGGTGCAGAAAGAGAGAGCGGGTGAGCGCGTGAGTACAAACACTAATAACTAAAATGTCAATCATGTGATTGATGAGGTTGACAATTGGTTCGATGCTGCAGCAGCACAGTTAAAGCAACAATACCAGCACCACCATCAAACACAGCAACAGCTTAAGCTTTAGCAATAACAGCAACAACAGCAATGAACAGTAACAACAACGATGAACAACATTTGGCATAGAATGAGTATGAGCAGGAGCTTGAGCAAAACGTAGCCACAATCACCACCACCAAGGACATACATACATATGTGCTAACGGAATTCCCTTTCTTCTTTTGCAAATTCATGTCTACACATGCACACATTCGCAAACTCACACATACGAGTACATGTGTACCTAAAAATGATTGCGCTCGTCAATTGCATGCGCCTCCACAAAGTTTTTGTGTTTTTTTTTTATCTTTCCTTTAAACCAGAAAACATATTTGGCTGTTTGGCAATCAGTCTTGTAGCCATTGATTTGCTCTGACAGGATTATGAATTTGTGTGTCGCAACAACAATAACAAAAGAGAACGACTTTAGCGGAGTACATATGTGGAATAATTCTTCTTTTCTTTTCAAGAATTGTATAGAATTTTTTCACAAATACATTACCAAATCCTGCAAGAAGAAAATACCAAATCACGTTCAGAAAAAACCCAGCAAAAAACAAGTAAGAGCGCGGCTGTCTTCGGCCGTACCAAAGACTTCATACCTTTCATGAGCGGGGAAATGAAAAGCTACCTATGTACATATGTATGTACATAGCCTGATTTAGTATAATTTATAATTTCAATTTTGTGGGTTATTTATGGAACGATTTATTAGAAAAAATGGTGTCTGGGCTATTTAAATGGAGGAGTTATACGACAAAATGCGTATATCTGAACAATCGGTTGTATCGTAGCTATATGTTATAGTGGTCCGATCTTAACAATTTTCGGTAACTCTATTTGGGCCGATATGGGTACAAGTACTTTAAATTTTCATGTCATTATCTGTTAAAATGTAGAAGTTATATACCAAAATATCCATATCTGAACAATCGGTTGTATGAGAGCTATATCTATATCAAATATCTCAAAAACTGAGGGACTAGTTTGCGTTCACACAGACGGACGGACAGACGGACATGGCTTAAACGACTCAGCTCATGATTCTGATTATATCGGTATATATATTGATGGGTCTGTCACGCCTCCTTCTAGTACTTTCAAGATTTGATTTTCGGCACAAAGTTATAATACCATTTCATTCTCATGAAAGGTATAAAAATTTCAAAAACATTGTGGGGCAATTTGCAGCTCTTTTTTTAATTTGGGGGCGAAATTAAGCCATATATGGATGAAAGACCCAGACCCAAAATATTACTATGAATCTCGGAGATATATAAAAAAACGCAATTCAGCGACAAAAATAAATTATATATAAGAATAAATTATACTAATATCCCCGTGGTCGAAAATTCGACCAATTAGATTGAGAGCGGGACGATTTGAGAGTGGAAAGACCATATTTCTTATATAATATTTCTATAATAAAATATGTATAAAATAAAACATATAGTTACTGGTTATCTTGTCCGAGGAGACATAATGAAATTTTAAGTATGACGAATAATTTTCTAGAATATCCTAGACCTCTAGCGACCTCCAGAATTCGATTTTCCGGGCTCTTCTTTCTCTTTCCAGTTTCCTGCTCTTTTCTCTCCTCCTGTACTTTTTGCGTTTCCTTTTCACTTTATTCTTTTTACTTTCCGTACACTTTTCTCTTACCTTTTCCCCTTTCATACCTTCTTCCTTCGCCATTTCCTTTCCTTTCAATTTCCCCTTCTTTTCCTTTCTTTTCCTTTCCTTCCATTTCCTTTCCTTTTCTTTCCTTTTCTTTCCTTTCCTTTCCTTTCCTTTCCCTTCCCTTCCTTTCCTCTCCTTTCCTTTCCTTTTCTTTTCTTTCCTTTCTTTTCCCTTCCTTTTCTTTCCTTTTCTTTCCTTTCCTTTCCTTTCCTTTCCTTTCCTTCTTTTCCCTTCCTTTCCTTTCCTTTCCTTTCCTTTCCTTCCATTTCCTTTCCTTTCCTTTCCTTTACTTTCTTTTCCTTTCCTTCCATTTCCTTTCCTTTCCTTTCATTTCCCTTCCTTTCCTTTTCCTTTTCTTTTCATTCCTTTCCCTTCTTTTTCCTTCCTTTCCTTTCCTTTCCTTTGCTTACCTTTCCTTTCCTTCTTTTCCCTTCCTTTCCTTTCCTTTACTTTCCTTCACTTTCTTCTTCTTCTTGATTGGCGCTTAACCGTCTAGACGATTCTGGCCGAGTCCAACAGAGCGCGCCAATTGCTTCTGTTTCGTGCAGCATGGCGCCACTTGGGAACACCTAGGGAGGCAGCATCGCTGTCCACCTGATTTTCCCAACGCAGTGGAGGTCTCCCTTTTCTTTTGCGTTCAGCGGGTTTCGATAGAAATGCTTTCTTGGCCGGAGCGCCTTCGTCCATTCTCACGACATGACCTGCCCAACGCAGCCGCTGGATCTTTATTCGCTGAACAATGTCGATTTCTGCGTACAGCTCGTACAGCTCATTGTTAAATCTTCGTCGATACTCACCCTCGCCAACGCGCAAAGGTCCATAAATCCTCCGAAGAACTTTCCTCTCGAATACTCCAAGCGCCATCTCATCTGATTTTGAAATTGTCCATGCTTCTGCGCCGTACATGAGGACTGGAACGATGAGCGTCCTGTAGAGCGTGATTTTTGTTTGTCGAGAGAGGACTTTACTTTTCAGTTGCCTACTTAGTCCGAAGTAGCATTTATTGGCAAGCGTGATTCTTCGTTGGATCTCCGTGCTGACATCATTCTTGGTGTTAATGCTGGTTCCCAGATAGACGAAGTCCTTAACAGTTTCGAATTTGTAGCTATCAACATTGACGTGGCTGCCAAGGCGTGCTGTTTCTTTGTGTGATGACAGGAGGTACTTCGTCTTGTCCTCGTTGACCGCCAAACCCATTTTCTTAGCCTCTTTATCCAGCTTGGAGAAGGCAGAACATACGGCGCGCGTGTTAGTGCCAATGATGTCGATGTCATCGGCGTACGCCAGCAGTTGCACACTCTTGTGATATAAGATGCTTCCTGTATGGTTAAGTTCTGCAGCTCGTATTATCTTTTCCAGCATCAAATTGAAGAAGTCGCACGAAAGAGAGTCACCTTGTCTGAAACCTCGTTTGGTCTCGAACGGCTAGGAGAGGTCCTTCCCAATTCTGACGGAGCTGGTGGTGTTAGTCAACGTCATTTGGCATAGCCGTATAAGTTTAGCAGGGAAACCAAATTCCTTTCCTTCACTTTCCTTTCCTTCTTTCCACTTCCCTTCCTTTCCTTTCCTTCTTTTCCCTTCCTTTCATTTCCTTTCCTTTCCTTTCATTTCCTTTCTTTTCCCTTCCTTTCCGTTCCTCCTTTCTCCTTCCCTTCCTTTCCTTTCCTTTCCTTTCCTTTCCTTTCCTTCCCTCCTATTTCCTCCCTTTCCTTTCCTTTACTTTCCTTCATATTTATTTCCTTTCCATCCCTTCTTTCCTATAGTGAAAAAATTTCAAAATTTTTCAAATAGGTGGCAACCGTGTTTATAAAAATTAAATTTTATTATCCATCTACAGGGCAAACCCTTTCAGATGACATTTCAAATTTAAAAATCAAACAAACTATACCGGAATATTACAATTTTTGACAGGTGGCAACCCTTTTTATAAAAATGATATTAAATTACCAGTTTTCAGGTTAAGCCCTTTCATATGACATCTCAAACTTAAAAATCAATCAAACTGGAGCATAAAAATTAATTATTTAACAGGTGGCAACCCTCTTCGTAAAAATTATAATAAATTACTCATATCATGCAAATCCTTTTCAAATGACAACTCAAATCTAAAAATCAAACAAACTATAACGTAAAAATGAATTTTTGAACAGGTGGCATCCCTTTTTGTAGAAGTTATAATAAATTAATCATTTTCAAGTAAAGCAATTTCATATTTTCAGCAAAGCCCTTTCATATGACACTTTAAATTTAAAAATCAAACAAACTGTAGAGCTTAATTTAATTTTTGAACAGGCGGCAACCCTTTTTGTAAAAATGATGATAATAAATTACTAATTTTCAGGTCAAGCTCTTTCATATGAAAACTGAAGCATACAAATTTATTATTTAACAGGTGGCAACCCTCTTCGTAAAAATTATAATAAATTGCTCATTTCATGCAAATCCTTTTCAAATGAATACTCAAATTTTAAAATCAAACAAACTATAGCAAAAAACAGATTTTTGAACAGGTGGCAACCTTTTTTAAAAATTGTCGATCCCTTTGATTTGACAACACATTTTCTAAAATCGGCATAACGGTGTAAAAGTTATGGTGCATACAAAAAATCGCTTAGCGTAATATATATAAAGATATATATAAAGACACAGCAGTGGCCGCTGTGGTGCAGTGGGTAGAGTGCTCGCCTGCTATGCCAGAGGTCTCGTGTTCAAACCACGGCCCGAGCCAAACAAATTTTTCTAATTAGTAAAAATCCAATTATTGGGTTTTTTAAGAGCAGCGGTCACCTCTCGGCAGTGGGCGGCATACCCTCCGAGAGTATTTCTGCCATGAAAAAGCTTCTCACATAAAATGCATTCGCCGTTCGGAGCCGGCATAAAACAGTAGGTCCACCCAATTAGTAGGAAAAACAAAAAGGAGCACACCTCGAATTGGGAGAGAAGCTCGGCCATAAAACTCGTCAGAGTTATAATAGCGCCATTGTATTATATATATATTATATATATAAAGATGAGGGGGCGTACGACAAACTTTTTTTTTGGGACGTTCTAATGTGCATAAGTATGCCCACAACATAACCTAAATCCTAAAAATTATTCCGAACATCAATTCATCAAAATAAATACTTACTTAGTAGATAATAACTAATAACAAAACTTTATACATTATGACCAACAACAACTGTAAATCAGTAGATTAATTTATTGTTTTTATATTGGAAAAAGTTAAGTAATTTAGGCAAATCAGTGTTTGGGAAAACATACAAAACAAACACACATGCCGTACATTAACATAAAATATGTGACGCAGAGTAGCTTAGCAATATATGTACTTTATGCCAAAAATTTATGAGCTCTGCAGCGTGAGCGTTATAAAAGTTCTAAACTGATTGATGGGCTATATATGAAGTAGGTATGTAAATGGGTAAGTACGCAGCCAATATGCCAGCTGTTGCATGAAAATCAGTTTTTATTTAAAATTGATTATATAATTATAAGTTTTACTATAAAAGTTAAGCAAACTATTTTTTTAAAGAAAGAAGAATATTAATAAATTCTTCGAAATAAAAAAAAAAACATTTTGATTTGAGAGGCAAGACCAGATCGATTGTTTTTTTTTTTCTATGATATATTTATCAGATTGACTTGGCGATTAAATGCTAACTAAACACAGTCATTCAAAAGGATTTTTTTTTTCTTCCAAACAAGCCAACATTTCATGCTCCTAGACCACACAGAGCGCTTTTACTTGCGGCAATTCAACGCCTCATTTCCTAAGCCCCACTATAATAACATCAGCTACAACAAGACCACAACAACACCACTAAGCAATAACCGAAATGAAGCATAAAATTATGATCAATTGTACTGCATTTAAGTGCTTCTGCCGTTGGCTATTCTGGCATTCCAAGGAAATTCTTGTGCTTTTTTTCGCTGAATTACTTAGTTACGCTTGGCGCACTTGAGCCGCGTAAAGTTATGCGCTAAAGGAGCAAAGGAAACCGCAATGCTTTTCGCAAATACCTTAAGTAGATGCATACATATTTACATACATACATACATACATAGCTTGTCATGTCTTAAATGCATCTTAGGTAGACATTCATGCATACATACATATATGTATACATACAAATGTACATTGAATACTATTTATTTGAAGTGAGTAATTGAAAATCATACAAGCGTAAGCCTAAGTATGTTGGTAAAATTCCTTAACTGCAAATACGTTTGTATTTACATTTGTCTGTGTGTATTTATGTTTAAGCATAGATTTTACCAACCGCAAATCCGTGTTCTGCTCCAGCACTCAGCACCAGCCAAACAACCACAAAGCCAAACCGTGACTATCTTCGCGCGCACCGCCACCCCACACGCCAAATGCCAGTAGGAGGACTCTGCTGCCGCCGCCAGTCAGTTGTTGGGTGATTAATTGCTTTCGTGAGAATTTCTACATAAATACTAGATACATATACAAATTTGTAGTACAGAAAGCAATTTATTAAGCACAGACATAATACCTACATATACATAATTTCTGTTAAATTTTCAAATAATTTACCTTTATTTAAAAATAAGTAATTGCAATCATATCTGATTGTAGCTAATAATGAATAATCTTTTTTTATATTGTAGTATTTGCAACTAACAAATCATTTCAAATCAATTGATTGCAATCGCTTATGATTGCAAATCATTTTGATTAAAAAAAATTTTTAATCAAAATGAATAGCTAAGAAAAATTTGTAAGAAATTAATTTTTGGTAATAATTTCTCACAATGCTTAATATTTGCAATTAAAAATCAATTACAAAGAATTAACTACAATAAAGTTTATTTGTAATTAATGCTGACTACAATTTTTCAATTGGAAAATTAAAAAAACTAATTTTATTAAGTAGAATTACTAGAGCTTTTGATTTGAATTAATTTTAAATACGGATTTTTAGATTATGAAATTTAGAACTAATAATTATTCACAATAAATTTATTGCAATTAATTTCTGGTTAAATCTTTTTTGATTACTATCATTTCTAATTGCAATTAATTTTTAAGTATAAAATTTTAAATGATGAAATTTTTAAATTATCTTCATTCACAATAAATTGATTGCATTTTTTTATTGCTATAATTTTTAATTTCAATTAATTTCAAATAAAAATCTGTAGACAACGAAATTTTAAATTTGGGATTATTTAAAATAAATTGACTGCAAAAAATTTTTCGATTAAATTTTTTTTGGATTGTAAAAAAATTTAAAAATAATTATTGCAATCGAAAAAAACGCAAACTGATTGCAATCACTTTCGATTGCAGTGTCTATTTATTACAATTTAATTATAATAAAACGATTTACTATCACTTTTGATTGCAAAATTTTAGATAATGATATTTAAAACTTATGATTACTCACAAAACATCGATTGCATTCAATCAATGATTAAATTTTTGCGATTGTAAAAGAATTAAAAAAATGTACTGCAATCGCAAAAAACACTAAATACTTATTGCAATCACTTTCGATTACAATTAATATTTATTAGAATTTCTGGTTACTGAAATTAAAACAGTCTTAAAAAAGTAACTAATAATAATTATGGAGGATGGCTTCGTGTGTAAAAGTCCACGTAAGTGGGGAAAGCTTCTGACTGCCATCCACCTGGGGGTGGCCAGAGCGATTCTTTTGCATGCGGAGCAAGCAGCTCACGACTTCCGCGCAGTGTCCTCTGGATAGCCACCGAACACCCGTTTGGTGGTGAACTAAAGTGAGAAGGCGACAACTCGACAAGGCCACTCCGACATATTCGGTTTAAGGGTTTGTTGAGGGGAATAACTGCAGCGTCTGTTCACCAGAAGGTGCGGCTGCGAGCGGGCGTCTGTCTTGGAGCAAGCGGCTCGCTATATAAACGTGTAACAATATACAACTCCCGCAGGGCGGGTTGTGCGTCGGGCTTGGGACCCACCACGTAAAAATCCTATCCAATGAAAACAACAACAAAGCCTCGGATGAGACCACCCCTTTCTGATGACAACCACGGCAAACGTTTAAAGGACTATGATTTGAGGGTAAGCACCTGGAACGTCCGGACCCTTAATTGGGAAGGTGCCTCTGCCCAGCTGGTTGATGTCCTCGAAAGAGTGAAAGCTGACATCACCGCCATACAAGAGATGCGGTGGAAGGGGCAAGGCAAGAAGAAATGTGGGCCTTGCGATATATATTACAGTGGCCATGCAGAGGAGCGTATATTTGGTGTTGGTTTTGTGGTGGGAAAGAGACTCAGCCGCCGAGTACTGTCGTTCACGCCAGTGAACGAGCGTCTAGCCACCATCCGCATCAAAGCGAGATTTTTCAACATATCTCTTATCTGCGCCCACGCCCCGACGGAAGAGAAGGACGATGCGATCAAAGACACTTTCTATGAGCAGTTAGAGCATGCCTACGACCGCTGCCCCCGTCACGACATTAAGATTGTGCTTGGCGATTTTAATGCCAGGGTGGGTAAGGAAGGTATCTTTGGCAGCACAGTCGGAAAATTCAGTCTCCACGACGTAACCAGTCCCAATGGGACGAGGCTGATCGACTTCGCCGGGTCACGAAACATGGTCATTAGCAGTACCAGATTCCAGCACAAAAAAATACACCAAGCCACATGGCTGTCTCCTGATCGAAAAACGCGAAATCAAATTGATCACGTCATGATCGACGGCAGACACAGCTCCAGCATCCTAGATGTGCGCACAATCCGTGGTCCCAATGTCGACTCCGACCACTATCTTGTAGCAGCCAAGGTACGCACCCGCCTCTGTGCAGCAAAGAATGTGCCAGCAGGACAGCAAGGAAAGTTTGAAGTCGAAAGGCTGCACGTGACGCAGACAGCCAATCAATACACCACTCGGCTCTCACTCCTGCTCTCTGAGAGCAACCCTTCACCAAACGATGTATCTGAGGAATGGGAACACATCGCTCGTTCACTTCGTATCGCCGCTGAGGAATCTATAGGATACAAGCGAGCCCACAAGAACACCTGGTACGACAAGGAATGTCGCGATGCCTCGGAAAGAAAGAACGCCGCCTACAGGGCTACATTGTGTGCGGGCGCAACGCGAAGCGTATGGGAGCGTTATCGAACGGCGAAGAAGGAAGAGAGGCGCCTTTTTCGAAAGAAGAAAAGGGAGGCTGAAAGGCGCGAGTGTGAAGAGCTTGAGATGCTGGCGGGTAGGAACGATGCTCGAAAATTCTACCAAAAAATCAGGCGGATGACTGAAGGTTTCAAGACCGGGGCAAATTCCTGCCGGAATGATAACGGTGATCTGGTAACTGATGTCCAGAGCATACTTAAGTTGTGGAGGGATCACTTCTCCTCCTTGCTAGATAATGGCAACAGTGAAAGTGCGGAAGGAGAAGATGTACGACCCGAATCCCCAATAGCAGATGATGGTAGGCATGTTCCACCACCTGATCATGACGAAGTGCGAATAGCAGTATCTAGGCTTAAGAATAACAAGGCCCCGGGCGCTGACGGCTTGCCAGCCGAGCTATTCAAACATGGTGGCGAAGAGTTGATAAGGAGCATGCATCAACTCCTATGCAGAATATGGTCGGACGAGCGCATGCCCGACGATTGGAACTTAAGTGTGCTCTGCCCAATCCACAAAAAAGGAGACTCCACAGTACGCGCCAATTATCGTGGGATAAGCCTCCTGAATATCGCATATAAGGTCTTAGCAAGTGTATTGTGCGAAAGACTGAAGCCTATCGTCAACAATCTGATTGGACCTTATCAGTGTGGCTTCAGACCTGGTAAATCTACCATCGACCAGATCTTCACAATACGACAAATATTGGAAAAAACCCATGAAAAAGGATCCGACACACACCATCTCTTTGTCGATTTTAAAGCCGCTTTTGATAGCACGAATAGGAATTGCCTGTATGCCGCAATGTCTGAATTTGGTTTCCCTGCTAAACTTATACGGCTATGCCAAATGACATTGACTAACACCACCAGCTCCGTCAGAATTGGGAAGGACCTCTCCGAGCCGTTCGAGACCAAACGAGGTTTCAGACAAGGTGACTCTCTTTCGTGCGACTTCTTCAATTTGATGCTGGAAAAGATAATACGAGCTGCAGAACTTAACCATACAGGAAGCATCTTATATCACAAGAGTGTGCAACTGCTGGCGTACGCCGATGACATCGACATCATTGGCACTAACACGCGCGCCGTATGTTCTGCCTTCTCCAAGCTGGATAAAGAGGCTAAGAAAATGGGTTTGGCGGTCAACGAGGACAAGACGAAGTACCTCCTGTCATCACACAAAGAAACAGCACGCCTTGGCAGCCACGTCAATGTTGATAGCTACAAATTCGAAACTGTTAAGGACTTCGTCTATCTGGGAACCAGCATTAACACCAAGAATGATGTCAGCACGGAGATCCAACGAAGAATCACGCTTGCCAATAAATGCTACTTCGGACTAAGTAGGCAACTGAAAAGTAAAGTCCTCTCTCGACAAACAAAAATCACACTCTACAGGACGCTCATCGTTCCAGTCCTCATGTACGGCGCAGAAGCATGGACAATTTCAAAATCAGATGAGATGGCACTTGGAGTATTCGAGAGAAAAGTTCTTCGTAAGATTTATGGACCTTTGCGCGTTGGCGTGGGCGAGTATCGACGGAGATTTAACGATGAGCTGTACGAGCTTTACACAGACATCGACATTGTTCAGCGAATAAAGATCCAGCGGCTGCGTTGGGCAGGTCATGTCGTGAGAATGGACGAAGGCGCTCCGGCTAAGAAAGCATTTCTATCGAAACCCGCTGAACGCAAAAGAAAAGGGAGACCTCCACTGCGTTGGGAAAATCAGGTGGACAGCGATGCTGCCTCCCTAGGTGTTCCCAAGTGGCGCCATGCTGCACGAAACAGAAGCAATTGGCGCGCTCTGTTGGACTCGGCCAGAATCGTCTAGACGGTTAAGCGCCAATCAAGAAGAAGAAGAATAATAATTATTATTAGCAAAAATAATTGCTATTGGTACTGCTGGAACTAATTTGATTGCAAATAAATTGCGTGCAGATTTTTATAACCATAATGATTGTCATATTAAATATAAATAAATTAGTCATAAAAGCAATTTCAGTTAAATGAAACATTGCATTTCCTGACACTCTAACTAAAACGTTTGATTAACTTGATCAGTAACTGGATTGCATTTAAGTGTGACTGCACTAAAACGATCGGCACAACATTTTTTGGTAGCTTTTTAGAACCAAAAAATTTTAGTTTCAACTCAGAAAAAAAACTATTCTATGTTATCTTATGACTTTCTTCAACATTTTGTGCCCAACCGTGCCACTGTGCCTTGTCATTAGCGTGCATTACTTCACTCACTCGTACTGCATTTTTCGCCAGCGGCGCATTCCAGTAAATCTAAATTAAAATCAAGCAGCAATTTGTTTACGAATCACTTGTTCTCATTTGCTTCGTGTTGTTGATGTGTTGCTGCCACCGCCGCTTCAAGGCTTATTAATTTTGTTTGCAATCTGCAACGGTGATAAAGTGATAAATGCCTGGCGGTGAAAAGAAAATAGATGTGTGAATGCATGGGAAATTAGGAATGTAAGACGTAACATTAAATTATCGGCTGTACGCTACAAGTATTTTTAAGCGCCAAAGACTTCAATGCACTGCTGAGAATATACTTATAGAAATAGATGTAGATTTCTTCATTTCCTTTCATCACAGTTAATAATTATAATTTAATATCTTCTATATATAACCATGAAGCTTAATTCTTCAAGAGTAATTCTTCAGTAATCATTTCAATTTCCGATATTTGTCAGCTTTATACTTTAGTGTGGTCATAGAGAGGTTTTCAGTGGCAGAGTTTCATCGACCATCGCCATACTGTTCCATAAGCAATTTGGCATTAATTAAAGATTTCCAGTGACTTTATTTGACCGTGAATGGATCAAAGGGAAGCACATAGAAAACCTTTGTTTACGTTGGCGATGGAATTTCATCTAATTTAGAGGGCTGCTTAATTATAATGCAAGCCTTCCAGCAGAGTTGCCAACACCACTTATCTACCTCTAAACTGATGGATCTAAGCATAATACTGGGGTGCGAGAATAGAATCCTCATTCAGGGTACGGGCAGCTAAAAATCTCATTTCGCCTATCTGATCGCTACAGCGTCTTCCAGGCGGCGGTAGCGGCGATACAGGAGGTGCTTGGGTCCTTGAAAAGCAAGGAAGAGCGAATTTAAATACGTTTACATCTTCTTAGACAGCCAGGCTGCACTCAAAGTGCTTGATACTGTCACTTGTAAATACAGAAACGTCGGAAACTTCCGCAGATCTCTAACTGAGATGACTGAGCGTTTGCTCATCCACAACACATCATTCTCCATTAAACTTGTATGGCTGCCGGGACACTGTAACATAACGGAAAATTAATTAGCATATGAACTTGCTAGAGGAACACATCCGTTGCACTTTCACTATGGTGGAAGGGTTTAGGTATGCCGCAAACTTAAACTGGAGCAGTTCTACTTCAAAGAAGCAAATGACTGGTAAACTTTTCTGAGTAGGTACTTGCAACCATACTAATACAATCGTAAACATACTAGACTTTTTTAGCCTAACTGGAACGCCAGACGGACCAAGACCCGACTACAGCTCGGCAGTTCCGAGCTAACACTACTGACTGGACTTTAACCGGCCATATAATGCTTGCTAAGCATGCAGAAAAGCTGAATGCTCCATATTAAGATTACTGTATGGCCTGTGGTGACGAAGAGAAGCCAAAAACAGTGAAGCACCTGCCCTGCGATTGCCCAGAGCTAAGAAGAAGGCGACTGAAGAATTTAGGAGCCTAATAATATAGGAATCTACGCGATCTAAAGACATTTGAATTCAAGAATATTCTAAGATTTTTGGAATTCGCACGATGGTTAGAGTAGGGGGGAGGTCTTCGGTTTCATGTGGTATCACAATGGCACTTTTGGGGTCTAAGTGTGATATGTGGAAACCAGCAGCCACTGCAACCTAATCTAAGCTATTGCTAACAACATAGTGCATTTTCACGTCTATGTATAATTTGCAGTGCATGAGTTTTTAGGCCTTGCTTTCCTACATATATCTATCTATCTATCTATGTATCTATTCTCCATTCTGCTTTATCAAATCGCAAAAGCGGAAAAAAAAGCTGAAAGCAATTAAGCGAATCAAAAAGCATAAAATATCAATGCATGTAGCGCATAAAATCGAATGGCATGTACTTGTTAAATTTTTGCTTGAAATTTGCACAAATAAAAACGTCAAATTGGCAACGCTTGCCACAAACAAAATGACCAACAAACACAACCATTATGGCGGTTCATAGCATCGTCTAGTATGAATGGCGCTTAATTGTTGCAGTTCTATAAATGTTAATGGTAGTTCTTTGGGCAAATGCATAAAAACGTTTGCTTTACGCTTTGCACTTTACTTTTTGATTTTTGTTTTTTGCTTTTAGACTCTTTGTTTGCTCATTTTGCTCATTATTGCACGGTAATCGAGTTTTATTCGCTGCAATTATTGCTGGCCGGCAATTAAGAAATTTTTGTTTTCGCTTTTGTGTTTGATTTTTGTTTTTCACTTGCTTGCAGTTGTTGTTGATTTTTTTTTTTTCATCATACATTTTTTAAAACAAGAGAAACGTAGTGGTAAGTATAAAATGTGAAGGAAATGTGTAAACATACAATAACTCTTTAAAGTACTTCCCTTTTTATTTATACATATCGATCTTTGTAGTTACATACATTCGTTCAAGTTTTATCTCCACCAGTGAAGCGTAATTTTTTTCCATTTCGATGCAGAAACTTTTTTTCAACAACTTCTTTCTCATGAAATCTCGCACTTTTCAAACACACGTACTATCTACTTACTTACATTGTTATTCCCTCTACTTATCGTTTTGCAATTCGCCTTCGCCAGCTAAGTATTGATTGGCAACTCAAGGCTATGAAGTGAGCGTGAGCGAGTTAATGAGCATGTACCTACTCGTTTGTTTGTAGTTGGCATTGTGCGAACTTTTCTTTCCATTACACCTCATTACAAAGTACAACAAGTGCACATGCACCCCTACACTCAGATGTGCTTTCAGCGTTGCCGTTTGGTCCACTAAAGTGGCAATTTGAACCTTTTATAAAGCCAGGCCACCTGAACCCAACTTTTTGAAAATATGCAATATATGAAATTCGGGCCACTTTTGGTCATTTTTTACTTTCAAAACTATAATTATTAAATAATTTTTAGTTTTTTCTTAAATATAAGAATAAAAAACCTCTTTGTTACTATTTTACTTTGCATTGGCAACTCTCCGTTTCGAAAGGTTCTTTATTTAATTTGTTTGCCAACACTATCCTTAAATACTTTGAAATTTGGGCTGTTCGTTAAGATAATGAAAACGCACGGAGCAGCCCAGATACACACAAACACATATAGCGTTCGTTGATCCGTACACTGAGAGAAAAAAAATATATGGAGGGGTCAAAGAAATTGTTTACCTATTTTGAACACTACTTTCTTTGTTTTGAGTAAATTTTCCTTAAAACATGTTAAAAGGTTTATAAAATATTGTTGTTACATGCGTTACCATGGTTTCATATACTTGTTTTGAAAAAATTCACACATTAAAATAATGAAAAATTCTTTAAGCGCCATTCCATTCCCAACTTTCCTTGTTTTGAAGACTTGATTTCTTTAATTTTGAGAAATTAAATTCCCATACAAATCCCCATGGCAACGAATTTGTTTGAAAGTTTTTTTTATGTTTTTTCCACATTTTTGAGAAAATTTACACAAAACAAAGAAAATTTTGTATTGGGACGCGTGTTCAAAATAAGGAAAATTATGTCCTTGATCGAGAGAAATTTTTTTTTTGAGTGTAGGAAAGTGCAAGAAACGTATGAATTTTACCACAATTTACATTCTTTGCACTCATATTCGCTCTTTTTTTGGTAAAATTCCTACGGTTCTTGCACTTTCCTACAGCTCAACGAACGATATAACAGTTTTTTCTTAATTCCTTGCCTTTCTCGGGTTATTCCGTCTGCTCAACGAATGATCATATTAACGCTGCGTTAGTGTAGAGAATATTTTAAATTCCATTTTCTTTAAGCATTAAATAAACCACAAAAATATATAAAAATGTGTTTTAGCTAAAAAAAAAAAATTGGGGCCACTTTTTTAATTTTTTGGGCCACCTTTTGAAATTTTTGAGCGGCAACACTGTGTGCTTGCATTCATTTAGCTATTCTTTTACATTGTTTTTGTTGTTGTTTGAAGTTAAGAATTGCGCTGGAATGCACACTTACCCAAGTAAACGTGTTTGTATGTAAAGCAAAGCAACAAAAGCAAGTGTAGCGCAATTTCCGCCCTTTCAACTTCTCACTTCAAGTGCTGTTGCTGTTGCTGTTGTTGCTACTTTTGTGTTTTTTTTTTTTTTGTAGCAACTGTTGCATATCAGTGTTGATTGTAGTAACTTTTTTTGCAGTTGCATGCCACACGGTTCAATTGCCAATAAAAACGTTGGTAATTAATAAACAAGCAATTGAAACTCACTGGTTGGCGCACAAACAAAACTACAAACTACAAACTAAGTGTACGTACATATAGCTGAGAGCTAAAGAGCTGAGGAGCTGGCGAGCCGATGAGCTGTTTGTTACAAATTTAAATGTTAATTACATTCGAAAACGATTGAGCAATGGAGTAAGGGCAAAGAGAAAGCGTGTTTATGTAGTTTTGTGCATTTGAAAGGTAAGTTGTTTGTAATAATCTTATATGCTAGGGGGCTTACAAAAGTTTGCTTTGTGGATGACCCTTGAATCTTGAAACAAAAAAAAAAAAAGAAAAAAGAATTTTCCATAGCTTTTTGAGGCTTCATTCACAATATTTCTGATTAAACGGGAAAGGCCAAATACTTAAGTGAGCCCATGAACTTTAGCTTTGTCAAACAAATCAAAAACGAATTTCTTTCCCAGCTTCCACTTCGATAAACAATGCGAAAAAAGTAATCGTTTTTTTTAATATCTACTAACGGTTCTTCAGAATTCGGGTTTTTTTTTTGTTATTGCTCTCATCGTTTTTTTTTTTTTTTGAATTTCTGTCTTTGGTATTTATCGATTTTTTATTTTTTTCGGTTTTTTTGGCTTTCTGTAATCGGTTTTTTGGTTATCGTCATTTCTTATTTCTATCATCGGTCTTTTGCATTTCTGTAACCGGGTTTTTGCATTTTTACTACCGATGTTTTGAACTTCGGTAAACGAATTTTTCAACTTCTATAACCAGTTTTTTTGGCATGCTAGTACCGATATTTTTAATTTCTATAACCGTGTTGTTTGATTTCTACTACCGGTTTTTTAACTTCTATAATCGTGTTTTTTTTTTTTGTTTCTACTACCGGTTTTTTTGGACTTCTATAATCGTGTTTTTTGATTTCTACTACCGGTTTTTTTGGACTTCTATAATCGTGTTTTTGGATTTCTACTACTAGTTTTTTTAATTTATGTAAACGGGGTTTTCAAATTTTTTTTTAATTTCTGCAACCATGTTTTTTATTTCTACTACTGGTTTTTCAGTTTCTGTAACCGGGTTTTCAAATATCTCAATACCGGTTTATGGAATTCTATTACTTCTACAACTGGATTACTATTGCCATACTCTTAATCTTTGTAAGGGGTTTTTGAACTTCTGTTACAGAGTTTTTGATTCCATGTTTTTCAACTTCTCTTATCGATTTTTTGGCGATCGGTTATCGTTTTTTTTTTTTTTTGCAACTCGGTTCTCGTTTTTTTTTTAGCTTCTATAACCGGGTTTTCGGATTTCTATCGTCGGTTTTTTTAATTTCCTTAAACAGGTTTTCTCAACTGACGGGTTGTCAAAATTTTCGTAACTGGTTTTTTATTTCTACTACCGGTTTTTCCAATCTCTGTAACTAGGTTTTTTGAATTTCTATAACCAAATTTTTGCCTCTCAACTACCGGTTTTTCAAATTCTCGTAACTGGTTTTTTATATCTACTGCCGGTTTTCGAATTTCTGTAACCGGGTTTTTTGGATTTCTAGTACCGGTTTTTCGAATCTCTGTAACCGGGTTTTTGGATTTCTACTACCGATTTTTTTAATTTATGTAACCAGGTTTTTTGGATTTCTACTACCGGTTATTTTAATTTCTCTATCCGAATTTTGGGATTTCTACTACCAGTTATTTTAATTTCTCTATCTGGCTTTTGAGATTCCTACTACCGGTTATTTTAATTTCTCTATCCGGGTTTTGCCATTTCTTCTACCGGTTATTTTAATTTCTCTATCCGGATTTTGGGATTAATACAGCTGGTTTTTTTACTACGTTTTTTTTTTTTTAATTTCTGTTACCGTTTTTTTAATAGCTGTATCCGGGTTATTTTAATTTCTATTATCGATTTTTGTTTACCGTTTTTTTTTTGGAGATTTGTTATCGACTTTATCTATTTCGATTTTAATTGATTTGGCTTTATTATCAATTAAGTGGTATGATCATAACCACTCCCATTCCCTTGAATTCCTTCTGAACATGTTTTTTTTTTCCTATATAACGAAATGAATCAGGAAGGCATTAGATTTCCATGAAGCTTTTCTTTGCATTTTATATGATCGCTAATGTATCAGTTTTACTGCTTCGAAAGCTTTTGTTAATATTCAAAAAATAATTCTTTTACAGCACAAAAAAGTTATTTCTCGCTTCAGAACAAAAAGCTCGACAAGTGTGTTTTTTTTTTCGCTTCAAAACATTTTTCTGCGAGCTTGAGCAAAAAAAAAAGATCTCCCCAACAACCAAAAGTGATTTTTAGTTATTATTGAGCTTCCTTTGTGAACGGAACACACTGGACACACGCACTCTAGTGATTTGAAAAAATTTGAAATGCATAAATTTTGTGTAATTCTGGCGTTAATTTATTTTTGCACAAAAGATATAGGTGCTTTGCAGCAAATAAATGTTGGTAAGTAGAGTGAAGAAGGGTGTAATAAAATACTTTTCTTTTTTTTTTTCTCTTGTAAATACGAATAGCAATGCCTTTAATTTATGAATTTATTCTTAGGTGGCATATTTTTTGAGGATGAATCTTATTTGGAACGCACTTTTCTGGAAACCATTGCGGATATAAATAATGAAAAGGGGAATAATTTTAAAATGTTGCCGCTTATAAGGCACGTGAGTGAAACTGATGGCAGCATAATATTGCAGCGGGAAGGTTTGAAAAACACATGAAATATTGAAATTTTTTGCAAAGATATTTCAGTTTTAATTTAAATATTTTTTTTTTACATTTACTTAACTAATGCCAAATGTAGCATGCGATCTGATTGATAATGGTGTCGCGGCTATTTTTGGACCAAGCTCGAAAGCAGAGAGCGGTGAGTAAAAGAGTGTGTGAGCATGTGCTTTCATGTGTTTTTGTGTGATTTTTTTGGAGAAAATATTGGAATTTGAGCGAACTAAATACATATATGTATGTATGTATATTAATTGCATTGTTTGTTGTTTTTTGTACATATATTAATAATAATAATACAATGGCGCTATTATAACTCTGACGAGTTTTATGGCCGAGCTTCTCTCCCAATTCGAGGTGTGCTCCTTTTTTGTTTTTCCTACTAATTGGGTGGACCTACAGTTTTTATGCCGGCTACGAACGGCGAATGCATTTTTTGTGAGAAGCTTTTTCATGGCAGAAATACTCTCGGAGGGTATGCCGCCCACTGCCGAGAGGTGACCGCTGCTCTTAAAAAACCCAATAATTGGATTTTTACTAATTAGAAAAATTTGTTTGGCTCGGACCGTGGTTTGAACCCGAGACCTCTGGCATAGCAGGCGAGCACTCTACCCACTGCACCACAGCGGCCACATACATACATATATTGCTTAGCACAAATTTTCTTTGTTTTGCTTTTTATTTTCCATTATTTTTTGTTTTCTTCTTTTATTTGTTTTCTGCTTCTTCTAGACATTGTTTCGCTGATCTGCAACAACACCGGCATACCGCACATACAATTCGATATTGCAAATGAGGCAACTGCCGCCGAGAAGCTCAATCAACAGATGACATTAAATGTTTATCCAACACAGCTGATGCTCTCCAAGGCGTATTCAGATATTGTGCGAACATTTGGTTGGCGTAAATTCACCATAGTCTATAATAGTGAGAGTGGTGAGTGAAGTAAAAAATTAATAAATGAATTAATAAATAATATAAATTACATTTTTAATAATTAACAACATTTTTTTCTAGCACAAGCCACCACACGCCTGCAAGATCTGCTACAACTGCGTGACATTCACAATGATGTGGTGCGTGTACGTCATTATAAACGTGGCGATGATTATCGCATTATGTGGAAGAGCATTAAGGGTGAGCGGCGTATTATATTGGATTGTGAACCGGATTTGTTGGTGACATTGTTGAATGCTTCAATTGAATTCAAATTGACGGCACAGTTTAATGTAAGTAACGAGGGAATGAGTGAGAGTAATGAGTGAATGAGTGAGAGTAACGATTGCGCTTAGAAATCCAATAAACACTGTGGCCTGGCTTAGCACATACACCAACTAATCCCATTTTATATGCACGCGTTGCTGGGACACTGTCTTGTAATCAGTCCGCACTCAACTCTCCTCAGGGACAGCAACTTACTTCTGGTCATATGATTTCCACTTAGTTTTTGATACCCTAAAGCTCCGCTCTTGCCTCCAGGCTGTTATGCTGCGAGCGACGCATCCCTCTTTACCAGCTCATCAGCGCCTTCGTTGTCATCAATCCCTTTATGGCTTGCAAACCAGTACAGATGAACAATACTATGTAGTTCCACGTATCATCCTCAAGTCCTCTCTTCAGTCCGCGCTACACTTCTGGATGAGCTGCTATGCGACAGTGTCACCCTTATGTAACAATTAATTCTTAACAGCTACTATTCCTGCCTGAAAGACTTTGCAGTGATGCGGCAGCCTGAAGTAACTGTTGGTGTACAGTTTACTTGCAGTAAACAGCAAATACTACTCATTAAGATGTCTTAGTCCCATCTGTGCATACGGAAATAGTATCTCGCTCATATTTGCAACTCTTCTTCAAACCTCCCAATCTATTGTAAATATAACGAAGGGAAAATACACCGGTTAAAGAAGCTTCCCTGTCTAACTAAATGTAAGGAAGAATTCTTTTTTTTTTGTTTTTTTTTTGCAGATTTCTCGGAGTATTACCCCTAGAAATGATCTCTTTTTGGCAGACCAAAGCAGCAAAAAAAATTAAGCTCTTTGTGGAAACACGAAAAAAACGTCATATAAAATATAAATATTTCTGATTACCGATCATGATAGGTAAAGTCAGTTTTTTTTTTGCAATTTAAGAAGCAGCACCCAAAAAAAACTTCCTTCTTGCAGACACTTTTTGGATTCTTTTTACTTTTTACTGAAGCAATACTATGTTTACGAGTAAAATAGGAATTGAGTATGAGCGGAATATTTTCCAATCATTTTCCAAACGCTTTCGAAATGTTCACAGCCAGACTAATGTAATGTACTGTAGGCTGTTTCGCCTAATAATATAATACAATGGCGCTATTATAACTCTGACGAGTTTTATGGCCGAGCTTCTCTCCCAATTCGAGGTGTGATCCTTTTTGTTTTTCCTACTAATTGGGTGGACCTACAGTTTTATGCCGGCTCCGAACGGCGAATGCATTTTTTGTGAGAAGCTTTTTCATAGCAGAAATACTCTCGGAGGGTATGCCGCCCACTGCCGAGAGGTGACCGCTTCTCTTAAAAAACCCAATAATTGGATTTTTACTAATTAGAAAAATTGTTTTGGTGTTTTGCTCGGACCGTGGTTTGAACCCGAGACCTCTGGCACAGCAGGCGAGCACTCTACCCACTGCACCACAGCGGCCACAGGCGGTTTCGCCTAATAGGGATCTAAAAAAAATCCACCGTACAAATATCTTTTCTGAGGAGACCCCAACTCAAGGCAAATTCATTCATATGGTAATGGTAAGTGAACAGCTGACTTCTTCTTCTTCTCGTTTTTAATTCACCGTGTACAGAAGAATACAGGAGAATGTCAAACAAGGAAAAATTTTACTTTGAGTTTGACATTTTGATGGACAAAAACTTGAAGCGAATCGAGGCGAATATTTCCGAATTTGCCGTGCCATTACCATAATGAATTTGCCTTGCGCCAACTGAAATTTTATTGCGAATAATTTTTTAGAACATCTAAATCAAGGCAAATTCATTATGGTAATAGCAGGGCGAATTCGGCAATATTCGCCTCGACTCGCTTAAAGTTTTTGTCCGTCAGAATGTCAAACTCGAAGTCAAATATTTCTTTGTTTGACATTCTCCTGTATTCTTCTGTACACGGCGAGTTAAAAATGTGAAGAAGAAGAAGTCAGCTGTTCACTTACCATTACCATATGAATGAATATGCCTTGATCAAAATCCTCTAGCGATCGTAAAAATACAATTTTTTCAGACTATCTAAAAAGTGGTCCAAATAATCTTTTCGTGCAAGACTTAAATATTTCTCTTCATTTTCAGCACTTGTTTCTCACCAATCTCGAGACGTACACGGCCAACTTGGAAGAGCTGCAGGATAATGTAACTTTTGCGGTTAATATAACCGCGGCGCGTCTACGAATGAATGGCAATTATTACGTGAGTCTAAGAGCATTTCCTCAACGTACCAAAAAATTATAACAATTAACTATAACACTTGTATGTATTAACTAGGACGCCATCGCCCCACTCTACAACACCGAACAACCCGAACAAGAGCATGAGCAACAAACCACACGAACACTGCTGCAGGATTTGCTTTACGATGCAATAAACGTATTTGCCAATGCAATAAAAAATGTCAGCTCCAACTATCAGATAAGGCCACACGATGTACGTTGCGACTTTAGCGCATATAGACGTGTGAAGCCATGGGCAATGGGACGTTACATTTATCGCGTGATGAGAGCGGTAAGTGGCTATCTAACTAGTAATTTGTTAGCATTTTTTTTTGCGTTTGTTGTTTTTTTTTTTTGCTTTTTTTCGTCACACAATTAACGTTAATGTTGTTGTTGCTGCATTGCAGACAAGTGGCGTAAATAATACAGATTATCGTTCAACTGACTTGCAATTTGACGAGGATGGTCAGCGTGTTAATTTCGGTATTGAAATATTTGAACCGCTAGAAAATTACGGTATCGCTTACTGGGATACGAAAGGGCAAATAACACAGCAACATGCGGAGTTGAGCAGCGCGAAGAAGTTGGTGTATCGTGTGGCAACGCGTATCGGCAAGCCTTACTTTGATGAGATGTGAGTACGAGTATTTAGTAAATACGTGTCTTACGTTTTTGTTGTTGAAATGAAATAATAGTGTATGCGCTACATTTACGCTTTAGACCCGAAATGGTGGAGCAAAATGTTACCGGCAACGAGCGTTACGAGGGCTACGCCGTCGACTTGATTAAAGCGCTGGCAGAATCACTCAAATTTGAATTCGTTTTTGTGCCGGTGGCGGATAATCAATATGGCAAATATAACAAGGAGACAAAGCAATGGAATGGCATAATTGGCGAGATTGTTAATAATGTGAGTACGAGTATTCAATAAAAATGGACTTCCATTTTCAGCAACTGATTGTGCATTCAACTGCCTCTGCTCTATGCTTTCTTCTTCTGCTCTCTTGTCTGTGCTTTCTTCTTCTGTGCTTTCTTCTTGCTTGGTGCTTTCTTCTTCTTCTGTGCTCTCTTCTTCTTCTGTGCTTTCTTCTTCTTCTGTGCTTTCTTCTTTATAGGATGCTCACATGGGCATTTGTGATTTAACTATTACCCAGGCACGTCGTACCGCTGTCGACTTTACTGTGCCCTTCATGCAACTTGGCGTTAGCATTTTGGCTTATGCACAGACACCGGAACCAAAAGAATTTTTTGCTTTTCTCGCACCGCTCAAAGGCGATGTGTGGATGTGTGTAATGGTTGCCATTTACGTTGTGTCGTTCTTGTTTGTATTTACGGCGAGGTAAGTAAATACTTTACATGTGTTTATTATAGGGTTTATGCGCTAAAAGATGTTTTTGTTTGATTATGCAATGCTAGTATTGCAATGTCTAATCTGTGGCAGCTTTGCAAATAATAACGCATTATTTAAGTCTTAGCACCATCTGTCTGTGAGAAGTACATCGTTTATATATCAGCATGATACTTGTAAATAGTTGTCAACACCGCAGCTGTAATTATCTTATTTGACATTTAACATTTTTCATTCTCTTTCACTTTTCTAATCACGCCATAGAGAAAAGACGGTTCTCCAAATAAGTAAACTTTGTATAGCTTTTTAATGAATCTCTTCGCACTAATTATCACAAGTAAAAATTATGTATTAGAGGCAGTTCTCAAAATATTGATGATTGAAAAATGGAAATGTCTTTCTGCACAAAAAGTATGGAGCTTTTAAAAACGAGTCAGGCCATAAACAAAAGCTGAGTTTAATTCGGATTTATTAGCAATAAGAGTTCCCGAACCGAATGTATTACTTCAGTTTTATACTGATAAGTCGGAGCTTAGAGGACTACCCTTTGTTGTTTAAGGGGAAATTAAAACAGCATTTCACTTCCTTGTCTAGTTCTTCAGGCTGAAGCGACTGCAATTCAGCAAAAACTTCTTGTTCTCCAATATTGCCGACAAAAACTCTATAAATCTGTTTATGACTAGCAAGGCATTCTTTCAGCAAACTGATTGTAAAGCTAATTTATTTAGGCAATTTTTTTAGTGGCTAGCACGAAATTTATTTTTTATCAATTTTTAATTTGATTTGAGTAAGTGGAAAATTAATAGTTTTCAGCTAATTTTCCACTTACCCAAATCTAATTTATTTAGATTGATTAAAACGAAGTGTTTTCTTTATTTTGTTTTCCTTTTTTGTTTGTTTTGTTGAAGAATCGCCGAAAGCGAGTGGGAGAATCCGCATCCATGCAACAAGGATCCTGAAGTTTTGGAAAATAAATGGGGTCTAATGAATACATTTTATTTGACGGCAGCATCAATTATGCAAGCTGGTTGTGATATATTACCAAGGTGAGTAAAAATCCTGCTTTTCATTGAGTCGCTTATTCATTAATTTCTATATGTTACGCCTTTGCGGATACAGAAGTGCACCATTTCGTGCTTTCACCGCAACTTGGTGGATCATTGCCGTCATCATACCCAATTCATATACAGCCAATTTGGCTGCCTTCTTGAACAAATCGAAAATGGAGAGTAGTGTCGCCGATCTGAAAAGTCTTGTCGATCAAACTGAGATCAAATTTGGCACAATGGCGGGTGGCAGCACATATACGCTCTTCGCTGAATCCAATGAGACTCTCTATCGTTTGGCTTACAATAAAATGAACATGGATGATCCCTCGGCATATACGAAGGACAATCAAGAGGGTGTGGAGCGGGTTCTGAAAAATAATGGCACGTACATGTTTTTGATGGAGACGACAAGTTTAGAATACAATAGGGAACGTAATTGCAAGCTGAAGATGGTGGGGGATAAATTTGGCGAGAAGCATTATGCGATAGCGGTGCCATTTGGTGAGTGGAAAGGGGAGAAAGGGATGGAGAGAGAAATTTTTATAGAGACAGAGATATAGATAGAGATAGAGATAGAGATAGAGATAGAGATAGAGATAGAGATAGAGATAGAGATAGAGATAGAGATAGAGATAGAGATAGAGATAGAGATAGAGATAGAGATAGAGATAGAGATAGAGGTAGAGATAGAGATAGAGATAGAGATAGAGATAGAGATAGAGATAGAGATAGAGATAGAGATAGAGTTAGAGATAGAGATAGAGATAGAGATAGAGATAGAGATAGAGATAGAGATAGAGATAGAGATAGAGATAGAGATAGAGATAGAGATAGAGATAGAGATAGAGATAGAGATAGAGATAGAGATAGAGATAGAGATAGAGATAGAGATAGAGATAGAGATAGAGATAGGGATAGAGATAGAGATAGAGATAGTGATAGTGATAGAGATAGAGATAGAGATAGAGATAGAGATAGAGATAGAGATAGAGATAGAGATAGAGATAGAGATAGAGATAGAGATAGAGATAGAGATAGAGATAGAGATAGAGATAGAGATAGAGATAGAGATAGAGATAGAGATAGAGATAGAGATAGAGATAGAGATAGAGATAGAGATAGAGATAGTGTTTTTGATGGAGACGACAAGTTTAGAATACAATAGGGAACGTAATTGCAAGCTGAAGATGGTGGGGGATAAATTTGGCGAGAAGCATTATGCGATAGCGGTGCCATTTGGTGAGTGGAAAGGGGAGAAAGGGATGGAGAGAGAAATTTTTATAGAGACAGAGATATAGATAGAGATAGAGATAGAGATAGAGATAGAGATAGAGATAGAGATAGAGATAGAGATAGAGATAGAGATAGAGATAGAGATAGAGATAGAGATAGAGATAGAGATAGAGATAGAGATAGAGATAGAGATAGAGATAGAGATAGAGATAGAGATAGAGATAGAGATAGAGTTAGAGATAGAGATAGAGATAGAGATAGAGATAGAGATAGAGATAGAGATAGAGATAGAGATAGAGATAGAGATAGAGATAGAGATAGAGATAGAGATAGAGATAGAGATAGAGATAGAGATAGAGATAGAGATAGAGATAGAGATAGAGATAGAGATAGAGATAGAGATAGAGATAGAGATAGAGATAGAGATAGAGATAGAGATAGCGATATATAGGGTAATAATAAGAGTAATGCTCCAATGAAATACTTTCCGTAATGCCCCTATTTTTACAGGCGCCGAATATCGCTACAATTTGAGCGTTAGTCTTTTACGTCTCGGCGAAACAGGCCGTTTACTTGAACTGAAAAACAAATGGTGGAAGAATAAGAATTCCAGTTGCGTGAAGGAAGAAGAAGACGATAATGCTGATATGGGTTTTCAGGAAGTGCGCGGCATATTTTATACGCTCTTTGCGGGTTTGTTTGTGGCATTCTGTTTTGGTATTGGCGAGTTTGTGATACACGTGCATGGCATAGCGTGCGAGGAGAAGGTAAAGTGAAGTAGGGTAAAAAAAATAGTTGTCAGAGTTGCCAGAGTTTTATGCAAACTTCAGGCTCACTTTATTTGTTGTTGCTTTTTTTACAGCTGCGCTTCAAAGAGGTGCTCATGAGCGAATTGAAATTCGTTTTGCGCATTTGGAATAATCGCAAACCGATTAGCAGTGGCGGCTCAACCACAGCCAGCTTATCGGCTTCATCATCGCGCCGTTCATCGCGTAGTCGTACACTAAAGTCAACGGGGCGCAAAAATAATTCGCACGAATCTGGTGGGGATTCCAGTGAATCATCGTCCACGCAGCTGCGTGAATTGGCCGCAATTAAACGAAAAGGGAATGGGAATGCCGTTGTTGTGGAGGAAGAGGAAGAAGAAGCAAATATCTAATTGGAGGTTGGTAAATTATGAATTTCGGATTTTGTGCAGAGTTGCCACCTAATGGAATATCTCAATACAACTTTTAAAAATATATGAAATACTACAATATGTTTATCGAATTAAGCATGTTTAATAAAGCATAACGCTTAAAATATATTTGAAAGTGTTGCCAGATGAAAAAATAATTATTCATAAACTTAAAAAAAAAATTGAAAAACTCTGTATATCAATCTTAAGATACTTAATAAAGTTTAGAATTTTTTAAAGTGTTGCCACCTGCTTTAAAATTTTAACAAAAAAATATATAAATAGAATTAAAATTAAAAAGTTTGGGTTTCACATTAGTACTTAATGTTTAAAATTAGAGCGTTAAACATATTTTTGAAGGTGTTGCGACCTGTTTAAAAATTTTGTGTAACTTAAAAAAATTTATAAAGTAACGGAATTTGGAAAAAAATTTGGATTTTACACTAAAGATATGTAATAAAAAGTAGAAAAAAATCTGTTTGAAATTTTTTATGTAAAAATATGAAATATAAAAAAATATCCTATCACTTTAAGTATGTTTAAGAAACGTTCAAAATATTTTTAAAGGTGTTGCCACCTGTTTGAAATTTTTAATGTAAAAAAAATATATATAAATTAAATGAAACTTGAAACAGTATGGATATCACATTAAATACGCTTAGCAAATAATAACGTATAAAATATTTTTAAAAGTGTTGCCACCTGTTGAAAACTTTTCATATAAAAAAGAATTATTAACCAAATGAAATTTGAATCAATATGAGCATCCTATTTAATATGTTTCCTAAGAGTATCGTAGAAAATATTTTTGAAATATTTTGGTGTTTGGGTATTCTTGTACTAATTATATTAATAAAATAAATGAAAGTTTTTAGAATATATACAGTGCACTCGCGAAAACTCGAATACGCGATAACTCGTACATTCGGAAACTTGAACATTTTTTTTCTCCATTGACTACTTTAAACTCGAACAAAATGTAGCTACTCTAAAACTCGAACAATTATTTTCTTTTTTTAATGGAAAAACATGTGAGAAAATGTCATTTTGCATGTGCTGTAACGGCCGATATTTAAATTTTTGTCGTTACACGCGTCTTTTGTTTCATTCTAAGGCGCCACACTGGCTAGGTTTCTTGCTAATTACGGAACTTTTCTTTTAAATTCATTGATATTTGTCAGTGATACACGGGATTTTGCGCGGTTAAGATCAAATTTATTTTCGTTTTATAATGGGACGAAAACTAAATGTTTTGAGTTTAGCAAAAATGGCTGAAAAAATTAGCCCGAGAAAAGTTAATGTGCTACAATCACTGCGCGAAAAGGCTGTGTTGAATCCGGTAGAAAATAAGAAATATCAAAATAAGATCACTGCTTTTTTCTAATAATTTGTAAGCAATATTCATATTTGCTAAAATTTTTACTAAATAAACTGGCAATGAACTACAAAACATGAAACCAGAGAATCTCTTTGATAAACTATGCCATAAAAATTGGCAGGGTATGAAAACTGTTAAAACGAATACATACATACATACAAATATATTAAAAATACATAACGTTCGAAAACTCGAACATTTCGATAACTCGCACAGGGCTGGTTTTCATTAGTTCGAGTTTTCGCGAGTGCACTGTACGATGAAAATTTATATTGCGAAGAGTTGTCAACAGTTTGAAATTAAATTGATTGATAGTCCACAAATTTAAACAAAGAAATGCCCAAACTACATCCTGCCATTAAAAATTCTCTATTTCCGAATTGTTATACAAACATACACGTCCTCCTCGTGACTTGACCACTAACGAGTAAATGTCGAATTTCTTATTTCAAACGTTGGTAACTGAAACAAAACAACAAAAATATCAAACAAAATTGTTGCGGCTTTATTGCAGGCAACAACAATAGGCTTACATAGTTCTTACATATGTACATGGCGCATTCATTATTATTTCCATATTTGCATTTTACACAAACGCCGAGCAACAACTTGAGTTGCATGCGCAAACATGTTTGCTATGCAAGTCGCCATTTGGACGTTTGTATGTATGCATGTGTATGTGTGTTTTTATGTAGCAAAAAGCCATCAAAAGAAATGTAAACCCACCATTTGCGCTACATTTGCAATTAAACGAAATGCGATGCGAAGCCAACAAACCAAATCTCTCACATTTTTAGTACGTGGTGCTATCAAGTGGCAAACGCAAATATGACAATATGACAACAACTTCACTTTGCTTTGTTGCTCTTGTTGTTGATATTTGCATTTGCACGGCTATGCGTGCATGCATTTGTAAGTACATGTCTATCTACCTACCTACCACTGACAATGCCAAGCGATTCACACGGACGCAGCAGTGCACTAACACAAAGGTCATTTACGCGTAAACTTTACCTGTTTTTCGAAATCACTCGTAGCTACAGCAAAGATGTTTACACATCAAAAATATTCATGTTCAATGCCTACGCCGAAAAGCAAATTGTGTAAATTTTATAGCCCAGTTAGTCGAGAACGTAAACCCGTGTACCGTGTCAGCTGATCCAACCTATTTAATGGGATTTGTATGTAACCGATTATTCAACGACGTACGACGCAGAAGCCCGTACCGCAGAAATCAAAATCATTTTAATTTTTTACGTAAAAACGTGGCAGCTGATCGCTCGCATGGTTGCAAGGTAGAAGGGTTGCCAGTTGAACATTTTTAGTTATTAAATATTTAAACAGTAATTTTCACAGCATTATACAACTAACTCAACAAGAGTATAAAATGTTATCGAATATACATATATGTGTTCACATGGAAAAAATTGTATGTCTACTTAAACGAACCATTTACTATTACTTTAATTTTTAAAAAGAAAGGAAAGAAAACGTTTATAAATTTTTTTTAAATCCCAAACAAAATGTAAATATATATATATAAATTAATAACAAGATAATAGCTTTGTTCAACAACTTTACTTGCAAGTACTTTCAAAAAGAGCGTCAATGTCAAATTAAGAGTAAAAACGAGAAAAAGAGAAAATTATCAACCAAAGTAATTGAACACAAAATCGTAAACATTCGCAAGAAAACAGCTGATACGCTGTTTTAACAATTTGATTTTTAGGTTAGGTTGTAATTGAAATTTTTGAAATTGGAAATGAATGGAAATAACTGAATTAGGAAAACAAAATTCTACTTTGGCTATTCCACAACATCATCAAGATTCGTTTTTGCGCAAACTTATTTAGTACACAATTAGAAATTTGCGTTTAAAATGTTTGTATATTTCCAATTGAAATTTTTGTGATCATATATTTTTGACACTTCTAGTTTTTTAAAGCTGCTAGTAGTTGCAAGTGAAAATTTTACTTGCAGCGTTTATCAACTCTCTCGAGGTCTTACTCTCTCAATTTGGCTCTCTTTTGCGAATTTTTCGGGTTATTGAACATAAATTCGCTGTAAATAGTTGTTGAATTTTTTTCCACTTACCCCAACAATTAAAAATTGAATTAAAAATAAAAATTTCGTGCTAAGCACTAAAAACTCTTTCAAGTAAAATTGTTAACGTTGTTTGGTATATACATAAAATAAATACCAACAACAATGTTCATTGCGAACTGCCTACAACAAAAATTCAGCATGTTTGTGGAGAATATATGCAAAAGCATATACACACTAACGTTAATGTTGAAAATGAAAAAGGCAAAAGTGGGGAAAATCCAACAGCTTGCACAGAGTCTCAATGGCCGAGTGTGTTTATCCGTTGGGTCATTGCGGCTGAAGTTGGAATGGACTCGGGTTCAATCCCCGGTGCATCCACTTCCGAAAAGAGTGCTGATGATCGAAAATGGTTTTTCGTGAAATAGCTATACACTCAACCTTCGCTGTAAATAGTTGTTGAATTTTTTTCCACTTACCCCAACAATTAAAAATTGAATTAAAAATAAAAATTTCGTGCTAAGCACTAAAAACTCTTTCAAGTAAAATTGTTAACGTTGTTTGGTATATACATAAAATAAATACCAACAACAATGTTCATTGCGAACTGCCTACAACAAAAATTCAGCATGTTTGTGGAGAATATATGCA
This sequence comes from Urophora cardui, assembly GCA_960531455.1. Lineage (NCBI taxonomy): Eukaryota > Metazoa > Arthropoda > Insecta > Diptera > Tephritidae > Urophora > Urophora cardui. The sequence goes on along the minus strand of OY482674.1, from coordinate 20,399,125 downwards.
AAAGCATATACACACTAACGTTAATGTTGAAAATGAAAAAGGCAAAAGTGGGGAAAATCCAACAGCTTGCACAGAGTCTCAATGGCCGAGTGTGTTTATCCGTTGGGTCATTGCGGCTGAAGTTGGAATGGACTCGGGTTCAATCCCCGGTGCATCCACTTCCGAAAAGAGTGCTGATGATCGAAAATGGTTTTTCGTGAAATAGCTATACACTCAACCTTCGCTGTAAATAGTTGTTGAATTTTTTTCCACTTACCCCAACAATTAAAAATTGAATTAAAAATAAAAATTTCGTGCTAAGCACTAAAAACTCTTTCAAGTAAAATTGTTAACGTTGTTTGGTATATACATAAAATAAATACCAACAACAATGTTCATTGCGAACTGCCTACAACAAAAATTCAGCATGTTTGTGGAGAATATATGCAAAAGCATATACACACTAACGTTAATGTTGAAAATGAAAAAGGCAAAAGTGGGGAAAATCCAACAGCTTGCACAGAGTCTCAATGGCCGAGTGTGTTTATCCGTTGGGTCATTGCGGCTGAAGTTGGAATGGACTCGGGTTCAATCCCCGGTGCATCCACTTCCGAAAAGAGTGCTGATGATCGAAAATGGTTTTCGTGAAATAGCTATACACTCAACCTTCGCTGTAAATAGTTGTTGAATTTTTTTCCACTTACCCCAACAATTAAAAATTGAATTAAAAATAAAAATTTCGTGCTAAGCACTAAAAACTCTTTCAAGTAAAATTGTTAACGTTGTTTGGTATATACATAAAATAAATACCAACAACAATGTTCATTGCGAACTGCCTACAACAAAAATTCAGCATGTTTGTGGAGAATATATGCAAAAGCATATACACACTAACGTTAATGTTGAAAATGAAAAAGGCAAAAGTGGGGAAAATCCAACAGCTTGCACAGAGTCTCAATGGCCGAGTGTGTTTATCCGTTGGGTCATTGCGGCTGAAGTTGGAATGGACTCGGGTTCAATCCCCGGTGCATCCACTTCCGAAAAGAGTGCTGATGATCGAAAATGGTTTTTCGTGAAATAGCTATACACTCAACCTTCGCTGTAAATAGTTGTTGAATTTTTTTCCACTTACCCCAACAATTAAAAATTGAATTAAAAATAAAAATTTCGTGCTAAGCACTAAAAACTCTTTCAAGTAAAATTGTTAACGTTGTTTGGTATATACATAAAATAAATACCAACAACAATGTTCATTGCGAACTGCCTACAACAAAAATTCAGCATGTTTGTGGAGAATATATGCAAAAGCATATACACACTAACGTTAATGTTGAAAATGAAAAAGGCAAAAGTGGGGAAAATCCAACAGCTTGCACAGAGTCTCAATGGCCGAGTGTGTTTATCCGTTGGGTCATTGCGGCTGAAGTTGGAATGGACTCGGGTTCAATCCCCGGTGCATCCACTTCCGAAAAGAGTGCTGATGATCGAAAATGGTTTTTCGTGAAATAGCTATACACTCAACCTTCGCTGTAAATAGTTGTTGAATTTTTTTCCACTTACCCCAACAATTAAAAATTGAATTAAAAATAAAAATTTCGTGCTAAGCACTAAAAACTCTTTCAAGTAAAATTGTTAACGTTGTTTGGTATATACATAAAATAAATACCAACAACAATGTTCATTGCGAACTGCCTACAACAAAAATTCAGCATGTTTGTGGAGAATATATGCAAAAGCATATACACACTAACGTTAATGTTGAAAATGAAAAAGGCAAAAGTGGGGAAAATCCAACAGCTTGCACAGAGTCTCAATGGCCGAGTGTGTTTATCCGTTGGGTCATTGCGGCTGAAGTTGGAATGGACTCGGGTTCAATCCCCGGTGCATCCACTTCCGAAAAGAGTGCTGATGATCGAAAATGGTTTTTCGTGAAATAGCTATACACTCAACCTTCGCTGTAAATAGTTGTTGAATTTTTTTCCACTTACCCCAACAAATAAATTCGTAACTATTCTTAAAAATATGTAAACATTTTGAGATATTGAACACTCCTAATAAATGAAGATATTACTGAAAATTAAAGCAAAAATTGTATTTATCCACAATGGTGGCGGTATTTTCTTAATTGATAACTCTTGGTGGTCTTCTTCTGCAATTTTTCTACATTAAAAAGTTATAAATTGCCACAATAAATCTGAGTTTCTGTAACAAAATCAATTAAAGTGATGTCACACTAATACGATCCACACTTTGTCACCACCTATTTATACTAGAAAAGATATGAGTTACAGAAACTCAGTACAGACTTCTTAATTAAACACAGATTTTTGTGAGAATCTTGTTGCTTCCCAATATAATTTTTTTATGGATTTTCAATTGTAAATTTAATGTTCTGACTGTGTTTTTTGTTATTTTATGTTTTAGCCCTTGGTAACTATCACCAAGGTGTGATGGAAATATATTGGGCAGCAACAAAATTACAAGAAAAATATGTTTTAATTACCAACTAAGCAGTAAAAAATTAACTAAATTAATAAAAAAAAAAGTCGTCAACGACAACTTTAAAAACGATTAAATTAGTATTTTCTTATCATTTGGCAAATAATGCACAGTTGTGTATTGAAGAGTAATCCGCATAACACTTTGAAGATTAGTAAAAATCTTGTTTGTCAAAAATGACTAAATGGCAACCCTGCCAAAATTTAACAAACTTTATATATATGTAAATATGTGTGAGTAAAACAGCTGATTGCTACGGGCTCAAAAAATCCTAGAAATTGCATACGGGCGTTTGCGTCAGCGAGCGGACCACACGTTCTCGACTAACTGGGCTATTATTGTGTTTGTTGTTTCTGCTCTGCTCACAGCAACATTTCACATCGAACGAATTTGAATTGGCAACGCTTGACATGTCCCAACATCGACAACGAGATCGACTCTAACTCCATACGCCAGTGCCAAATCGAAATATGGAAAATCTGCCTGTGATCTGACTATCGTATATCAATGTGAGTGACAGTGTGGCGATTTTTACATTTCTGTGTATTTTGTTTTGTGCCAACACTGTATGTACCCAGATATGTATGTATGTACATTAGGGTGGCCCCCAAATGTATGTAGACAAATTTCATAACATATTTCCTCAGCCTAAGCCGCTAGATCAATGCTAATATAGTAAAAGAGAGCAGATTTATCTATTAAATAGAAAACGGTTTTGAAAGTGTTGCCAGCTGTTTGGAATTTGTATTGTAAAACAATTTATAAACTGAATGAAGCATGAAAAATATGGGTGCCTATCACATTAATTATGTTTAAAAAAGTATAATGTAGAAAATAAATTTGGAAGTATTGCCAGCTGTTTGAAATTTTCTTGAATTGAATCTAGAATTTAAATGAAACATGGAACGATATGTGCATTACATTAATTATATTTAACGAAGAGTACCGCAAAAAAATATTTGTAGTAGTGTTGCCAACTATTTAAATTTTTTTTTATAAATTATATAATTAAAATTATATATTTTATTTTTTTTGAAACATGGAACGACATGATTTAAGATTTAAGAAAGTTTTAATTTTTTTTATGTGTAAACATCTTTAATTTTGGTACGAGTGGTTTCGAAAAAAGCGTAAACGAGAAAAAACAACGAGAAAAACAAAACAACACAAAAAACCAAAAACAATAACAAAAAATTATAAAAAAAACCGTTGTCGCATTTTACTCCCAAGAAAGCACAGAAAAACTGTCGACAGTAGGCGACACTCTAGTTTCGACAAAAATGTGTATTTTCGTTAAAGGGTTATATTTACGATAATAAGAAATGGAATAAAATCGCGATTTGTAAGCTGTTTACACATCACATACATTTTCATGAGTAGGTGCTCGTTACTCACACTTATAAAAACTTTTAAGAATTAAAAAATGTTTTTTTTTTATAAATTCGGAAAAACTTAAGAATTAAAAAATATTTTTGTTTTATAAATTCGGAAAAACTTTTAAGAACTAAAAAATGTTTTTTTTTTATAAATTCGGAAAACTTAAGAATTAAAAAATTTTTCTTTTATAAATTCGGAAGAAATTTTAAGAATTAAAAGATGTTTTTTTTTAAATTCGGAAAAACTTAAGAATTAAAAAATATTTTTTTTTATAAATTCGGAAAAACTTTTAAGAACTAAAAAAATGTTGTTTTTTTTTATAAATTTGGAAAAACTTTTTAAAATTAAAAAATTTTTTTTTTATAAATTCGGAAAAACCTTTAAGAATTAAAAAATATATTTTTTTATAAATTCGGAAAAACTTAAAAATTAAAAAATGTTTTTTTTTTTATAAACTCGGGAAAACTTTTAAAAATTAAAAAAAATGTTTTTTTGTAGTTTTTTTTTATAATTTCTTTTATTCTATATGTACTTATGTACCTATTTTTTTTTTTAAGTTAATTAATTTGATACTTTAAAAAATAAAAAAAATTAATCTGTGAAGGTGATGGTAAAATTTACACCGACTTACAATCTTTTTTTTAAATATTTCATTTAAATTGCCGCCCAGCAACTTGATTTGCTTAGTAGTTTACCATTGATGGGGTTCGCAAAACTCCTCAGCTGAAACCTCCAAGAGGTTGTTGCCTGGGCAATGTAATTCCGTTTCTCCTTCCCGATGCCTGTTCCTGGTGCTTGCGCCAGGGCAGAAAGTCTGGGGAGGGGGAAAACCGAGAAGGGCTAGCAAAGGCTGTTGTCCGATCTAATAGATCCCCTAAAGGTGAGAGCCAGAGGGGGGGAGGGAGGTGCGAGACGACTTCAGTCATGGTTCGAGGAGCCTGGCAGGTGGTTTCTTTTTTCATTATGGTTTTTGAAAAAAAAAAAAAAAAATGCGAGACACTCTAATGTACATATGTACATACGTATATGCATGTCAATGCAACATTACGATACTGCAGCAACAACAGCAAAGCAATTAAGCCATTTTCATCATGCTGATGCATGTACGATACGAGTAAGCATGCCGCAGCAACACCAAGAACACCAACACCAACGGAACAAGCAGCCGCAGTAAAATCATTAAAGCAACAAAGCAACAATGCTAAACCATGGTGAATAGAAGCAGAAGCAAGAACCCCAGCAGCAGCAACGGCTACCAACGAAAATTTGATGATTTACATGCAATTGTCACCAACGATAATAACCGTTAGCAGCAGCAACAAATCGATGGCATCCCTGCCTGTACATCACAACATCACTGCATCATCAGCAACACCAGCAACACTGGCAACACAATCAGCGCTGCCATAAAAATTTTGTCTGCTGCCCGAACTGGTGTGCGCTGTGTTCGCGCTTTACGCTTGTAAACTGACCTCAATGGCCTGTTAGTACATGCAAATTTACTCTGTATGCACGGAAATGAAGCGGTGAAAGGGGTCGAAAGGGGCGTGCAACGATGGTTTCCGGCATAAATGCTTTTCTCTGTGGTTGCCATACAATTCTATGGCTTTGCATATAAACTTTATTGCTTTGCGCAGGAAGTGTTGCAGCAACAACAACAACAGCAATAGCAAAAGCGGCAGCAGCAACAACAACAACAGCACCACCGGCGACAGCCGCATCAACACACAGCAAATCTCTTCCATTAATTGCATATTTGAATTTACATATCTGCCATCTCCTGACTGGCATACTTTTTTTTTGTTTCTTAATGGCATTGGAATTTTCAATGCTTTTTCATTCCAATAAGGACAAAAAAAGCAAATAAAGCACTTGCAATGTTGCCAGATTACATCTTTTTTTATTTTTCACATATGAAAATTGCCGTAGTGAAGACTAGCGTTTTTTTTTTGTTTTTTTTTTTTTTGTGGGAAATTTACATAAATTCTAAGAATTTTATTGTTACGATTGCAGTTTCTCTATTGCAATAAATCCTTTTATGGATACCGCATAGTACAATAGGATAAAAACAAAAAGCAGGAATACTCTTAAGAACATTGCGGTATATTTTAAAACTAGCAAATACCCGTTGCTTCGCAATGAGGAATAATAGTTAACCAAAGTCAAGTCAAGTCAACTCAACTCAAATCAAGTCAAGTCAAGTCAACTCAAGTCAATTCAAGTCAAGTCAAGTTAACCCATTAGTGGTTGCTGTGCCAATTTGGGAACACCCAATGGTATATTTTATATTCATTGTAGGTGTGCCTTGACCACTAATGGGTTAACTCAAGTCAAGTCAAGTCAAGTCAATTCAAGTCAAGTCAAATCAAGTCAAGTCAAGTCAAGTCAATTCAAGTCAAGTCAAGTCAAGTCAAGTCAAGTCAAGTTAACTCAAGTCAATTCAAGTCAATTCAAGTCAAGTCAAGTCAAGTCAAGTCAAATCAAGTCAAGTCAAGTCAAGTCAAGTCAAGTCAAGTCAAGTCAATTCAAGTCAAGTCAAGTCAAGTCAAGCCAAGTCAAGTCAAGCCAAGCCAAGCCAAGTTAATTTAAGTTAAGTTAAGTTAAGTTAAGTTAAGTTAAGTTAAGTTAAGTTAAGTTAAGTTAAGTTAAGTTAAGTTAAATTAAGTTAAGTTAAGTTAAGTTAAGCCGTTCCCAACACTTTTCATTTGATACCAATATCGCTCAAAAACATCCGGGTCCGCATTTTGACCCATATCTGAGGACCCGGTCTAGGAAATATTATGAATAAAACTCCATGTAAAAGCCTTGTTCAAAACCTTTCATTTCATACCAATATTGCTCCGAAACAATCCGGGTTAATCCGGGGTCACATTTTGACCCATATTTGGGGACCTGGCCCAGGCATCACAAATAACATAATTCTACGTCGAAGTCCTCATCCAGACCTTTAATTTGGTAGCAATATCGCTCAGAAATATTCGAGGGTCATCCGGTCCACCTGTTGGCCCTTATCTGGAGACCCGGCCTAGGCATCTCTATTAAAATAGCTTTATATTGAAGTCCAGATCAAGACCTTTCATTCGATACCAATATCGCACAGACACATCCCGACGTCATCCAGATCCACATTTTGACCCATATCAGGAGACCCGGCATAGAAATCACAATGAAAATAGGTCTCTGTTAAAGCCATACCAATATCGTTCCAAAACATTCCGGAGTCATCTGGGTCCACATTCTTACCCAGACTGGGGAGGATGTCTAGGCATCACAATGAAAATATCTCTATGTTGAAGTCCTGTTCAACACCTTTCATTTGATGCCCATATCGTAGGTGTAGGTGGAAGCGTTCTTGAGTTATAGCATAGTATGCATGTGTAAACAGGTTTTTGATTGCCACCGAGACAAACAACAAACCGTGCAAAAACAAACATATGAATCGCCTGCGCTGCGCTGCCTGACACGACTGCGACGCCTCCGCTGAACACGGCAAATGACCAATCTGTGACGAATCTGTCTATGCTTGCGCTTTTTTGAGTTTTTCGAAATTTAAAACCGGGAAAAAGGTATTAAAGTCTCAGAAATGCGCAAAAAATAGTTCATGGTTGTCGAGAATTTACCATTTGTGACATTTTAAAAAAAGAATTATTAAAATCGGTTCAGTACTTTTTAAGCTATCGCGTTACATACATTTTCCATACAATCAATTTTATATAATTAGTATAGAAGTATAGATATTCGTAGCTTCTTTTTGTTGCTCGATCGCACCCGAGCTCCCTTTTATGCTAAGCAATCATATATTTCAGCCACTTTCTCTCCCCCAGTTGCTGGGCAACCGCTCAGCAGATATTTTAATTTTTACGGCGCTTACTCATTGTTCTCGAAAACCCCGCAGTACTTAGACAATAATCATCCTTTACCCATGCCCATGAAATTTTCAGTCCCGAATTAGTAATACCAAGGTTATGAAACCATCCTCCTGCACCTGATCCTTTCAACGCAGTGGAGGCTTAATTGTATCAAATATTATATATCGATGCCTACGTAAGCTCGTACTGTTAATCACTAATTCTTCTTTGGTACTACTAATTTGTTGTTAACACGCAAAGTTCCATAAATCTTTCGATTTAACTTTCTCTCATATGTTCATATCGTTCATGCTTCGGTTACGTATATCAAAATGAGAACGATGAGCAACGTGATCAGTGAAAACATGCCGGGGGCATTTAGGAGACTTAGGTGATGGACGTTGGGCTCCGGTCACAGTGTAAACTGCTCAAAGACAGAGCTGATGCTTTTTACCACGAGGAAGAAAATCCCTAATTTCAAACTACCTGTTCTCAATGGTTGAGAACTAATTCTTTCTTATAGTGAAACATATCTAGGAGATTTTCTGACGCCTAAGCTAAACTGGAGGCTAAGTACGGAAGATAGAGATAGAAAGGCTTGTATGTCTGCAAAAGAATGCTGCGTAAAAATCTGAGTCTCGGGCCAGAGCTCACGGAAAGTTGACCATCTACCCAGTCCTTTGTATACAAAGCAGTTATTTGACCGATTCTAACCTACAGATCACTGGTGTGGTGGGTAGCAACGGAGGTATTATGCTAAGCAAAGTTCAATAAGCTGATATCGTTGCAATCGCAAGCACGAATGAAATCCTGCCCCACGGAGGCTCTGAATGTAATCTACAATATCGCGACCATTGATCTATTGGTGAAGGAAACGGCATCTCAAGTTGCGCTTACGTTGCGGGAGTTGGAACTCTGGAAGGAACGCACGTACGGTCACGGTCACATTCTGCTCCAACCCACAGATTCCTACATCAATACAAAGACAGATTATATCTTTGCTATAGCAGCCTTCGATACAAACTATGGGATTATTTTTCCATCTAGGAAAAACTAGGAGATGTTAAACTTGCTTATAGATTCGCTGTTTCAGTTTTCACGGACGGCTCATAGATGACATGCGGAGTGGGAGCGGGCGTCTTCGCAACTCATCTGGAAACTTCCATTTCAAATAGGCTTCCGCATACGGCGAGCATCTTTCAATCCCAAAAATATTCGCCAGGCAGCAGACCTGCAATGCTCTACTTGCAACGGAAAGTGCCGATTGCTGGAACAGTATAGGCATTTTCTCGGATAGTTAGGCGGCTCTGAGGGCTTTGTGGTCTGCAACGCCGTCAGCAAGCCTGGTCAGGCTGTGCTGAGAGTGGCTCATGGGCATTTGCAAGTCGACATAGCGTATCGCTGATCCCGAGTGCCAATGAGCATGGCTCTGCTCTTGATGTCGCCGAGGCGGAGGAGATTCTTGCGCCCCCAGGTTACATCAAGGGCCGAATCTAACGCAGCACTGGCTCGAGGCGGCTAAAACCAGATGGTGGCGGTTGCAGAACTGCAAAGTCTGCAGGGTCTGCAGAAGCTTTATGGCGCTCATACAATGAGATGCGGTCTTCAGCCATTTTGAAGCTGGACAGAAGAGGCTGGTACGGAGGAGACGGTGGAGTTATAGGATTAATGCAAGCGAGTACAACTGTAATTTCTCAACACTCGAACATTAAAATATTCGATAGCGTCAATATGACAGTTAATGCTTCATGCGTCTCTGGAGTGATATATATATGTGCGTTAGCTTAATATTCCAAAAACAAAACTTTTGTATCCCTTTAAAAACCATAAATCTTATCAAAGCTTAAGCAAATGTCTCTATCAGCATCTGCTCTCTATCTCCTTCACAATCATTCGACAGTCCGTGCGCTTGTGCCTGCCTGCCTGCACGTCAATCCCATTTGTCACAATCACATTACAGCCAGTAAATCCTTTTTGAGTTGATGCAAAATATCGTTTTTTTTTTTTTTTTTTTTTTTTTTTTTTCAAAAATATACAACAAGAGCGAAAATTGCGTTGCAAACAAACACGATTTGGTTTTAGTCTTTTGCTTCTTGCCACAACTATCTCCTATCTCATTTTATTGGATCTCAGATTCTCGATAACATGTGACTTATCACATGCATACCCACAGGAGTATATATTAGTCCTATGTAGTTGTAGCAGCAAATGCGATTAGTAGGAATGGTTATAGAGATTTTTGCTGTTTTTAGTTGAAAATGAACATACAAACATACAAACATACATACGCATATACATCCGTTTTAAAGTAATTTGTGTGGCATGTGACCGTGTGTATGTGTGTGTGATATCGCCTCATCGCATCACCACCGCATCGTCATCATCATCATCATCACCATAGCATGACTACTCTGAAAAAAAAAACGTTGTAAATCTAAAGACTTTCGCTGTTAAATCAACTACTTTCCGCAGTTGAAATGTGTTCGTTGTTGTTTCAAAGGTGCGAGCGTTGTTGATTTAAGTCAACCACGGAAACTGTTGGATCAAATACTTTTGCCTTTAAGTCAATAACGGAGATTGTTGGAAAAAATTTTCACCTAAAAATAAATTTTTGTTTGCATTTTACTCTTCATCTTCTCTCCGCCCGGGTCCCAACTGCAAATATGTAGCCTCCGCTTGTTCTCCTATTCTTCTCCCCTTCTTATCATTCACTGGTTGCTATCTTCATTTCTTATACAGATTTTTCTTCTTTATTTTTTATTCTCCTCCGGATTCGAACCATGACATCAACCTGAAATTCTATCCAATCATCACATAGTGGAACATTCAAAATTTTATTGAATTGTAGTAACCTATTTATACTTCCATTTCCTAAAAAGGAATCCATGAATTATTTGAATCATTGTAAAAACAAAATTAAAAAAAAAAAATTGTTCTCATTAGTTTTGTTTACAACAGAAACTGTTGGGTCAAATACTTTTGCCTTTAAATCAACAACGAGGAGAAAATTGTTGCTAAAAATAAACTTTTGTTTGGATTTTTCTCTTCATCTTCTCTCCATCATTATATTTTTGTTGGTTTTCTCACAAAAAAATATTTTCTCACAAACATTTTTTTTAAAAGCAAGCAAGTTTTTGAAACAACAACGGCCGTTTTTGAATAAATTGTTGGATCAAAAACTTTGCTGTAAAAACAAATACTTTTGCTGTTGAATCAAAGACGGAGATTCAACAGCCGAAAGTTGTTGGTTTAACTACGGGTATTTTTTTCAAAGTATCTGCTGTGTGTGTGCGCTTGAAAATTACATTCGTTTCGATTTCGTTGTCAGCAAAATATTCCAAGCGAATCATTTAATTTACGTTTACAATTAAATTTCGCACTGTGAAACACTGAGTCACATTTGATTTGCTGCAATATTTTTGCTGTCACAGCATTTATTGATTACAGCTGCAGCAGCAAACGAGATGCCAATCTTCCGCCATCATCAACTCACACTCACAAACAACAACAAAATCCATCAGCCCATTGGCCCACTCGACTTTAACATTTTAGCTTCATACTACATATGTATGTATGTACGAACTTACATTAGCATGGTTCATTTCCATTAGGTGATCGTGCATTTTCTTCTGTGCTGCCTAAAAAACTGTAGCTCATTTCTGCAGGCTTAAGATTCCCATTGGACAGGTATAGTAGTATGAATGAAGTTTGAGCGTGTAGGTATAGTAAAATTTTATGGGACATAATTTTTTAGAATATTTCTCAGTTCATTATCTTTACACTAAATGCTTTCCTTCGACTCCTTTTTTGACTTATCTTCAAAAAATAGCATTTTCGTTGTCGCTAGAGGGTTAAAATATTCTAGAAAATTATTCCGCAGAAAATTTCGGTAGGGTCTCCTCAGATTAAAACTTTAGACAAAGAAACTAGAAGACCATGGAAGGCAAAATGATATAAATGACGCCTTGAAATATGCAACGAATTTTGTATTCTGCAGAAATTGTAAATTTCATTTGAGGAAGCTTTTGGGAAATTTTTAATATTTTTTTGCAATTATTTATTTATTGTTGAGCTCAAGGCCGTTTAAAAATTCCAAAAAATAAAATTTTGAACTTTTTTAAAAAACATTTATTGTTTGTCGATATTTCGACCCCATTCTGAGGTCATCCTCAGGATTGTTTTAAATATTTTTTAAAAAAGTTCAAAATTTTATTTTTTGGAATTTTTAAACGGCCTTGAGCTCAACAATAAATAAATAATTTTCACAAAAAAAGGGCCAAAATAATTTAATAAAAATATTTTTTGGAATATTTTTTTTTTTAATTAAATTCCGTACTTATCTCGAAAGTAAAAGCTGATAAAGCATTTCTCTGCAAGAACTAAAAATTTTCCTCGAGGGAATTTTTTTTGGAAATTTTTAATATTTTTTTAGAATTTTTTTAAAATTAAATTCAGCGCTAATATTGAAAGTAAAAGCTGGAAAAGCATTCTCCTGTAGAAATTGTAAATTTCTCTGCAAAAATTAAAAATTCCCTGGAGAGAAATTTTTTTTGGAAATTTTTAATATTTTTTTTTTTAATTTTTTTAAATTATATTGAAAGTAAAAGCTGATAAAGCATTTCTCTGCAAGAACTAAAAATTTTCCTCGAGGGAAATTTTTTTGGAAATTTTTAATATTTTTTTAGAATTTTTTTTAAATTAAATTCAGCGCTTATATTGAAAGTAAAAGCTGGAAAAGCACTTTCCTGTAGAAATTGTAAATTTCCCATGAGGAAAATCTTTTGGGAAATTTTTAATAACTCCAATTTGGTATTAATTTTGAAAAGAAAAGCATTTTCTACAGAAGTTACAAATTTACCTTGATAGATACACATTTGATTTTTGTCTCTATCGGAGATGGTTAAGGATGTCACACGAGATTCAAAGTTAGGAAAACTCTATGGAGATTCAAAGAATTAAATTTTTTATACCTAATGGCTCAAAATCAATAGTTCTGTACTAGAGCATATCAAATATAAGTTTTGGTCCCGATTGGAGACGGTTGAGGGGTGTCGCATAGGGGTCTCATAAGGTAATAAGAACTTTCATCCCTGTGCGACAACCCTTAACTGTCTTCGATCGGGCCAGACGGTATTATTGGTATTTTCGACTATATTAGCATCGACCTAGGGTATAAGGTTGAAGAAATATTATATAAAATTTGCCTCCATACATTTTCGGACCACCCTAATATACATATATGCCTACTATTTATACATATATCGAGCATATATAAAGTTGCCATTTTATTTTTATATCAATTTATGTTACTATCCGCCATTGGTATGCAGCTGCATTTGTACTCCTACTCCTATTCGTACTCGTAGTCGTTACTCGTTGTTTGTTGCCGTGCAAACGTCAACATCGTCAAATTTGATTACAACATCGATGATTGTCATATTTGTTGAGCACTTGACAAGTAGCAGATATGCAGCTACGAGCACATGTACATACATATCACCATACATATACACATATGCATACATACATACATATATGCTTGCTATGTAAATAACTTTTGCGGCTCAAATATTGAAATGAGTTAGTTTACTTGTTGGGGTAAGTGGAAAAAAGTTAGTTTACATTTAAATATTTATGTATGCTCATAGTAAGTAGGTTTTACTTGTAATGGCATACCATAAATGTGACAATAATTTAAACAGATATTAATGGTAATCACGTACTATTAAATACTTACAATGTTCTATTTAATTTATATACATATATATTTAAGTATTATTCAAACAATTTATATTATTGCAGAGATCATGAATATGACTTTTAGCTGATGCGCATATACTCGTACATAGCTTGGCAGCCAGTGTATTAAAGTGTAACTCATTCTTGGGAAAATAACGGCATTTATATGAGGTACAGAGAAACCTCCCCTAACGGACACCTCTCATAGGCGGACACCTCCCTTGAGCGGACATTTTTTCATGCACCAAGGTTTAGGTTCAATTTTTAGAACAAATTGCCCTCTCTTAGGCGGACACTCTCTTGGCCGGACGCGGACAGTTATTTACTATTGAATTGAACTAAAAACTTCTATTAAGCGGACACGAACCTCTCGTCAACGGACACTTTGATTTTTTTTTTTCATAACAAATCACATAAAAATCTCTGTTAGGCGGACACGAACTCCTCTTATGCGGACAAAATATAAGTATGTATAGCAATATAAAAAAAGTTCGCTGAATGTTCGTTAGGTAAAAAGCGCTACGATGAAATGGGAATCACCAACTAAAAAAACTGTCCGCATGACTTTATTGGAAGATATAAGAACATTCACGGATTTCCAGTTAGATGTTCTAACTGACGAAAACGTCGAAACCATTGAAGATGATAGTACCAATACTAAATACCGCTGAAAGTAGGTAATGCAATCTCCTCGAACGAAATGGCTTTGACTGCAGCTTCAAATTTGAAACGATTTTGCACGGAAGACCTTATTGCATTTGAATTGTTGCAGAAATTTGAAAGCCATCTGCAAAACAATTTTATTTTAAATAAGCAAAAAACCCCTCGTCAATCGATAATTTCGCAATTTTTTAAATAATTTCAAAGATACCCCAACATTTCTAGTTCTCAGCAACTTACTCATTGGTATGTAATATGATTGTTAGTACTTTATGTATATGTATACATATGTACATTAGATGAGTTTTTTTTTGTATGGGATTCTCTAAACGTTCTCAGATCCTCCCTCCGGCACCGGAATATGAAAATACGATGTTTTAGAGTAAGTAAACTGAAAAAAAAATTTCACTTTTCCAAAAACTGGATGGAGCTACACCGAAAACCGCGCAAATTCCCAGAATTTCAAGGTATGTTTAGATTTATGTCTGAAAAAAGTTAGGACTTTGCACAAGAAAAAAAATTGATACCCACCCATACGAAGAATTAACCGCTAAATCGAATGGCATATTCAGTTTTTTGGTACACTACCCAGGGAAGGTAATAACGCGGCCTAAAGTGACCATTTTCTTTTTTTTCTCATGAATCTTCAACTTCTTGCCCTATACTCTTCCCGAAATCCGAAATTATTTTTTAACTAAATCACACGGTAGGCTGCGTTATTTAATGCGCTTTCCATAAGTGTATAGCTATTAAAAATCGAATAAAATTTGGATGAGTTCATCAAGTTTAAGTGAAGTAAAGTCGGGTATAAAAGGGTAACATACCTTAAAGTTTTTTTTAATTTTTTAACAATTTTGCTCTTAAAGGCGGTTTTTGGGTTATTCGTGATCTTTTTATGTGGGTGGATAACTCTACAAATGCAAAAAAAATACAAAGGTCGAGACCGTGGATAACGGACAAAAAGTGGAGCCGTATAGCGCCAAAACATTTTTGGGCAATATGGGTATCAAAATAAAGATTTTACCTAGCACTTCAATGTAAAGCCTAACCATTTTGCTGTGACCACCGTTTCGACACATATAAGTCAAAAATTAGACTCAAATTTCGCCGATATCCTTTAAAATATTCTGTAGTCATCCTGGACCACTTATTCGTCAGTTTATCGGAAATTGGCTAAGAAATTGGCCTGTAATGAGTTCCATATGCAAGCTCTAGTTAAGACCTTTAATTTGATACCAATATTGCCCAATAATATTTTGGGGCCATCCGGGTCCACGGTTTTTTCCGCTATCCACGG
The DNA here is from genome assembly GCA_960531455.1 of Urophora cardui. NCBI lineage: Eukaryota > Metazoa > Arthropoda > Insecta > Diptera > Tephritidae > Urophora > Urophora cardui. The sequence goes on along the minus strand of OY482674.1, from coordinate 20,383,726 downwards.
TCTCGATCTTCCGATTTTTTTTTTACATTTGTGGAGTTATCCAACCAAATAAAACAATCACTAATAACCCAAAAAACCGACTTCAAGAGCAAAATTTAAAAAAAAAATTCGATATTTTAAGGTATGTTACCCTTTTATACCCGACTTTACTTCACTTAAACTTGATGAACTCATCCAAATATTATTCGATTTTTAATAGCTATACATTTATGGAAAGCGCATTAAATAACGCAGCCTACCGTGTGATTTAGTTAAAAAATAATTTCCGATTTCGGGAAGAGTATAGGGCAAGAAGTTGAAGATTCATGAGAAAAAAAAGAAAATGGTCACTTTAGGCCGCGTTATTACCTTTCCCGGGCAGTGTACCAAAAAACTGAATATGCCATTCGATTTAGCGGTTAATTCTTCGTATGGGTGGATATCAATTTTTTTTCTTGTGCAAAATCCTAACTTTTTTCAGACATAAATCTAAACATACCTTGAAATTCTGGGAATTTGCGTGGTTATCGGTGTATCTCCATCCAGTTTTTGGAAAAGTGAAATTTTTTTTTCAGTTTACTTACTCTAAAACATCCTATTTTCATATTCCGGTGCCGGAGGGAATATCTAAAAAAAAAACTCATCTAATGTACATGTATATGTTTTTATGTATTTAAGTGAAATTTTGAAGACATAAGAATCCTTGTTTTTTTCAGTGATATATGAATAAATAAATCCTAAAAAAAAAGTTTCTAAAATAGCAACCCACTCCCTTAGGCGGACACCTCTCTTGGGCGGACAAAATTTGCCCGACGGTGAGTGTCCGCCCAAGGGAGGTTTCACTGTAGTTTATTGAAAACCGTTTTAAAGACACTGTATTGAAGTACATACATACAACTAATTTGGTAATATGCACGCATTGAAGGTAAGTAGTGGACGAAAACATTTTGAAAAACTTTGTATTGTATTGTATTATTTTTCTATCTCCCTTATTTACTTCGCGTACGAGTAGTAGCAATTAAGTCAAATTACGAGCATATATGCCTTTTACTTCTCAAACTATGGTTAAACTTGAAAAGTTTCAAAAACAAAGTTCGCCTTAAGTTTTGGAAGACATTTCCGAGAAAACTTTTTTAAGGACCACCCTAGTAGTTGCCCATTTACATTTTTCCTCATATTGTCGTCAATGATAAGCGGATCTTAAAGTTTGATATTTCGATGTTTTTATTTGCCTCGATTAAATACTTTTTTTTGAAAGCTCAATAAACCCTAAGTGCACCATTGGGGTAGGTACTTACGACACAGATCATTAAACACATTTTAATTTTAATTGAAAAACTAATATTGTTTTCTTTCTCGAAATAATGTTGCCCTGTTTGTTTTTATTAGCCATCTTTTAAGCCTGCATCATCTAACTACTAAGTAAGAGATCACCATTATCTACAAATTCAGTTATTTTATAGAAAGTCAGACAGTGCATTTATACTATACTGCAAAACACATAGCTGGGTATTTCAATTATGAACACAACCGACAGACATGATTTTTTCGCACTGATTACTGCAATGATAATAAAATATGTATGTATGTATATGTGTACACTGTACAAATGCGTATATATTCCTTCATTGTTTGTTGTTTGTTGACTAAATGTCTGTTACAAAATTGTATAGTCATGCTCCATTAAACAAATGTGCACAAATGAATGCAAAAATGTGCGACAGCGTTAGTAATAATTAAAAAAATAAACAGCGAGAGAAAAAATTAAACACAAAATGCAAAAAAAAAAAAACATAAAAGCACATTTAAACACATAAAAACATATAAAAACGCAACAATAATAATAATTTTTATACTCAGCTGTACTAGTACACAGAGTATTATAGTTTTAATCACATAACGGTGGATTGTAACACCATAAAATAATCGAGATAGATATTGACTTATATATATCAAATTGATCAGGGTGAAAAAAGAAATCGATTGAGCCATGTCCGTCCGTCTGTCCGTCTGTCCGTCCGTCTGTCTGTCTGTACGCACGATAACTCGCGCAAAAATTGAAATATTTTGATGAAATTTGGAATGAAAGTTGGTATCAAGACTGGAACGGATGGTATTGAAAATTGGCGAAATCGGACCATGACCACGCCCACTTCCCCTATATAGTAAAAATCGGAAATTTTGTATCTCAGTCACTAATAGAGCTAGAGTGATAAAATTTCACCCACGTGTGGAGCTCAGGCTCTTATGAAGAAATTTGGTGAGATTTTGAAAAATGGGCGGTGCCACGCCCATTTATTAAGGGCCAAACATTGAAAGTTTTATATGTCATAACTCAGAAACCGTTGAAGATATATCGATGAAATTTAGTAGGCGTGATATACTTACTTAGGCAAATGTTTGAACGAAAAATTGCCAAAATCGGTTAACGACCACGCCCACTTTTATATATGGGTATTATAAAGTGACCTAATAAAAACATTTTAAGCGATATCTCTGTCAAATATAAAGGTATATCATTGAAATTTTATGGCAGGAGTCCAACTGCGGATATAAAACGAAAAGCACAAAAAATTTGGAAAATGGGAGTGGCACCGCCTCTTTTTAGAAGCAGGAATATACGAGATTTCTGAGCCCATAACTCGACAAATAATTTAAATATAATGACGAAACTTGGTGTGTACACTTTTATTAGTTGCGGTAATATATGTTCAAAATTTTAGCGAAATCGGTCGGCGACCACGCCCACTTTTATATATGGGAACTATAAAGGGGCCTAATAAAAATATTTTAAGCGATATCTTTGTCAAATATAAAGATAATTCATTCAAATTTTGTGGAATGAGTTCCACAATAGACCGGAAACAAAAAATAGAAAAGTTTGGAAAATGGGCGTGGCACCGCCTCTTCTTAGACAAAGGAATATACGAAATTTCGGAGCCCATAACTCGACAAATAATTGAGACATTAAGACGAAACTTGGTTTATACACTTTTATAACTTGTGCTAATAGACACGCAAAAATTTATTAAAATTTTTTTTTCCACTTACCCCAACAATTAAAAATCGGTTTATGACCACGCCTACTTTTTAACAAAGATATTTCTGGAACACCCTTTGGAAATTTGTAACGTGACATCTTTGTAATTAGAAGTCATAAAGGAATGAAATTTTGCACAAAGAATAATATTCATATGCTTAGTTGGATGACTGATAAAAATGTTGAAAATGGGCGTGGCTTTATATAAAATACACCGTGTTTTCATCAAACGCAAACAAACAATGAAAGCATACAGCTGAGTATCTAATGTTCGATTCCACTCGAACTTAGGCTTCCTTACTTGTTGTAACATGAAATGGAACATGGAATGCATTGGTTATGCATTTTACACAAAAAAAATAAAAAAGAAACAACAAGTGTAAGGTCTATTAGCAGACAACTCTATACGCACACATACATACGTACGTACACGTATTTTGCTTGGAAAGGCTGGTTAAGCATTGCAGAATATTCAAAGTTCCCTTGAAGGAAATTTTTTGGAATTTTTTCTTTTCTTTACTCACTCTAAAGCATTTTTCTGCAAAAATTATAAATTTCCCTCAAAGGAAATTTTTTGGGATTTTTTTTTTGTTTATCAAATTCGGTATTTGTTTTGAAAGGAAAAACTAGAAAAGCTTTTTTCTGCAGGAATTGTAAATTTCCCTCAAGGAAAATTTTGCGGGAATTTTGTGTATTAAATTTTTTTGCAGAAATTGTCAATTTGCATCGAGGGAAACTTTTAGGGAATTATTTTACTAAAATTTCGTACTTTCTTTGAAAGCAGTTGCTGGAAAATCTTTTTGCTGCAGAAATTTTATATTTCTCTCGAGGGAAATTTTTTGGAAAATTTATTCTTTTAATCAAATTCCATAGGTATGTTGAAAGCGAAGGCTGGTATTGCATTTTTCTGTAAATTTCCCTAGGGGAAAAGTTTTTGGGAAATTTTTAATTACTCAAATTTTATACTAATTTTGAAAGTATAAGCTGGAAAAGCATTTTTCTGTATAAATTTAAAATTTCCCTCAAGGGAAATTTTTTGGGAAATTTTTTATAAATCAAATTTTGTACTAATTTTGAAAAGTAAAACATTTTTCTACAGAAGTTACAAATTTTGCTGTATGGAAACTTATTTGATTCGTTTTTTTTTTTTAATTTATTCATAAGTAGTGTATAGTTAAAAATATGCAAATTTTTACCAAGGGTTGTAGATATTTGCTTTTCAATGATTTCTATTACTTAGTACTAAGCTTCAAACGCATAATTCAGCTTTACAACTAACTGCAACTATATGGCCTTGCCAACGAAATAATGTTGGCTTTTTAATTCGAAGCGAAAAAATTAACAAAAGCGCACTTGGCTATACGACTATTTTTAATTTTTCTTATTTTTTTTACTTTTTATAGGATTTTTTTGTATCTGCTCTTTTTATTATTTTATTTTTCATGTTTTTTTCACAATTACTCAAATAATGATTAATTAGTGTTAGCTGCAGCAGCAACATGTCGCAAATGACACAAGTAGCACAAACATTTCATTTGTACATTTGTCTGCTGGTGAATTATTTCTTCTTAATTAATAACTCACATTTTATATACAGTTGCATATTAATTTATATACATAATTGCTTGATAATAGTGCACAATTATGTGACGCGGCTAACGTTATTTTATTATGACACTAAATGGATGAGCTATAAATAATGAATAAACAGGCAATTGAAATGTCATTCATGTCTGACAGCGCAATGCTGGTATTTATGTACGTGAGTATAAATGAAATTTGGGTTTGAATGCGATTATAAAATTTAAGAAAAAAAGTTTGCGTTTTTTTGTTTCTTGCAAAACAATTGCAACGTGATGTTACCTGAACGATATCATTAGCATATAAAATAAAAAACATTAATAAGTAAAGAATGACATCTGCTACAAGAGTAGCACTTTTAATGGGACTTCGTTTCAGCAAATCGCGCAAGTTTAAAGCTATCGCAGAACTAACGCATAAAGAGACAGGCTTTGGTGCTCGAGCTATCACAATGCTGTCAATTTTAACACGGCGATGCCCTACTAAGTAAGAGTTCCCACATTTGTAGAACTCTAGAATGTGTTATGAAGGGTGCAGTGAAATAACGCCCGTGGAATTAACGCCCGCGGCCGTTATTTCCCAAAAAAAAGGAAATAATGCCCGTGGGCGTTTTTTCCTTTCTTGAAAAAGAAATAGCGCCTGCGAATAAAACGAAATTAAACCCGTAGGTTTTATTTCCATTCAGAAAGGGAAAGAACGCCCGCGCGCCCTATTCGGCGATGTGGGCTTTATTTCTCTTTCGAAAGGGCAATTAACCCCGCAGACGGGGTTTTTGTAAATATGGTGTATTAGTGGGAAAAGCGCCACAGGCGTTTTTTTTTTTAAATATGGTGTATTAGGAAAAAAAAGCGCCGCAGGCGAAAAATTAGAATAAAAAATCGCGCGATTTTTAATTCCAATTTTTGGTTTTTTTTTTAATATGGTGTATTAGTATTGGAAAAAGCGCCGCAGGCGAATCAAATGAGTAATCCCGAGAATAAGACATTGATGCATCCGAAATGGATTGTTCTGACTATGAAGAAACGGCGGACAATTTTTGCGAGAGTCAAAGCATGATGTTGTGTGTTATTTGTTTTACCAAGCCACGCGATGTTCTCTTAAGCCCATGCAATCACTTTAAATTGTGTGCGGATTGCTTTGGAGAGCACAGTAAGGTTGCAATCGTAAATGGCAATAGAAATATTTTGTGCCCGGTTTGTCGTCAAATTGTTGAAAACTCTATATGAGTATTTGTTTAGATTGTGGTCTGAAAGTGCCAATATGTATGTAATGAAGTTTTATTTATTTTGATTGCGTATTTAAATATTTACTTACTTAGAGACCTTGAAAATTGTTACTAATAAATGATTATAGAAATTTACTGAAGCTTTGTTTTTTTGATTGAGTATTTGAATATTTAGAAAGGGATTTAAAATTAATTAATTAATTAAATTTAATTCCAATTTTTCGCCTGCGGCGCTTTTTCCAATAATAATACACCATATTAAAAAAAAAAAACCAAAAATTGGAATTAAAAATCGCGCGATTTTTTATTCCAATTTTTCGCCTGCGGTGCTCTTTTCCCTAATACACCATATTTAAAAAAAACGCCCGTCTGCGGGCTTAATTGCCCTTCCGAAAGAGAAATAAAGCCCGTAGATCAAACGAAATAACGCCCGCGGGAATTATTTCTTTTTCGGGCGTTAATTCCACGGGCGTTATTTCACTGCACCGTTATGAACTATCTCTAATATGATGAGCTCGTGTATAGTTTAAAAGGAGAACTGAGAAGATTTTTAAATTCTTGCTTTGGGAATTCTTAAGCAATTAAATTTTTCGTTAAAAATATATACATATGTGTAATAATATGCACAACGTATGAGTGGGAAGTGAGTAAAAAATGATGCACCACATCGACCAAAAAACGTTCGCATAAAATATCATTTTTGCTACATCTTCCGTAAAGTCGCAAAAAACATCTTTACTCAGTACACAAGCAAAGGAAAAGGCACCCACGGAGATCGAGAGAGAAGACGAGTAAAAGTAAAGTTGGTACGAGTAAGCGACTAAGCCAACGAAAAGTAGAACACAAACAACAATGCCACTCTACGCGTCTTGCTGCGTGAGCAGAGCGCTGTTCCATTCTCTTACCGCTGCCACAATTTTAAGCTGGCTGTTACCGGGGATTAAGGTTTGTTCGCATTAATATGAGCTTGTGGGTCTGCCAGCTTTTTGTGGTAGCGTGTGTGTTGTACAAACATACATATCAACGCATGTACAGGAAAAACAGGAGAAATGTATTATGCGAACATATTGTACTTAGCCATTTTTTCCTGATTTTTTTTTGGTCTATGGTGCTTTGCTGTAGCGAGTAAAGGAGAAAATAATATAACCAAAGCCATATGGCTTATGTCAAAAAGGTAAATGTCTACGAGAATTGTCGTTGAATTTAAAGTGAGGTATAGCTGGGTAATGTACATATATATGTGGGTGTTTTCACATACATACGTACATTATTGGGAAGAGCAGGGCGAATCTATGCTTACGCATATGTACAAAAAAAAAAACTATAATATTCAACTTTCCACAAGCAAATTTTGAAATGAAGCGAGAGGTAAAGTTGGGAAGACTAAACTAATAGCACAAAATTTTATGCACATACTAGGAGGTATGTATACGTTTTGCTTGGAAAAGCTGTGTAAGCATTTCTATGCAGAAAATAGAAATTTCCCTTAACGAAATTTTTTGGAATTTTTTTAAGTAAATTTCGTGCTTATGTTGATAGGAAAAGCTAGAAAGAAACTTTTTTTAAAATTTGAAATTTTCCTCTCCATTTGAAGGAAAAAGCTGAAAAAGCATTTTTCTGCAGAAATTGTAAATTTTCCTAGAGGAAAATTTTTTGGGAAATTTTTTATAGGTCAAATTTTGAGCTCATTTTGAAAAGACAAGTTAGAAAAGCATTTTCGTGCAGAAATTATAAATTTCCCTCGAGGGAATTTTTTTGGGAAATTTTTCATAAGGCAAATTATTCCTAATTTTCAAACGAAAAGCTGGAAAGGCATTTTTTCTTAAGAAATTTTAACTTTCTCTGAAGCGATTTTTTTTGGGAAATTTTACAGAACTCAAATTTTGCACCAATTGTAAACGAAAAGCTGAAAAAGGAAGTAGCCTCTAGGAAATTTTTTTCAGAAATTTTTCATAACTAATTTTTGCATTCGTTTTGAAAAGAAAAAGCTTGGAAAGCTTTTTTTTTCAGAAATTATAAATTTCCCTCGACGGAATTTTTTTTGGAAATTTGTCGTAACTCCAGTTTGCACTTTTTTTTTTGAAAAGAAAAGCTAGAAACTAATGTTTTGTAGATACATACTTCAAATTTCTCTAGAGGGAAATTTTTTATAATTCAAATTTCGCACTAAATTTTAAAGAAAAAGCTAGAAAGACATTTTTGTACAGTAATTATAAATTTCCCTTGAGAAAATTTTTTTGGGAAATTTTTTGTAACATTTTTGATAGGTCAGATATTGTACTCACGTTAACAAGAAAAGCTAAGGGGCATTTTTATAGGAAATACAAATTTCCCTCGAGGGAAATTTTTTTGGGAAATTTTTTTGTAACATTTTTCATAAGTCAGGTGTTGTACTTACGTTAACAACAAAAGCTAAGGGGCATTTTTATAGGAAATACAAATTTCCCTAGAGGGAAATTTTTATGGGAAATTTTTCATAACTAAAATTGTGTACTCATTTATAAAAGAAAAGCATTTTACTGTAGAAGTTACAAAGTTTCGATGCACAGAACTAACCGTATTTTCGAATCAATTTACAAATTCGTTCTCAAAGCTAAGGCCCGGTTTTGTTTTAGTACGGATTACGGCAAAATTGTGAGAGGATTTGTGTTGGTGAGCGCAACCCGATTGCGCTGCATTGGTTAAAATGTTTCTTATTTATCCGATCAGATCAATTTTGCCGGTGCATGTTTTAGTCCAACCTTATTCCTTTCCCAAAGTCTGAGAAATAATATGACAATATCTGGAAAGCCCTTTGGGTATTTTAATATGAAAATTTTTGACAATTTCTTCCTAACAATATCAGTAGGTGCTTTATAATTAATGTATGTACAATATGTATGTATATACATTTCAGCGATCGTAAGTCCTTTCTTCATTTTCTTCTGTAGTCAAATAAAATTTATTTTTAGCACTTAAATACATAAGCCCTGGTTGACTACGGCTGCATCAAAAGAAAAGCGAAAAACAAGCAAAGAAGGACATCGAATATGTACGAGTACAAGTAAATATTGGCGAGTGTGTGAGCGCAAGGCAGATTTTTAAGCTCATCATAATGAAACGAGCGGCAATGTAGGAAAATGTTTGCTTCAAGATGTCACTTGTGCACATACATACATATGTACATATGAGCATATATTTAAATACCGAATGACTTAACACACACACACATAAATTAAATGTTCATAAAAAGCGGGTGATTTATGTATGCTCCAACGCTTTTACGGGCCTTTTGGGAGAAGGTAAATAATCTGCTTGCAAGGCCTGCAGCCACAGCAGCAGCTGTCCTCTGTTTCACTTACATACATATGTACATACATTCGTTTACACATTACAGCGAGACAATTTTCTTGAGATTGCAAGCATAATAAATTTTAGGGACTACCTTTTTTTACGGAGATAAATTAATTTTATGCCTGGCGAGAAAATTTGCATATTTATGAGTGTGTTTGGGTGGGTACGAGTATGTTGTATGTGTGCCAACTTTTTTTCAAAATACTGGAAAATTATTAAATTAATATAAATTATTGTTTAAGCGATTTTCAGATGATATATATCTACACTCTCGTGTAGTGTGGCTGAAAAATTAATTATTTACCTCGAAACAAAGTAAAAGTAAACATAAGAACCACTAGGGAAATGCTCTGCTACATTTAATCCACCACCGATACACATTTCTGGTGGTATAAGAGTTAGCTCATATCCCAGCTTATGAAGTAAACCTCATTTAATTTCGATTGGTATCCACTGAAGAACCTTTGGAGCAGCATGTTATACAAAAACTTTGGCCAGAAAGCCCGAAAATGCCAGCAAAAAACTCTCCTAGAGCGCCAGCTGGCCTTGAGTGGTTTTGATTCCAATGCTATTAAAAATCTTAGTTAGGTCTACGTGAAATAAATAAATAATAATACAATGCCGCTATTATAACTCTGACGAGTTTTATGGCCGAGCTTCCCTCCCAATTCGAGGTGTGCTCCTTTAGTTTTTCCTACTAATTGGGTGGACCTACAGTTTTATGCCGGCTCCGAACGGCGAATGCATTTCTTGTGAGAAGCTTTCTAATGGCAGAAATACTCTCGGAGGTTATGCCGCCCACTGCCGAGAGGTGACCGCTGCTCTTAAATAACCCAATAATTGGATTTTTACTTATGAGTTGAATTTTTTGAAGTGTGCCCCGTAAAATTTTTTCGACGGCCATGTATTTTAATGAAAGTGGGTAGTATGGCTCACAACGCTTAAAAAAAATAAGTATTTAACAATTTTTCGAAATTCGAATTATTTTCCAAGTTATGGCTATCAACACTTTTCGAAGTTCCTCAGCTTTTGCCGATTTTCTCACGATTGGTCAAACCGAGTTTGCTAAATTTTGACATATATATAAAAGATGATATCTTCTACCAAACTGCATTTCTTATTTTTGCAAATAATTTTTTTTGCAAACATTATTCGCAATTTTTATGTTCTGGACCACGGTCGCATGGCTCTTTTGTATGATGTTGTTGGGCATTCCATTAGTAACTATTAGCAAAAAAAAAATTTTGGGGCACTTTAAAGGCGCGGGAGTTATTTACTTTTTTACACTAGTTATTTTTGTATGCAATTTTTTTTGTTACTTACTGAGTACTACGAATAATGAATTAAAGCATGCATAACTCCCGCGCCTTTAAAGTGCCCCAAAATTTTTTTTTTTGCTAATAGTTACTAATGGAATGCCCAACAACATCATACAAAGGCGCCATGCGACCGTGGTCCAAAACATAAGAATTGCGAATAATGTTTGCAAAAAAAATTATTTGCAAAAATAAGGAATGCAGTTTGGTAGAAGACATCATCTTTTATATATATATCAAAATTTAGCAAAATCGGTTTGACCAATAGTGAGAAAATCGGCAAAAACTGAGGAACTTCGAAAAGTGTTGATAGCCATAACTTTGAAAATAATTCGAATTTCGAAAAACTGGGCCAAACGTATTTTTTTTTTGTTGTTGTGAACCATACAAAAAAGTTTCAGAAAGATAGTACAACTTCGAAAAAAAAGTGGCCCACTTCAGAAAATTCAACTCTTATTAGAAAAAACTTGTTTTTTTGGTGTTTGCTCGGACTGGGGTTTGAACCCGAGACCTCTGATATAGCAGGCGAGCACTCTACCCACTGCACCACAGCGGCCACGAAATAAATAAATAATTCTACATTAAATTCATTTGGTTAAAAAAAAACTGCATGCTAAATGTTTTTATGCATTACATCCAATGGAGGCACCGTGGCGTATGAATGACATCAAATAAAGGCGTCAAGTCTAAGTACTAGAACTACATGCAAACATAATCGAATAACTGTTAGATATTTCTACACTAAACATTGTAGATTGCTTCCGTCATTGAACCGAGAAAAATCTAAAACAACAGCAAAAACAGTAGCAAAAGCAACAATAACAATAAGCACGCTGTGAAGTACTCCTAGTGTGTATAGAAAGATACTCGAACTAACCATTATTATATCCAGCCAAAGCTTGTCACTTCTATTGCGTTACTCAAAGCAGCTAAAAGATTATTTTGACGTTACAGCAACAACAAAACCACAACTATTTTACCATATACATACACACATTTATATATGCGCTCCATTTCGCCGCAACAAAAATCAGCATTACTTAACACCTTCCGCTTATTACTTTAATTTCTTGCAACGCATTGCAATTATTTTGCATTTCCTTGTGTTCTGCAACGCAACGTTAATTTCACTAATGCATTCTCACTAATGCGATTTGATTTTAACTTATGCATGCGTAGCACAGTCAGCGAATATTAATGTAATGAGGTTGATATGAAGAAATTAAGTAAAGTGATAAACTTATATCCTTTGAGAAGGAAGCAAAGCTAAGATGCAGTTCATACCAATATATCGAAGCATGTTTTTGAGTAGGAGAATGTACGTACGTACTCGTATATGAGTAATTTACAAAGCCAGCAAAGAAGCCAAACTAAATAAAAATACAGTAATTCCAATGAGCTTGAGGCTGAGCTAACATGTAAGATTTTATCATTTTAATTACTTTGTATAGAATTTAAGAATCTAAAGTTGCTTAGGTTCGTTTTGTTATTTCTATTTTTATTTTTTATTTTTTTTTTTTAATATAAGATACTTATTTTCATAACGGACTATAAATTTAATCAAACGAAACCAATTATAGTTTTAGGCTGTGTAAGCAAGAAAAAAGTATATCTTCTGCAACTATTGTCCTTTGACATTTGATCTTATCTTCTAAAGTAAAGCTGTAGAGCTGTAAAGGCATTTTCTGCAAAGAAATAAAAAAATAATAGCGTATGTAGGTATGTATGTATGAATGTATTTGCATAAATATGTATATTGAATATCGTTAAAACATACATCACTGAACTACTCAAAAAACAACAAGTAAGACCGTGACTGCTTTAGGTCGTGTTTGAAGTCTTCATATCTTTACGTGAATGGACCCAAAATCCGAGACCGACATCAAAAAAAAAAATGGAATGATGAGAAATCTTCAAAAAACCGATAACAGAAACCAAAACATCCTATAGCAGAGAGTCAGAAATCCGAGAAGAGAAATCGAAACAACCGAGTACAGGAATCCGAAAAACCGAATACAGAAATACAAAAAACCGATTGCAGAAACCCAAAAATCCTCTAGCAGAAGTCCAGAAATCCGAAAATAGAAATCCAAAAAACCGAATACAGGAATCCGAAAACCCGAATACAGAAATACAGAAATACAAAAAAACGATTATAGAAATCCAAAAAAACTGATTGCAGAAAACCAGAAATTCTCTAGAATAAATCCAGAAATCCGAGAAGATAAATGCAAAAAACCATATACAGAAATCCAAATAACCGATCACAGAAATCCAAATAACCGATCACAGAAATCCAAATAACCGATCACAGAAATCCAAACAACCGATCACAGAAATCCAAACAACCGATCACAGAAATCCAAAAAACCGACTACAGAAATCCGAAAAATTTATTGCAGAAACCCAACGATCCTCTATAGAAGCCCAAAAATCCTCTAGCAGAAATCCAGAAATCCGAGAAAAGAAACCCAAAAACCCGAATAGAGAAATTCAAAAAAATGACTACAATGACCCGGAAACCCGATTACAGAAATCCAAAATCGATTTCAAAGTTCCCAAAAACCTGTAGCAAAAATCAGAGAACAGAAATTCAAAAAACCGAATACATAAATCCAAAAAATCGAATACAGAAATACAAAATACCGATTACAGAAATCCAAAAACCGATTTCAAAGTTCCCAAAAAACTATAGCAGAAATCCGAGAACAGAAATTCAAAAAACCGAATACAGAAATCCAAAAAACCGAATACAGAAGTCCAAAAAACAGAATACAGAAATCCAAAACACCGATTACAGAAATCCAAAAACCGATTTAAAAATTCCCAAAAAACTATAGCAGAAATCCGAGAACAGTAATTCAAAAAGCAGAATACAGAAATCCAAAAAACCGAATACAGAAATACAAAACACCGATTACAGAAATCCGAAAAACCGACTACAGCAATCCGAAAAACGAATTGCAGAAACTCAAACATCCTCTAGCTGAAATCCAGAAATCCGAGAAAGAAATCCAAAAAACCGAATACCGAAATCCAAAAAACTGATAACAGAGATCCGAAAACCCAACTACAGAAAAATTGCTTACAAAAATTCGATTACAGAAACCCAAGTACAGAAATCTGATAATAAAAATCCAAAAAAAACCAATTACAGAAATCCTAAAACCGAATACATACACAAAATCGATTTTAGCTATTTAATTGGAAAAGTTATACGGCAAAATTTTCATATCTGAACAATCCCATTCCGTATACCGAGTTTGAAGCAGATGCCTCAAGTAAAGGACTAGTTTGCGTTCCAATAGACAGATAGGGAGATGGGCATGGTTTAATCTTAAACACAAATTATAATTCTGATGATACCGATTATACATAAGTATTTTGGTGGAGCTATCACCGCTGCTTCTGTTTCATTCAACAATCGTGTTTTAAACCAACGTCACAATAGCATGTCATATTCATGAAAGGTATAAATATTAGTGAGGTTTCCAAAAATAAAAGTTATTCAAAAGTAATTTCAAGCATTTGCATACATCACACTTCACCCTCGGCCCCTTAGGTTGGCTGCTCAATCTGTTACTTAACAATTTGCATAACTAAAAAGTGAAGGAAACCCAATCAAGAGCAAATAATTTAACAATTGATGCTAAAGCAGCCGTTTCACTACGCAATCGAAGCGCTTTGATTGTTGTCATTTAAAGGTTCAAATTTTGTTAAGCAGTCGCAGTCATACCAAAGAACGTAAATGTATAAGAAGGGAAAATACGCCAGTTTAACTTGCTCGAGCGAGTAAATGTGCATGACCGGCAATCCAGGAGTTGCCTCGCACTATTTTTCGTCTCCGCGAAATAGAAATAGAAATGGAGGAATAAATGGAGGCAGAAAGAAATGAAATGAAACAAACATGGCGCACGGAGCTTGCGATATTTTATGCCCATGACCCCTGTTGGGAAAATCTCTAGTTCATAACTGGTGAGCAGCTAGATCATTTTTCGACACTACTAGTGCGAGCACAATCTCTTTTGTATCATGCAAAATGCATGTTAACAACTGGCGAATATAACACGGGGCTGTCAATTATCTACCGCTGGATTACCTATTCGATAGTTAACAATTTTTGCAAATTCTACAGTTTTACATCTGTTCACTGTTTATTGATTTCCCTGCAAGGACGCTACAAGTGTTCATACACATACATATGTACATACATGCATATCCATATGTATACCCCATACACATTTTTCTTAATTCTCAACTTGTGATGCATTTGAGAACTAACATTGTTTGACATATTTTGATCTGATGTTTACTGAGTATGTACATGCAAACTACTGCATATGAAGACAGCGGTAGACTCACAGCATTTGGCATACCCAGGTGCACGAAGGTGATATTTTGCTTACCTTGGAAAAAGTTATAATTTTTAGGTTACCCAAAATATGTACCTACATAGTTTTGTTATCATAAAATTTTCTCAAGGCTTGACAAGGGTGAAAGAAAATTTCAAATAATTAAAACCATTTTTTGAAACAGTAGGTAATTCATAATTGAATTTATATTAAGATCAGGGGATTTCTTAACTGAAAAACAAAGATGCTGATCATATAGAAAATATGCACTTGTTTTCGAATGGATTTCTGCCCCAATTAAGGTACAATAAATATTGGAAAAAGATATATTCACATTAATTTCAAAGATAAATGTTTCTGGGTATATTTTCATACCATCGTCGTTTGAAAGCAAAAAAGCATACGCACGCATGCGTACAGTAGACTGATATGCTGTTTTGCACTTTAAGCGACAACTTGGGACACGAATACAGATGAAATAAAGATTTATTCGTACATGAACAAGAAACTACTACATTGATGGATGGCTGGAAATGAAACAATTAGAAAGGAGAACGCAAGTCGAATATGAAATGTCATGGAAACCTGAGTGCAAAGGAATTTGACAGCTAAAGATACGAAAACAAAAACAAAACGCTAGTGTGCGTGTGTTTTTTGAAGAAGAGGAAGAAGACAGCTCATCGGATGAAGTCTCCATAATTTATCCATGAGCCCGACTTCAAATTTTAGAATTTTATAAAAATCTTGATCTGTCCAAAGGCTCTGTTGTCACTTTTATGCTTTGTTGCGACATTTCCATTTTTATGAATGAACCGCTTGTAGTATTTTACACTTGCATGTCATTTTCATTAATATATTTGGTGGTTGATTTGAATATGCATATATGTACATATGTATGTATATATATTTTGGCGTTGGTACATATGTACATATGTATGTATGTATGTACGTACAAATCGTATGAGATTTGTTGCAAATTGATAAATTTCACTTACGCTGGCATTTAAACCCAAAATAAATAAAAACAGATTACTTTTTACTTATATTTTTATATAGTTACATTTATTTATATTTGGTGAAAACAAAATACTTGCTTATTTATTTGTGGTTGTATAGATATTTTATTCAACTCATACAACACATAAATAATAAAAACACTTATTTTGCCACATTAATTCACTTTAAAACACGACAATTTGCAAAATGCATCGAATTCTCCTGTTTTCTTTCTCACTTTTTGTTTTGCTTCACTTATTCGGCAAATGGCCGACACTTGTTCACGTATCTCACTTCACTTTGATTATTGAACAAATTTTCTTTGTTATTTGCATTTCTGCACGTTCACTTTAATCACCATTACCACTCATATTATTTATTTATTCATTATAACAATAAAATAAAACTTTTTTAATAAAAACACCATATCCAACCACTCGCGCACTTTGGAATAGAATAAAAAGGAATAGAACTGTGAATTTTTCGCGAATATGGGTTCAAAACAACTCCTGGATTGCGGGTCATGACAACGAGAAGGCCTATTCGGTACACTTTTCAAGTAGCGAATTTTCCCTTCTTATACATTTACGTTCTTTGGTCATACGCACACACACAAACATACACAAAATCACAAATGAAAGCTATTGATGCCCTTTGCAAAGATTTTTGAAAAAAGTGCAGATAAAAGAAAAGAGACAATCGCTTGCGTTTAAATAAATTCGAATTGAAAAAGTTGACTGTGCATAATTTAGTTTGGAAATAAATTTGTTACACATTATCGACTTGATACAAACCTACATACTATATCTAACCAAAATCAAATCGCCTGAATTTGGCTCATGTCACAAGCAGCAGCAACAATTTCGCATTACTTTTATTTATTCATAATTGATTGATTTGGGTTCGTTCTTGGCTGCCTCCATTAACTCCACTGCCTGCCGCCTTTCCTCCTCTTGGTAGATGTGCCTGTTTTGCACTTTCGCTGGAAAACGAGTACGTTTGGGAAATTTTTAACAAATCGACTGGAAACGCATACCAGTAGTTACATATGTCTATACTTAAATATTCGAAATGGGATGTCTATGTGTATATGTGTGTGTGGACTCTATTTTATGGGCGTTGAACTTTATCACTTGCGATTGCTTAGTCCCAGATGTTATGCCTATCTTTGATCACATTTTCACACTTGAGCCAAGCTACGCTCATTTTAATATTAAAAAATTATAATAATTGAAAACTGGGACAGAATTGAAATTAAAATTAGCACTGAAACCCGAAAACCAGAAAAAAAACTAGATAAATCCAATAACCAAAAAGAAAAAGGAAGCCCGGTAAATACAAAAGACCGATAACAGAAGTTCAAAAAACTGATTACCGAGTTCACGATTACATATATCCAAAAAACCTTGAATAGGAAACCAAAAAACCGATTACAGAAATCTAAAAAACCGATTACAGAAATCCAACAAAACGATAATAAAAAGCTCTAAAACCGAATACAGGAATTCAACAAACTAACTAGAAAAATCCAAAAAACCGATTACAGAAATTTTAGATCGATTTTCAAATTCCGAAAAACCGACAACAGAAATTCAAAAATCGTTAACGGAAATCGAAAAGCCCAATTACAGAAAACTAAAAAACTGATAATAAAAGGCACTAAAACCGGCTACAGAAATTTTAGATCAATTTTCGAAATCCACAAGAACCGATAAAGGAAATTCAAAAAACCGTTAACCGAAATCCAAAAACCCAATTACAGAAAACTAAAAAGCCGATAATAAAAAGCCCTAAACCCGACTACAGAAATTCAAAAAAAAAACTATACAAAAATTAAAAAAAAACCTATTGCCTTAAACCGAAATCCAAAAACCCAATTATATAAAACTAAAAAGCCGATAATAAAAAGCCCTAAGCCGACTACAGAAACTATAAAAAAAATTAAAAAAAACGCTTACAGATATTTTAGGTCGATTTACAAAAAAAAACCGATAACAAAAATTCAAAAACCGTTAACCGAAATCCAAAAACCAAATTACAGAAATCCAAAAAGGAACCGATAATAAAAAGCACTAAAACCGAATACACAAATCCAAAAAAAAAC
The DNA here is from genome assembly GCA_960531455.1 of Urophora cardui. Classification (NCBI taxonomy): domain Eukaryota; kingdom Metazoa; phylum Arthropoda; class Insecta; order Diptera; family Tephritidae; genus Urophora; species Urophora cardui. Next base: position 20,365,800 of record OY482674.1, on the reverse strand, counting down.
TAACTACAAAAATCCAAAAAAACTTATTACAGAAATTTTTATATCCATTTTCGAAATGCCAAATAAAAACCGATAACAGAATTTCAAAAAACCGTTAACCGAAATCCAAAAACCC